>CAHIKZ030001046.1:2617500-2985000 GCA_903632075.3 Acanthosepion pharaonis
AGATGCACTGATCTCATAATTCTCAACACAAAATCCTAAGACCAGGCGCATATATAATATCACTGATAATCGGAATAAAAATCGATAACAGCTAGCTCTGATCTACTAAGAATCTGTTAATTTAATGGCCAACAAGCATTAACGGCTTCAATACAAAAAAAAAAAACACATTCTAACCTGAAGACACAAACTTAGCATATGACGTTGTTAAAAAATGCTTTTTCTCAATAAATCCACTTTTGTTTGCATACTGTTCTATAGCCTGCTAAGACACGCACACATACAGACACAGACATATATACACCCTTGTGCAAACTAATTCAAACAACCGCTTTAGTTTCCTTTCTTCAGCATTCGGTCTATTTTTCCTCAGAAAAGGTCATTTGCAGTGGTGTGCAGTAATATGAATTTATTTTCATGCTGTATGATGAAATTTGTTTGTACTTGAATAAATATTGTGTCATCCGTGATTGCATCTAATTTTCATCACCCCCAAGCACTATTGTCTCGTCTATCGATTCAGCGCCAACGGGGTGTTGTCGTTTGATTCATTAGGTGGGTGACCGCTTGGTAATACCAGATGTTGTATACCTGGATGTGCGGGTGGTAAAGGATCAGACTCAAAATTGTTAATCGGAGAGCCGAGTTCCGAATCCAGTTGAATTCGTTATATTCACTTACGCGCAAATATGCTTGGAAGATATGAACGCACCTCTTCTTTACCCGACTAGGAGTTAATTACTAAAACTTGTTCTATTAAACCATTATAATCTACAAAAAAAAAATACTACCTGAAAATAATTTCTGGCTTTAAATAACCTGAAATTGGTTAATATGTCGTTGAAAACGAATCAATCTATCAATATAAACAGAATAACGCATATAATATGTACTGATTGATTTTATTGTCCGTCGACGAAAAAATTTTTTTCTTAGTGAAGGGGAAAGAGGGAGTGAGATGGAAGAATGACTTCCGATTGTTTTCTCGGTATTGTGTAGCAGTTTCGGACCATTCGCTAAAAAAAAAAAAAAAATACTGAGAGATTTTGAAGCAAAAAACTGCTTTAAGTAAAAAGTGCTTCGGTAATTCATGGTCGACTGAAAAGGCAATTAAACAGACTACTTATTTCCTTTTTTTAAGATGGCCGATGCCATTTCGGGATTTACGAAAGCCAACCTACCCTAGCAAATATATTGTATTTCATAAATACGATATATTCCTAAATATACGTGTGTCTGGCTATTAGGAGGTTTTTCTTTCCCCATTTCTTAAGCTTAACTTATTTTTAATTCATGGTACATGAGAAAAGCAAATATATATAATTTATTAAAGAGTACTTTTGAATCATGAATTTTCCAAATTTAAAAGAATTCAATTTGTCCTATGACGTTACATTTTGGATATTTCAATAAGACCTGAAGCCTATAGTAGATTCCGTTAGGAACTCTCGATGCAATACCGAAGTGTACAGTTAAGGTCTAAATTATAAACTTTCCGCCTTGATAGATTTCAAAATCGTTTACATGGTTTTATAGGATGAGACATGTTCCACACTGCAGCCTCTCTCCTTCCATCACCGTCACAACGTCCCAAACTTGCGGAGAGGCTATCAATATTCTCCCTCAAATAGTTTAAGAGACTCTCATTCTTTAGTTCCACCAGTTCAGACTTTTACAGATAGAGCACGTCTACCACGGAGTTGAATCACCCACGTTTCCCTATATTCCAAATATAAAGAGAGAAGTTCCACTCAGCTTCTTCCAAATAACCGTGGAACCGACTCCCGTGTGTAAGCTTCCCTGAAGACTAAAATCTTGATGAAGGTCATGTTGAACGGATTCCCTTCCAGATCCTTTCATATGAACGTGTGTACCCCCAAGGCTTTATTCTGGGACTTAAGCTGTTTCTGATTCTTCAATTATTTCTCAGATGTCATCAGATCCCAACTAGGTATTTATTCAGATAACGCTCCCATTTACTTCTGTCTCAGGTAGCAAATCTAACCGAAAAAGTACATCTGGAAACAACTCTTGAAAATGATCTCCAATCAGTGGGAAATTGGGGAGGGGAATAGGTTGTAAATTTTTACGTCGCCAAAACAAAACTGTTTTCATTTAATCACTACAGAAAATTTTTTCTCCAGGAGAACAACACGCTACACATTCTTGGACTTACGTTTTTTCCGCTGAGTTGAAGTGGAGCGACTACATCAAATCAATAGCTGCATCTACTGTACAGAAAGATGGTTCACCGTGTCATGTCAGAAATTTTTCTTGTCAGATTCCATCTTGCACGTTTACAAATCTGTCATTCGCCTGTGCATTGAATACTGTTGCCATATTTGGTCTGGTGCTCCTGCTGTACATCTTGAGATTCTTAGCAAAATGCAAAAAATGATCTGCAATGTAATTGATCCTGACAAAGCATTTAGACTTCAGTCACTTTTTTTCATCGACGTGGCAACTGCTCTGACGAGCTTTTTTCCCTGCTACCCTGACCATATGTATTTAAGCGTGCTGCTAGATTGGCAGCCGTCATTTCTACCCTAACAATTTCTTTCTCGCACTTCCTACCTGCGGAACCACCTTCCGTTTACTTGCTTTCCTGATAACTACAATATTTCAAAATTTAAATGAAACATCAATCGCCATCTTCTATCTTCTTGGACCACTTTCATCTTTTGTCATTCCTCAGTCTTCCCTATTTTCAATATTCTCTTTCTCTTTCACTCTCTGTAAACCCCTGCGTATTATTAGCATTCCCCACCTTGCTATGTAAATGATTTACAAAAATCCTCCAGTCAAGAGTCAATCGTATACAATATTCATTATTCTAATGATCTTCACTTCCAACCCCTCCTCTTTCATTCATATCGCAGAGCTCATTCAGTAAAACCGCTCTACCATGAACGTCTCTTGAGCATTATATTGGTTGAACTTTACACGTAACACAAGGAGGCATTGTATCGGCTTCTATGAACCTTTCATTACTTATGGTTAAAATCCAACAATGAAAGGATATAAAGATTTTTCCGGTGAAATATTTTGATTTCATGTTCTGGAATATTAAAGCACAGAGACATGTTTTGAAACAGTCGCTCTAATTGATAGATTTCAAAATCGTTTACGTGGTTTTATAGGATGAGACATGTTCCACTCTGCAGCCTCTCTCCGTCAATAACCGTCACATATATATATATATATATATATATATATATATATATATATATATATATATGTGTGTGTGTGTGTGTGTGTGTGTGTGTGTGTGTGTGTGTGTGTGTGTGTGTGTGTGTGTGTTTAATTTTAAGGTATGCTATCTTTATGGGGTAACAAGTGCTCAATATCTGTGATAGAGCGTATGAAAATATAAGAGTGGATAGTGTGATCAATACTGAATGACAACAGTCTATTTAATGCTTGAACGCAATCTTCATGCCGTTTTCTTTGGAAAGGTGTTCGAATATTTATATATGATAGTCACTGTGTGATTATGAGCAGTAAGAATATTCATTTCCCATTTATTGTGTTACCATTAATGTTACAATATTTCGTTTCAGACATCTATTTTGAAATCTTAGCCATCAGTGCCATATATATCAGGATGTTATCTTTTGATTCATTCAAACTGATTCCTTCGTTTCCTTTTTACGATAAACTTCTAGCTTCTATCCACACCGGACACACAGCTAGAAGGTGTTGTGTTTATGTGAAAACAAACAAAGACAATGAATCTAATGAGAATATACCAAAATAAAAATGTTAAACTATCTTACCACAAAAAAAATAGAACAAAATATAAAAACTAATAACGTTTCGGTTAATAAAATATTTTAGTAAATTTGTTACAGAAATATCAAATACCCAAGTAAACATGGTGTATGTTCCCAACTCGACGATATATTATTGTTAATTCCGGTCAGTGTTGTGGCAGACAGACAAAAAACGAAAGCTAAAATCAAAATGAAAGAAATATTACAAAAATTAGTAATGATGGACAATCCTTCATCTAATAAAGATTCAAGATATTATTACTCCTAATACTACAAGATGATATTCAAGTGAAATTAAGATGAAAGAAATAGTCACAAATTAATAGTGTTTGAAATTGCTTCATCTAAACAAAATTCGATATAATATTACTACTAATATTACAATACGAAAAGGAAGTGAAATTAAAACTAACGAAATATCAAAAATTAATAATGGTTGACAATGCTTCAACTAATAAAGGTTTGAGATAATATTATTACTAATACTAAAATATGAAAAGCAAGTGAAAACGAAATACTAAGCAAAACTTTTAAAAATACTACATGAAGCATTGTCAGCCATTATTGATTTTTGATTATAATTTCTTTTATAATGGCTGACAATGCTTCATATAATAAAAATTCAATACAACTATTATTATTATTATAAAATTAAAAGCAAATAAAATTAATATGAACAAATTAAAAGTAAAAAAATAAGTTGATAATGCTTAAAACATTACGACCATTACTATAAGATTAAAAGCAAGTAAAATTACTAACATTATTTGAACTGTAATCCTCATCTTCATTGCCATATTCACAACGTTTCGGTCTTTATCAACTTGGCCATGTGTCCATGAGGTTCTCAAGGACACATGACCCAGTGGATAAAGACGTTGGTTAGATCCAGTGACTAGACCCAAAGTGTTGTGAGTTCAATACTAGGATACAGCAGTGGTGAACAAAAAACTTGGAGAATTGAGTTAAAGGGAAATAACTGAGACATCCAAGGCATGATACGTGGAGCCAGGACACTCTACGCCGGTGGATGAAATAAAGGGTTCGGTTAGAATAAGAAGGCCGGAGAGTACAACGGTTGAAAAGTTGCGAATGTGGAAATGAAGATGATGACAACAGTCCGAATAATGAAAATGATATAAGTAATCATAATAGCTCATCTCAGAGATATAGACATACAAATAAAATTAGTAAAAGCAAATTAAAAGTATAACATTTCGTTGGTAATGCTTTATCTAACTTTAAAATTAAATCATGATAATTTTGTATGTTTAGCAATTTCTCATGCGCCTCGTGATTCGTATTGCTACAATAAAATCAACACTACTCTGTCCCAATAAACTAGAGTCCTATCAACAAAGGGGAATAAATCAGCTTTGAGGGATACGTTAATTATAGTGTATAGATTTCTGGCTTTAAAGGCTTAACACCATCATTTTCTCATTTGTAAAGAAATGGTTGATTATGCTCTTTGAATAAAACTTATTCAGTATAATCTTTATTACTATAAAAGTCTGTGAACGTTGCTTGTGTGTTTGCCAGAAGTCATATATAGAGAGTGGTGAAAGAAAGATATTGTGTAGGAAGCCCGGGGGGCGAAGATAAGGAAAGGGAAGAAAAATCACTCTCTCTTTCCACCCACCTCTCTCTCTCTCTCTCTCTCTCTCTCTCTTTCCACCTTCCCGTGACAGCATGTGTGCTTATTCATATTTCAGGCTTCTTTAAACAAACAATATCTTAAATATTTTTATTGCAACTTTCTTCATTTTTTCAATGTTGAAAGCAACTTCAATGTTTTATAATCTGAACATTCAGCGGATAATATATATATATATATATATATATATATATATATATATATATATATATATATATTAAGAAATGGATAAAGTCCGACAATTTATTTATTAAAGACATTTTTATGTTTAACGTTCTTTTTTATAGATACAAGTATTTAAGTAAATGCTCTGTTTATAATAAACAGTATTAAATAACATTTACCGGCCTGAATGTCCGAGAAATTTTCATATAAAATATTCGTCCTTTGACAGGATTCGAACCTGCATCCTATACGGAACCTTCATTTACGCTGACGTGCCTTGACCGCTCGGCCACAAAGGAAATAAAACTGTCTTTAATAAATATATATATATATATATATTTGTCACATATGCATGTATATATATATATATATATATATATATATATATAATTTGTTTAATGTTATACCATAATACCTATTCTATTGTAATAGACTCTCCCACAGATAATAAGTAGTAGTAGCAGTGGACAGTTGGGTTCAGTGGTGTTGAGCGAGTCAGTCGATGTCGGACATTGAAGTATCAACCATCACAACTAGATTGCTGCGTCATTAACTAATTATTTCAAGTTCCTAACGTTTTTTACGTCGGGCCCTTTTTAGGACGAAATTAGTGAAATACAAGCCTCCACTGTGAAAACTACTCTACAACACTTATACAGTAAGTATTTTAATTTCAACTTTCTTCCAAGAGACAATTTTTTTTATGTTGAAAGCTACGTCAATAACTGCAAATAAATGTATTTTTAAAATATCTCTACTTTCACAAACTATTCATGAAACTAAAGGTAAACACTAACACAACAAGGTTGACCGAACGGGTCACGGGTGGTCTAGTATTACAACTAATACTTCTAGGCGGAAAATGAGAGTATTATAATCAAAAAAATAAATAATAGTCAATATTTTCAATTATTTATCCCGACAGGGACCCGACGGGTTTAATATAATATGTTAATGTCTTACTCTAGCGATAAGATTATATATATTTTGATCTGAAAACGCTGGTCGTTTTACCATTAGTGTTATTTTTTAGGTTAAATCCGTTGAAATTCGCACCCCAGCATCATTTTATTTTATATGCTGTCAGATTTTATTTGAAAAAATAAAAATGTATAAAGTGAATATGAAGAATTTTGGAAAAATAAAAATTTACTTGAAGACTTTCTTAATTCTAAGGAATATTTTAAGTTAAAGATATTTTCGGATATATGATTAATGCAAATAAATTTACCAAAACCTCAATGGAACTGAAAGAAAGAATAAAACGTTTATTTTTGACATTGCACCAGGAATAAATATCATTGTAGAATATTAAATAAAAATAAGTATTTATCAACAGAAACATATCCCCTACGCACGATTTTTTATATAATAAAGAACATATATACATGTTTATATGTTTGTATATGTGTATTGGTGTAAGCTGCTTATTGAGTAATATTAATTACACATAAAATATCTGGCCACTCGTATTCAAGGATACCCGTCTATTAGGGCAGCTAGCCAGTCCCTATTGCAGACGCTCGCTAAGGCACATCCGTAGTTGTTCAACACCCACAGAGCCAAACTGTGGTTTATAGTGGAACTATGCTGAGCAGACCTTAGTTACAGTTTATGGGAGAGAGCGTGTTATCTAGCAGGATAAACAATCTGAACAACACACTCAAATCCTCGGTCACAATGACTTGTGAATTCGTGCTAGCACAGCTATGGACGGCCACTAAGTCTACACAATTTCAGTCACAAAGATTGGGTTAACCCGTAGTATGGTTTTCAGGTACTTTCCAAAGGTGCCACATGCTGGGATCGCCCCTCTCCCTCCAGACCGATAACGTCAGAAAGTCTCCTTCTTGACAAATCAACCGTGGTGAGATTCGAACCCAGGCCTCATGGTCAGAAAGCGAACGTTCTACCCACTCTTTAAACTGGAACTCACTATAAGAATACATGACATAAAGTTGGCAGACGTGAGAAACATGCATTCTGTTGTCATTAGGTATATTTTCAGCAGCTTTTTCTTTCGTTATCACCCCATGCAAGGGAGTAAAGCCACTAAGACACAAGGGTTTACAGTGTGTAGAAACAATTAGGAACAGAAATATTAATAATGAGCGGAAAGCGGAAAGCCATCAGACTTGTGATAATTTGATAACATTTCACACGCTTGGATTTCTTTCGTAATTCCCTCATTATCAAACCCATTTGTAAGATTTTGAAATCTATTTATAAATATACCCAATACACCGGAATCGATATCATTTATGTGCGCTCAGCTTACAAACATAAATTTAATCGACGAAAAGGTGATCGTTTGTTCATATATATCTATCTATATATCTATCTCAATCTGTTTATATATATATATATATATATATATATATATATATATATATATATATATATATATATATACACGAGTACAAGCCTTCGTTTGAAACATCGGTTCTCGTATGATCAGTGAAGTTATACAACCTCGCAGTAGCTAGTCGATTGACCTCCAGTGAATGTTCGTTCCTGTAAGCTTTGGTGTGCAGGTGGTGTAATGGACAATGACTCGTATTGATTAATCGGGGAGCCGAGTTCCAATTCCCGATTCTTATTCACTTACTGGCGTTAAATAATCTACAGTGGGTTGATAAACCGCCAAAAACGAATCAATCAATAAGTCAGTAGTATGAGTCTTCACTGGTGACGATAGCCTTTTTTCTTTTTTTTTTTTTTTTTTTTTTTTTTTTTTGGCTAATGACAGTCATTCTGCATGCAAATAACCTCTTACAATATCAAGTAATGTGTGTCCATGTAATTTGATAAGTGACGAAAGACATAGAAAGTCAGGAATTACTACAAACCTTTACCTTTCCGAAAGAAACTATTACTAAATCATTGCGCAACATCACACCAAAAAAATATGAACATTCATTCCAAGAACATTTATTTACCGTGTCATTGTGGCTTCTTTTTAGAATATGCGCTTGAATAACTATTTTTTAACCTCAGTGATTGAATTATGACGACAAGAATGCTATTAGAAAAAGAAATACCTGACTTTTTGTCATATACCGTACCTAGGAACACTAATCCTCATAAATACGTTGCACACTATTGTAAGTGAGGGCAATATGCTGTCTAAGTACACATAAAAATTGGATGATTATAAAAAAAAATTATATTAAAGGGTGCGTTTTATATGTTCCCTGAGAGTATGATGTACTATCGTATATGGAGGATTGATTATGATCGATAAGTTCTTGTGGTTAATACGTGAATTATAATGAGTGAATGGATCGTGAATCGGATTAGCTATGTATAAGATAATCAGTGAAGAGCAGCCTCAACCCATTTCCCCTTTTGTCGGCCTTGTGCCAAATTTGTCTATTTTTTATACAATAAATCTAAATGTGCTGTCTCAGTAGTCCACCACTAGCAGTGGTTTACCTAGTTCATGCCGCTGGCGAGTATTGTATTTTGTTGATGTTATAAAGATTACCTTTTCATTTTCAACCTCTGTTTTGGTTATTTCCCATTCAGTAACCTTTTATACGTTACAACACATTTTTTTAAAAACATTAAATCATGTCAACCAAAGCAAGGCAATAAAGCTCTTTAGATACAAGGGGTTAGTGAATGAGAAAGAATATGGAAGAGAAAAAAAAACATTATTAAGAAAGAAGATAATGTTTGACATTACATTTGTATTTTTGAATATCAAAGTTGACGGCAACGCATTAATCCGGAAGAAAGTTTCAAAAGTCATAATTACAAAACTCATAATTACGCAAGTCAATATTTACAAACGTCATATTTACACAAGTCATAATTACACAATTTATAATTACACAAGTCATAATTACAAGCATAATTTCAAAAGTCATAATTACGCCAGTCACAATTACAAAAGTCATAGTTACAAAAGTCATAATCACACAAGTCATAATTACGCAAGTTATAATTGCAAAAGTCATAATTACAAAAGTTATAATGACAAAAGACATAATTTCAAAAGTCATAATTACAAAAGTCATTATTTCAAAAGTCATAATTACAAAATCATAATTGCAAAAGTCATAATTACAAAAGTCATAATTACGCAAGTCATAATTAGATAAGTACGAGAAAAGAATTATCGCTGATTTTTATTGGAATTATTTTAATCTTATTATTGAATGCAGTTATAAACGACATCATCAGAAAAGGTTTGAATACAGCTGGGTTCCCTTCTCAAATCGAACCCGTTGGCCTCGACTGTGGTGATGGAAAGCGGCTGGATGGCATTACAATTTCCCCTTTTCAAATGGGGAAGTCGTTTATTTCGATACATTTTCGACAGGTAATTTGATCAGGTCCGCGGTTGAGCCGGGGTCTGTCGGTCGGGAAGCGGAGATTAAAAAATAGTTAAATATTCTTCTCTTGCGGACAGATTTATTTTTACTCCAGTGGCAGTAGAGACTTTTGGGGTTATTATCACTCGTTCGATAGCGTCCCTTCGGAGGGTTGGTGGGATCGCGTCTTACAGCAGCGTGTCTCCTTGGTGATGGTACGAGGTAATGCTTTCTCCATCATTGCGGCTGGCAGAGAATAGCAACAAAAAAAATTCTTTTTATTTATAGATACTTTGTTCAAATAAGTATTTACACCAATTACTTAAAAAAAATCTTATTTTTTTATTATAATTTTCATTGGAAGTATATAATGTATTTTTAAGAGAGGAAACTGTTAGTTTAGAAATTACGGTTACATCTAGCAATTTCATTTTAAAATGAGACTTAGCTATTAATCAGTTAACTTATATTCGTAGAGTCAAACTACCGAAGAGAAAAACTCATAGAAAAATGACCCTGAAAATATTTATATATAAAATAAAGTAACAGGTAACCTACGTCATGGCGGTCATCTTCATTGCTGTTGTTCCCAGATCAACCCTGGGCCGGGGTCGTAGCACGTAGTAGGGTCCCAGCTATCAACAAATAGTCATTCTCCAAACAAAAAAGAAACACTATAAAAGTATAAAAATAATTATATATATATATATATATATATATATATATATATATATATATATATAAAAGCAGTAAGATATATAATCCGGTGTTCTTATTGATATTTTTTATTTTTATTTTTATTTTTTCAAAACAGTGCTCAATGTAAATTTACAGAGCATAGATATTATAAATTAAATGATTTAAAATATGGTTTCTTCGCTACACAGTAATAACCATGTTTCAAAAACTTAAGCTAAAAACTTCAAATTTAATCATATAATTAAATTAAAAGCATTAGTTCTGTTTCATCTTCAAGCCAATTTTGGAATATATATATATATATATCTAACATTAGATTGTCTATGGTGTGTGTGTATATCACCACGAAATGTATCTTTATGTATTAGACATCCGACAACATTTATTTTTCTCTTACTTAAACCCCTTCCACCCACCTCTCCTAAAATTCTCTCTGTTATGGTTTAATCTCCCTCCTCCTCATACTTACACTCTCTCTAAATTCTGTTTTTATTTCCGGAGTTGTTTTTTCTGTTTTCTTTTTGAATTTGTAGGTCTGATGAATTGGATCGTATTCACGATTCCAATGGAATAAATTATGACCATGGAATATTAGTGTTTAAGCCTTTTTATTATATATATATATATATATATATATATAAATTATCAACAATATATATTTATCGTAAAATTACCAACATTACTTTTTATAGCAGAATTACCAACAATACCTTTTATAGCAAAATGACCAATATATTTTATCGCTAACTGAAGGCATACAATTGCTTTCAAAATATATTTAGTTGCGGCCATTCAATTGTATTCAAAATATTTAGATTTGGGCATAACCCACAGAAGTGTTGATATGCCGCTAAACTCAATCAACCAATCAACGTTATGACTGTAAGAAAATAACCGAAGGACTGATAACATTGCAGGCTCTTTGTATAAATTTTATCAAGAATCTTTAAATGCATAACTACATCTATTCAATATTGGTAGATTCCTATGTCTATACAATCGTAATCATACGGTAAATTTTCTATCATAATTCTATCTCACTAAAATGCAACGCCGAATTTGCAATGAACCTGTCTTCAGATTCAATCAACGGTTTTCGCTTGTGTAGGGTCTTGTCGGTAATTGTGTTTTCGTCGGCGCTAAACTCACCGTAATTTATATTATCCAGTGGCAGGGACACTAACTGGTTGCCCAGTTCTCAAAGATCGATAAACGACTCGAATGCGTCTTCCAGTCTTTGGTAATATTTAGCGAAAAGTAACTTCTCACCGTTTTGATCGTGACAATTGGCAGACATTACTACTTATTGTTCATTTATTTTATGTATTCTTTCTCCTAGAACGAATTTCAGAAAAAATATTTTTGCAAAGAGTGGCATTTTCGGTTATAGAGTTAGAAAGAAATTGCACATAGGCAGGAATACTAATAATGCTGATCATTTGTCAAATAGCACCTTCATATACGCGGTTCAGTTACGCGCGGTTTATACCCTGGAAATGAACTGAAGTTTTATTTAAGAATGGTTCCAAAGCGCCAAAATAACAGTTCTGACAAAAAGCAAGGCGAAAAGTACCTCGCTTTTAGTGTAACCTTCCCAATCGACTAGAAAAGAGATCAAATGTAATTACTAATATATGGTTAGAACAAATCTTATATCGTCCTGGGTATGACGATTAACTGCCTACGACAGCAAGGCCATTGATGTGGAACCACTTCTTAATTACTGTTGTTTCTAGGTCCCCCTGACACGGTGTGGTAGCACCTGTTAGGGTCCCAACTATGGGTCAATATCGAACCCCCCAAAATAATAGTATTTTTTTTTTAGTAAAATGACCAACAATATATTTTTATAGTAAAACTACCAACAATACATTTTTATAGTGAAATTACCAGCAAAGTAGAGTAATGACTAGCGGCTCGGAATCGGGGAGCCGAGTTCGAATTCCAGTCGCAGCTCGTGACATCACACATGACCACGCGAGAGTGAAAACGATATACACTAATAATGGGTTATGTAAGCCGAAAACTTAGATTGGATTTAAACATGTATCAATATGGTGATTCCCTTTCGTCTTTCAATGATAATGTTATTAAGTTTATATATTATTTAATGAAACATGCATCAATGAAAAATTGCTGCCTAAATATACACAATTTCTATATATATATATATATATATATATATATATATATATATATATATATATGTGTGTGTGTGTGTGTGTATATATATATAGATAGATAGATAGATAGATAGATAGATAGATAGATAGATAGATAGATTATAGTAAAAAAGAAAGAACAGTAAGATATATAATCTGGTGTTCTTATTGGTATTTTTATTTTTACAAAATAGTGCTCAATGTAAATTTACAGAGCATAACTATTATAAATTAACTGATTTAAAAATATGGTTTCTTCGCTATACAAGAATTACCATGTTTCAAAAACTGAAGCTAAAAAGTTCAAATTTAATTATATAATTAAATTAAAAGCATTAGTTCTGTTTCATCTTCAAGCGAATTTATATATATATATATATATATATATAACAGTGAGACAGAGACAGGTATTTAAGAGGAGGGGGGGTCATCCTAAATAAGTGTAGTTGTCTGTAGTGAGGCGCTAAATAATGTTTCGATCGGTTGAGGGCATTTAAGTATTTTTTAAAAGTGATTATGTCACTTTTAAAATAACTCTGGGAATGGTCAGGGGTTGAAAAATTCAACATGTAAAATTTCTTAGTAAATTCTTAGATTTTACACGAGTTTTACTTGTACTAATTAATCAAACTAAAGCAGTGTATAATTAATGACAATAATTAGACTTGGGATAATTTGATAACATTTCACACGCTTGGATTTCTTTGGTAATTCCCTCATTATCAACCCATTTGTAAGATTTTGAAATCTGTTTATAAATATACCCAATACACCGAAATCGATATAATTTATGTGCGATGAGCTTAGAAACATAAATGTAATCGACGAAAAGGGGATCGTTTGTTCATATCTATGTATCTATCTATCTATCTATCTATCTATCTATCTATCTATCTATCTCAATCTGAGAATATATATATATATATATATATATATATATATATATGTCTATCTCTCTGTTTTAATACATATATATAGATAGATAGATAGATAAATTCATATATATATAGATATATATGTTCATATATATATATATATATATATATATATATATATCAAGAAATATGGTTTAAGGTGTGCTATATTTATGCAATAAAAGTGCTTAATATCAGGGATAGAGCGTATGGAAATATACAAGTGAACAGTGAAGTCAACACTCACAGACGACAGACTGTTTCCTGCTAGACGCAATCAACAGGCCTTAGGAAACCCAGTGCAAATCACCTCCTCTTAGATAAAATATTCATATTAAATTCGGTTTAAACTTCTATAATTTCCTGGCGTTAATAACATACACGAAAACTGTTCTTTTACTCCAAACATTGCCATTCAAACTTTCTCTGGAATCCATTTGGATCTATTTTCTCTTTATTTCATCTTACCATTTTTCAAGATTCTCCTGAAGAAACCTTTCGTGGAACACAGAGAAAGGATATTTGGCGTTCTCACGTTTTCAAAATAATTGATCCAACTGCACTGATAGAGATATTCCCCATCTTGGCAATGGCGTTGCAGCTCACACCTTTTTTATGTTACTTACTTGCTTCATCTCTCCTCTTATTTATCTTTAAAATCTCAGTTGCGAAAAACCTGGATGGTCACATTCAATGCCTCAAAATCCACAAACTAATGACGTCCTGTCGCCATCGAACAAACACTGAATTTTCATCAATCGCGATGAGCGAGTATTCTCTCAGGGAGGCACCATACCATGCGAGGATACTGGGGTTTTAGCTCAACCCAGATTTCAAGTGGAATTCGAACATACGATACTTTGCTAAAAATGCCAGGCAAATTGTCGGTTCCCTGTACTGCTTCAGGACGTGACCCCTCTTTCTATGCCCTACATTTATGGGACCAGATCAGGCCTAAATACTGCTGCTAAAATTTTTGTTTATTTTGCCATCATCATAATCATCATCTTCATAATCACCGTCATTATCATCATCATTATTATTACTATTACCGTTTTTACTAGTTGTCACGTTATCCTCCACAGTCCGACATACACACGCGCAAATAAAATTCTCGTACATTGACCTTTTGTTATTGTCACTAAGGTCCAGTAACATAGAATTCCTGACACTTGAACTACTTAACACTTTGTTTTCATTAAGACCTGCTCACCGGACCAAGACGCTATCATTTTTTACAACAAAATTTAATGTTAAACAGATATAAATCTGAGCTACTTTTTGCATAAAACAAAGAATTCTCGAACTCCATTAGATGCAAGACATATCTCCCCATTTCAACTTAAATTTTGAAAATCATAAAATAGGGAAACCAGTTAAATTATTAAAAATAAACGTTCTTAAAGATTCCAGTTGCATTTTCATATTGTTTTTCTTATATATATATATATATATATATATATATATATATAGAGAGAGAGAGAGAGAGAGAGAGAGATAGATAGATAGATAGATAGATAGATAACTAGACTCGTTTCGAAAAACCCTCGAATTTTTGATTTGCTAATCAAATCAATAACGAGAGAAAAAAAGGTTTTAAAAAAAGAAAGAGCTACAAACATGAAACCTGGGTAGGTTTGTCTGGCTCACTAGGTGTCTCTCTCTCTCTCTCTCTCTATATATATATATATATATATATATATATTATTAAAAAAAAACAATTTTTCCGCTGCCGCACTTTCTACCAATGAAGGCTTCTGCAGGCAACTTAGAAAATATACTTAAAGACAGAACATCAATAATTTTAATAAAGATAATGTGAAAGATAATATTATAACTAATTACATGTGCAATTGCACAAATAAAAAGAAGTATCCACTGAACAGAGTATGTAACACAAAAAGTGTAATCTACAATGCAGAGGTGGAGAATGAAGAAGGACAAAATAAAATGTGTGTTTGCTTGTACAGAAGTCATCTTTAAGAATAGATGCTATAACCATTGATCAACATTGAAGCTAGAAAGTTACAAACATTGTGCGAAACTAGGTAGCCAGGTGTGGATGTTAAAAGAAAAAAAAATGAAGAGGAAACCCAGACGAGGCAGTCTCGTGTGGGGTGGTAGACAGCTACCCGACCCCGTGTATACGGGGTCTACGGAGAATTTTTGCCCGAGCCTACAGGCTAAGTTTTGCCCCGCATTAAAAAACGGCCTTGTGCTATATCCTGCCTCGCGGAGAGGTAAGGTAGATAACCTTGCTTCGGCAATTAGTTTAAAATTGTAGATTCGGCTCCAGCTGTGCTGGTCAAACTCTCTGCCTCCGGGCAGTGAGGATCCCCAGATGAGGCTATGTTGAAGTCCAGAGTCTCATCTCGGGAAACAGCTACCGGGGAATTTTTGGCCGTGTCTACGGGCTCGGAAACCCTAAGATAAGTTCGACCTTATGCCACATTTGATCGCGTGGGGCGGTTGGTAGATATCCTTGCTTCGTGAATTGCTAGCCTGCCACCCGATTCCCTGTTTTTCAGTAGTGTATCCTCTTTTACAAAAAACCTCTCTTCTTTCATCTACGCGCGTGTTGCTGTTCCTTCACTAGAGTATCACCTTTGTCTGTTTGTAAACTCTTTAAGGATACAACAAATACCATCTTGTTCACTTTATGATGACTCCTTATATACCGCCATATATAATTAGCTATACATGATCCCAACGTCTACAAACGTTTACAGCATTATCTCCAATAATGGTAAATATATCATATTGCAAAAGTGCGTGTCAGATTATTATTGTTAATATAAAATGATCGCAACTTGACATTTGTTTCGGTGCTAATTTCTGGTGATTAAAATCTTATATCGTTGGAGTTGCGAATCAGACTTTGTTGAATGTTACGTTTTGTCCAAAAGCGAATGCCTTTAAAATGGAAGATGAAAAGTTGCACTTTCGACATATTATGCTCTAGGAATTTCGGAAAGGAATAAGCGACATGGAAATGCGACAAAGCTAACATTCAGAATGTTTATTTGAATCGTGCTCTAGCTCTTCGGACGATCGAAAAGTGGTTTGGCAAATTTCGTCAGACCGACTTAAACGTAAACGATCAACCAGAATTCGGGCGAGCTTCCGATATCGATGAAGACTTGCCATTGTAGAGAATAAACCGAAGATATCGATAGAAGAGATTGCTAAGAGCTTGAAAATCGTTATCTCATTTGCCTTTCAACATTTGAAGAGACTTTGATTCGTTTCCAAACTCGGAAAAAGAGATATTCATTGACAGAACTAAATAAGCTGGATGGTGTTTCTGTAACCATTGCTTTGTTGTTACGTCACGAAAAGGAGCCGTCCTTTGACAGAATAGTCACAGGGGATGGAAAATGGATCGTTTTTTTGCATCGAACGTATAACGTTCGATGCAAATGGAACTGAGAACGGCCTTGTAAATGTGCCGTACCCATGGCTAAAGCTGGGTAGCATACGATGAAGGTGTTGCTGTCTATTTGGTGGGAAGGCAGAGGGATAATTCTTCTTCAAATCAGTGAAACAATAGCTGAAAAGCAGTATCGCATCAAACTCACCAATCTCAATGCAGCTATTAAAAAAGAACGACCGATTTTGGCCAATCGAAAAGCATGTTGCAAAACAAATCTTGCAGAAGCATAAATCGTTTTTTTAATCATTTTACCCCAAGGAAAGCGAGAATGCCACAAGTACGCAGGGATTTACAGAGAGTGAAAGTGAAAGAAAAGACTGTGTACAGCGGGATTGAGGAAAGACTAAAAGATTAAACGTGATTCAAGAAGATAAAAAATAGGGATTAAGGTTTCATTTATATTTTTGAACACTGTAGTTATCGAGGAAGCAAGTATAAGAAAAGGAAGATCGAGATGACAAGTGAAGATATATTAAATTACAGGTCCTTCTTTGGATTTTGTCAAGAAATTAGAGATGAATAGGAGACGTACCAGACCAGATATGGCAAAAGTATTTTATGCACGGAAGAATGGTAGATTTGTAAATGTGCAGAATAGAAATTTTCTGAAAAGACACAGTGACCCAACATTCCTTGCACTAAATGCAGCTATTGATTCGATGTAGTCTTTCCCCGAAAACGTGAGGCAAAGAGGCGCAGTATGTGGCTCTCCAAGAGTCAAGCGTCAGCCATACTGATAATGGGAAATCATCCAGTAATCACAGTATTCTGTATCTGTCTATATTTCTGAGATGAGGTATTATGCACACTATTTACATTATTCGTACTATTGTCCTCATCTTTATTGCCATATTCATTACAACGTTTCGGCCGTTTTACTCTCCAGCCTTCTTCAGGTGGTTGAAATGTTGAACTGAACAGTCTACCCCAGTGAGCGAAATAAAGAGTTCTGTTCGACATTCCAACCACCTGAAGAAGGCCGGAGCGTACAACGGCCGAAACGTTGTAATAAATATGGCCACAATGATGAGGACAATAGTCCGAATAATGTAAATAGTGAACTCATTCTCTGATGAAACTATAATAAAAGAGAATCATATTAGAATTAGAAACATTCCCTATTTGTGCTTTGTCTTTATATATATATATATATATATATATATATATATATATATATATATATATATATATATAAAATAACACGAACATCTCATTTTAACAAATATGTTTACCAAAATTATACAAAAAATATCATGAAATACTAAAGAATAAATTTATTCAATAAAATCACCATTGACTTCACCATGGCGACTTCGAAATCTTCTGCAACTCTTCTGGACGGTTTCCTTCTTTAAGTTGCTAAATGCTGCCATAATCCTTGCCTTTAGTTCACCTTTGTTGTTACAACGAGTTTTGTTAGTCTCTTGCTAAACTGCGCCCCACACATAATAATCAAGGGGGTTGCTGTCTGGGGAGTTACGTGACCAGATGTAAAGGGTGATGAAGTTGCAGAAATTGTCTGACAGTCATGCCGAGACGTTGTAATAAATATGGCGACAATGGTTCGGGTTTTCATTTCATCCGGTTTCTACAAAACATATTAAAGCGTAAAACATTTGACTGTACAGTCTGTCGACAACTATCTGTCAACCTTCTTACAAAAAAAAAAACGAAGATATCTATAACATCGAATCAATTTTTTTAAGAAAATGGCATCAACAATCTTGCAGAAAGAAGGGAAATGGTTATTAAACGAATGGAAACCATGCAATTGGCAACTAATTTCTTTTTTGCGTATGTAAAAATTTGGTTTTAATTTTCTAATCGGGCAGAACATTTGCAACGATTTAATATTTGGAATAGTTTCAGAAAATTATGATAGGAAATTTATCCATGTGCATTAGATGATTCCTTCTGGTGCCCCCAAGACGATATGCAAGAACCCCGTGAACCTACGAAGCCTGAAAAAATTGGCGTTCCTGGTTGTACTAATTGGAACAGAATGTGGGTTCAAAACTTCAATTCGTACCGTCAGTAAAAGAATCCTTTCATGTCTACAACATCGTGCGAAGCTATATATATATATATATATATATATATATATATATATATATATATATATATAATAGTAATAATAATAATAATAATAATAATAATAATATTTTTTTGTTTAAAAATATGATTCCTTCGCTACATAAGAGTTGTTTATTGTATGAACTATTGTCTGTGTCATTTACATTCTTATAATAATAATAATGATATATATATATATATATATATATATATATATATATATATATATATATATATATATATATATATTATTATAAGAATATAAATGACACAGACAATAGTTCAAGTAATTAATATATATAGATTTGGTTACCTATTTCTTTTTCTTTTTTTGTTTACTCTTTGTGTGTACATTAGATTTAATTTATTTTTAAGGGTTTACAAAGCTTGTGTTTATCCCTTTCAATTAACAACGCTATGGATCGGGGAGAAAAACTGGAATATAGGAGAATAAGAATGAGAATTTATAGGCAGAGAATTGAAAAAAAAAATAAAGGACATGAAACTCTGAAAATAAAGGAGGTTGCAGCAGCGAATAAATGAGAATAGTTAAATAATAAACAACGTAAGATTTCCTTAAAGCAAAGAGAAAATACATCAAAATTGGCGTCAATGCGTTCAGTATTTGCAACAAGACGTAGATTCCAGAAGAGTAAAAAAAATATGAACGATCATCAAGTCCAAAATTTGTGCGAACAAAATGTCTTTTTTAACGACTTATTAACCCTTTTTGTGTTTTTGAAAACCGAATTATATTTCAGGTTTGTAGGACTTCCCAAGCTGTGTGTTCCTATGCGTCCCTGCATCTAAGTCTTGCCTGAACTTTGTTTAATTACAGTGATCAAACGAGAACCGCTCTTTTTAGAGTGAGTTTAGAGTAAACTAGTCTACCATTGAACAGGACATTAATTCACCACTAGAATGATAGGGTATTGAGAATATTCCAGTAATATGTGTGTGGCTCTAAATCTCAAACTGAACTATTTAACTGCTGTCGAAATGGTAACATCCATTGCAACCTTTCAAAATATATTTGAAGAAATAAAGACTAATTTATATTCTTTCTTAAGTATCTGTCTATATTTCTGAGATGAGGTATTATGTACACTATTTACATTATTCGGACTATTGTCCTCATCTTTGTTGCCAAATTTATTACAACGTTTCGGCCTTTCAGTATCTGTTTATATTTCTGAGATGAGGTATTATGTACACTATTTACATTATTCGGACTATTGTCGTCATCTTTGTCGCCATATTATTACAAGGTTTCTGCCCTTCAGTATCTGTCTATATTTCTGAGATGAGGTATTATGTACACTATTTACATTATTCGGACTATTGTCCTCATCTTTGTTGCCATATTTATTACAACGTTCCGGCCTTTCAGTATCTGTCTATATTTCTGAGATGAGGTATTATGTACACTATTTACATTATTCGGGCTATTGTCCTCATCTTTGTCACCATATTTATTACAACGTTTCGGCCGTTGTACGCTCCAACCTTCTTCAGCTGGTTGGAATGTCGAACTGAAACCTTTATTTCGCTCACTGGGGTAGACAGTCCTAGTTCCACGTGCCATGTCTAATTGATGTCAATTATCAGTTATCTCCTTTTAATTTTCATCTCCAACAGACACAACAGAAATTCAAAATATATTAAAACTCTGAAATTCTTATGGGCTGTGCTAGTTATATATATTTTACATACATTTTAATTATTTTATAAACATTTAAAATTCTGCTTCCTGTTTTGATATATTTTTTATTTAATGTGTTTTAACTCTTTTTGTATAATAATTACTTCAGGTATTTTGCGTCTTTCCTTGCAGTGAGTTCTATATAATATATTATCTATTTTAATTTTTCTTATCTTAATCGCTCATTACTATAATGAAGTGTAATGTCGTGCATCTAGGCATTCAACATCTGAAACTTCAATACATTCTTCGTGGAAACGTTATATATAATCCTTTTTTTAGATTTGAGTGTAGTTATGATCCCTGATCTAAAATCTTCAAGTCAATGGAGCTATATTCAAAATAAATCCCACCATATACCAATTATGATACCAATAACCTTTTCTAAATATCGCAAATCGATGTTTCTGAATATTTATTTATCGCAAGTTTATCCTATTTAACTCTATATTTCTTTTGTATGATCCCATTACACCCAACTACTACGAGCAATAAAAATAATATTTTCGTAATTTCAGACGATAGAGCCCCGGTTGAATTGTGCTACTGGTGGATGTCTATTAGTTTTTACTAGAATGTTTCTCGAAATCTATCTCATAATTAAATTTACTATTTTAAATACCTGTATTAAATCAAGACTAAGACGTCCAATTTCAAGTCAGTAAAGGCCAAGGCTTTTACGTCTATGGAGATAAGTTATATTTTTAATTTCAGAAATATTTTCAGTACCATAACTTAGGGATTCCAATCAACTCTGGATTGGATATGCATCTCGCCTCCCAGAGTCTTCTTTCAGGCAAGAAATATGGATTTCGCTTTTCTATGTCAATTGCTGATGTGTCATCATTATTATCTATGTCTATATTTCTGAGATGAGGTATTATGTACATTAATAACATTATTAGGACTATTATCCTCATCTTTATCGCCATATTTATTACAACGTTTCGGCTGTTGTTTATTACAATATTTCGGCCGTTCTGCGCTCAGGCCTTCTTCAGTTGGTTGGAATGTCGACCTGGACCCTTTATTTCGCTCACTGGGGTAGACTGTTCTAGTTCCACGTGCTATGTTTAATGGATGTCAGTTATCAGTTATCTCCTGTTAATTTTCCCTTTGAAAGTTCCCCAGTGCCTTAACCAGGTATTGAACTCACATTCTTTGGTTCCTGTCACTGGATCTAACTAATGCCTTTATTCACTGTGCCACGTGTCCTTGAGGACATCTGTGTATGAATTCCTGGGTAGTAATAAATCTAAGTACAAACAGTTGATAAAGTCGTTGGTTAGATCCAGTGACAGGACCCAAGATTTTTGTGGCCTAGCATATGTTCTGATTCCTTAGGTTTACGAATTTCCAATGTTGTACTTTGCCTATGATCTCAACCTGATCCCACAGAGATCCAGTGACAGGACCCGAAGAGTGCGAGTTCAATACCCGGTTAAGGCAGTGGAGAACTTTCAGAGGGAAATTAGCAGAAGATAACTGACATCCATTAAACATGGCATGTGGAACTAGAACAGTCTAGCCCAGCGAGCGAAATAAAGGGTTCAGTTTGACATTCAAACCACCTGAAGAAGGCCGGAGCGTACAACGGGCGAAACGTTGTAATAAATATGAAATGAGGATAATAGTCCTAATAATGTAAATAATGTTATCATTATTACTGAAAGGTTCAGTCAGTCATTAAACAAAACGGTGAAGCCCAGATTGTTATTTTGGATATCATTTGGCAGGGTTTGAACTGTTTGTCAACTTCATCAGTTGAAAGTTATGGCATTTTCAGAGGAATCCTTTATCTAATTTAATCATTTTTTACCAACGCGCGAAACGAAAGAACGGCTACTCCTCCCGATATTTTTCTGTTAATAAAGGTCTCCTCAGGGCTCTATCCTTGGAACTAGACTGCCCCGAATTCTCATCAGTGATATTCGTGATGTCATCAATCCTTAACTCTGAAATTATGTTGATGACACAACTATTTGCCCTTGTCTTAACGGTAAGTTAGATCCGTTCAATAAAATCTGTTGGTAACTGGGCAAAGAGATTCCTTGTTATTTTAAGGTCTCCGAACAAAACTGCTCTGTATTAATTGTCTGAGAACCCTTTATACCATCAGTCAACATGGCTGATGCTAATCTGCAAGTTATACTCATTGTGTTTTATCGTGATAACGTTTTCCGCTGACAAGACGTGGAAAAATATAATGAGCCAAATGCTAGTTCTGTACGATGGTCGACTGAAAAATTCATAGGCTGACATGTAAATGTACCAAACTAAAACAGCTGGACGATCTTCTGTTTTATCCTGGTACACTTCTATGCCTTTTAGTTTACCAATTGGTATGTCTTCTTACATTTATATCTTGGTCGGCCAACGAACGTTCCAGCCGATGCTCGTATTTAGAAATTCTTGATGAAATCCAAAGAATCTGCAATGTTATTGGTCCTGACCTGGCATCACGGTTTCAATCAAATTCCCACAAGTGTAAAGTGGCTTCTCGTGTCTTATCTATATTTTCAATGCAACATTTCGTCTTTGGTACCTGGATTTCACGGATTCTACGGAAGTACTAGATTGACAGCAAAGTTTCATTATTTTGCTGTTGAATTAGCTACATAGAACCGTAAGTTCTCTGCCGACAGTTTCTTCTTTCACACTTATCACTTGTAGAACTGTCTTCTGATTTATTGCTTTCCAATCAACTTTGATCTTCAAAAATTTAAATGCAATGCGATTAATTAAGTTCTTCCTTCATACTTCCTATTCTTTTATTTTTCTCGCTCCTTAATAATGTTTTCTTTTTCTAAAATTCTTTCAAACGCAGTAGCCCCTTGTGTCTTAGTGGGCTTATTGCCTTGATAGAAGCGAAAGGATTAACAAAAACAAAAAATGCTCTAGGCTTATTTATAAATTGAAGATTTAGTAGGAAGGCTTATCCGACGTGACTGTTTCTTCAAAGTGGGACTCTTACTGATATTGAAAAATCATAACTTGAAAACTTCTCATTTATCACTTGCAATCATTCTTTATAGCATTTATAATATATATCAAATCACTATTGTCTTGCTAAAACAGTTACGACTGAATAACGAGTTTGTTCCTCGGGGGGTGCCCCATACTTTCTACCTTGTGCCATATCTAAGCTACGCTTGGAAAATCACTATTAGGGCACCTCGGCGTCGTGTCATGGATAGCAAGCTTGTCTTGCTAAAACAATTACGACTAAATAGCGAGTTCGTTCCTCACGGGTGCCCCATACTTTAGGCTTTGTGCCACATCTATGCTACACTTAGAAAATCAATATATCAAAATTATTTATTTTCAAACAAGTGTGTCAAGGCCTATAGGCTATCCAAAATATCTAATCACTTTCGATGTACACACGCACTGACGATTGAACAAGTGCTTGAAGCCCAAAATCGATGACGATAACATTCTCTGAAAATAAAAATGGAAAAAAATCAATGAACCTTTGAAAAGATATTAATTAATTGATTCTTTTTTAAAAGCGTCGAAAGAAACTTTGGCAAATATGAACGAGGGAGGGCCAATTTTCCGGTTTGGAAGACAAATTTAGAATTTGAAATGGAATTTACAAAATAAACGAGGAAAAGTGATGCAATTTACAATATCAATTTTATTTGGTTGGGTGACTTAAAAAAACTCACCAAGGGAACACAAATTGTAAATCGATGTAAACTGACTGGTGCCCAACTTTAAAATAGGAAAAAAAGGTCACCGGTTTATTTAGTCCTGAAACAGTTTGAATAAAATTAAACCGTGTATCTTTAATCCGTCCAGTAACTGTAAGCAAACGTTATATCTATTTGGAAGGGGTGACGGTGTTTGTATAAAAATAAAAGCACTTATTATTTGAGGAGGGACTTTTTTTTTTTTTTGAGAGGAGAGAGAGAGAGAGAGAGAGAGAGAGAGGGGCTCATTCGATGGAGGGTAATTTCTCGGAGAAATACGGTTATATCTTATTTAAACTTACTTATATTTATAAGAGAAGAGTACTCAGTATTCGTCACAGAGAGTCTGGAGATTCCTCCAGGTGAGAAAATGAATGTCACCAGGAAATATTAATTTCATGGTACACACACATGGGACAAATACATACCTACACAGACTAACTGCAGAATCTGTCTATATTTCTGAGATGAGGAATTATGTACATTATTTACATTATTCAGACTATTGTCCTCATCTTTGTCGCCATATTTATTACAACGTTTCGGCCGTTGTACGCTCCGGCCTTCTTCAAGTGATTGGAATGTCAAACTGAAACCTTTATTTCGCTCACTGGGGTAGACTGTTCTAGTTCAACGTTAACAGGGGATAACTGATAACTGACATCCATTAAACATGGCACGTGGAACTAGAACAGTTTACCCCAGTGAGCGAAATAAAGTTCGACATTCCAACCACCTGAAGAAGGTCGAAGCGTATAACGGCCGAAACGTTGTAATAGATATGGTGTCAAAGATGAGGACAATAGTTCGAATAATGTAAATAATGCAGACTAACTGCATCTGGCTGTCTCTTCCTCTCATAATTGACCTTCCCACAAAATGTTTAATATCTAAAAAAGAAAAAACACTAAACTATTTCATTTTCTTTTTTCCAGTTTTTCAGATAAGATGTTTAGCGATCTGGACACCATATGTGGTAAGAAATCCTGAAAAATCCTATTTAGTTATTCAGCTAGAAAGAGAAAAGGTTAACATAGTTTTGTGTCAAACCTACTGTCTTCCCAAATGAGCAATGTTGTGAGGAAGAAATCATCCAGAACTTTAGTAATGGTACCTACATTAATGCTCTGGCTTTCATTTTCAGAGTCCATTCAAGAGTCATCAAGAGAACGGTGAATAAGTTCAAAAATAGGGAAAACTAGAGAGGAAAATTGAGTCAGGAAATCACAACATGAAAAGGGCTCATCATTTCCAATTAAAGCTAAAGAGATCAATTAGAAAAGAGCCAACCCAATCCAATAGATTTTTAGCGTGTGAGAGAGGAGTTTCAGCTATGACAGTCCAAAGAGCATGAAAAATTGTAAATGAAATCCTTGTTATTACAGAACAAATGTTACAAGGTTAGAGACGGCTAAGATCATCTTGAATAAGAAAATGATCCTGGAATAGTATATATATATATATATATATATATATATATATATATATATGTATATATATATATGTGTGTGTGTGTGTGTGTGTGTGTGTGTGTGTGTGTGTGTGCATTCGATCCTTATCTAGGATTAATTATGGAGGCACGTGTCATTTTCGTTTATGATCAATTTCATCACGATTCTTCTGTTAAACTTGGAGAGGAATTATACATTCCTATTGGTCAATGTAGAGTAAAATAGTTCTAAAAAAATCGGAGAATTCCAGCAAGATATCTTTTATCATTTCTAAGATACACCGATTCAAATCTTAATCTAATAATAGGAAAACTTTGCAGTTACAAATGTCGGTCGTAATTTTAGTCTTAAGGCCTAGATCCTTTTTCTAGTACGTTTTACCTCAATTTTTGTAGAGTCTTTAACTACTAATAAACCCTCATCTCTATATAATCCGATACTATCAGAAACATAGGCACTTAAATTATATAAAAGAAATAAATCCCAACAAGTCAGGGGCTCCAGCAGAATCTAAAGAACCCACTGAGATGTCAAAATAATCACTGAATTTTTTTTTTTGTCCATTGTTCTTCCTTGTAAAATTGAACAGTACTTCTGTATTTCAAGATGATATCCAGTTCATTATCAGAAATATTTGAGTATTCCTGATCAAATTCCAAGGCCAAAGTGAAAAAAAACTTTAGAGATGGAAGTATATTAATCAATGATGTCAAACCGTATGAAAGTGAAGTTATCCTTATTTGGGGTACCACTGAACCAGTTGATAATATCCGCGCTATTAACCTACTGTAAGAGTCCAAGGAGGTTTTTAATAGATTGGTTGGGTCTCTCCAAAATGGTTTTATTGATTCTTCAGATATCGGGTTTGGTTATCATTAATTAGATGAGTAGACAGCTTGCTTCTGAGATTCGGTTCATGGTCCTTTAATAAAAATATATGCCGCCTTAGCTTGTAATTTACTGATATGTTCACTTATAAACTGTTTGTCAGTTATGGATTTGCTAACACAGTTAATTTTATCTATCAGTTTTAAAGTAGTTGTGTCATTTTTTTTTTTTTTTTTTTTTTTTTGTAGCATTTGTTCAAGCTATATTTAATCGAAGCGTCATAATCATTAGGGGATAAATGATAAAAAGTTAACTTTTTTATCGGATTTGGCATAAATATCAGCGGATTTATTTATATCCTTGACAATATCATCAAGATTTTTTGAAAAGTGTTTTTATACTTATGGAAGGTTAATTCATTTATGATCCTCAGTACGTTATTTTCAAAACCAGACACCTCCTTAATAATTTGGGCTGTGTTCATGTTTGTCTAAATGGTTCAGTTTAAGAAGAAAATGTTATGCTTTTCATCTCATTCTTCTAATAAGGTTTTCAGTTTGTAGAGCTAATTTGACGACATAATTTTGTTTGTTTGTGGTGGGAATATTCTTTAAAAATAATCTGAAATTGATTCTATCCATGGTATATAAATTACAGTAGACAGTGCTCAACAATAATAGGTGCTAATATCCATGTATAGGATTGGTGTAGACGGAATAAAATTCCACTAACCAAAAATACTATTCTTAAAAGAGTTCTCAATACATTTAATATATTCATTTTTACGTTTTTATCTGTTTCTTCCTCTTTTTCTTTTTATCTTTAAATTTTGAGTTTTTATTTTTTTTCCTTTTCCCATTTTTTGTTTGTCTTTCTTCTTTTGTCTTTTCCTCAATTTCTTCTTCAATTCCCTGTGTCAATCTTATATTTGCGTGCATATTTGTTTAGTTTTATTCCCGTGTCTGTGTTTTAGGATTTGAATGTCTCTGTCGTGCCATCAGCCGACTTCCTGTTGTTTGAGATCTCTAGTGTTCATGTATACTTTTTACATCAGCGTTGATTTTGCCGAACATATTGGCTTCTAAATTTTTATTTTCCATTTCCTCCGTTCCATTTTTGAATAACTTTATATTATTTTAAATGTAATGCTCGATTTAATTTGAAATTTAAAATTTCTGATTTTTAATTTCATCCTAAAGATTAGTTATTTCATATTGATTTTTGGTTTGATATAGCTTGAACTTTAATTAATTAATGGACTGTATTTAGAATATACCATCATGTTTTTAGAATTTTCAAATGCTTGTATTTTGATTAGTCATCATAGATTACTTATTGAGGTGGGGGATGATTTGGTTTTGAATTTAACAAAACAAAACTCTTTATTTCGCAATCAACACCATCGCTTGATAAGACACCAGAAGTGTTGAAACAAAATGTCTATTTTTGTAGTGATGTTATAACATATTTATATTATAATTTTGAATAAATACTATATATATATATATATATATATATATATATATATATATATATATATATAAAGACATTTTTATGTTTAAACGTTCTTTTTATAGATACAAATACTTAAGTAAATGCTCTGTTTATAATAAACAGTATTAACAACATTTACCGGCTTGAATGTCCGAGAAATGTTCATAGAAAATATACGTCCTCCGACGCATATTTTCTATGAAAATATATATCTGTGTTTGTGAAAATATATATCTGTTTGTGTTTGTGATTTTGTGCATATGCGTGTTAAGATTTAATATCCAAACAAAATAGATGTCAGACAAAGTGTAAAACCATTTTACTGACAACACGTTTTGAAATCTTTCGTTATTTAAGGAGGCATCTTCAGTTAAGAATGTAATTTTACATTTTCAACTCACACATCTTTTTCTTTCAGTCCAAACTGAAGACGCCCAGTTAATGAATTCGAGACAAGTTATCAATGAAAAAGTTTTTCTCTTTGTCATATATTGTTACCTATTTCGGTGTTTGGAATCAACGACTATCCATTATATATATTTTGTCAATAGAATTACACATCAAAGATTAAGCATGGATTTCGTTTTACTCAGAGAATACCGTTTCCACAGAAAGCATTCTACAAACCCTGCTTAACCATAATCTTCACAAACTACCGGACCAAAACCAAATTTATTACAGTAATACAAAACAGGAGAAAAAACAAATAACAACAGCAACATTCCCTGGAAATGGAAGTCCCACTCCTTTGTTACTTCCTCGTCTCGTTGAAAAAGGGCACAGGGGCGTCCAAACGTTCCGACTTTAAAATATTTATCTTCGTGCTTCGGTTTAGTCAAAAGCCCTATTAATATATAATAAATATCTTTACTCTTATTGGCAATATTTTTATCATTTTGTTGTCATTTTGTTTCTCAAATCTCATTAACTGGCCTTTTAAATATACATATTACAAGAAGCACGCGTGAATCATTGTTTTAATTATATATATATATATATATATATATATATATATATATATATATATATATATATATAAGGAGGACAAAATCTGACAAATTTTAGTGTCTTCCCATTTTACCACTGGACAAAGACGGATTAATAAGGAAATATTTTTCGTCAACAAGTTCAAACCTATATGCAATTCATTGCATAAATAGATTCTATCGCAATCGCAAAATACATTCGAATGCTTGAAGGTGGTCATCAGATTCCCCTTACCATAAACGATATATTTAGCAAGTTATGCCACTTGATTTTCATTTTTTTTTTCATTGATACAAAATATAAGCATCAAAATGCGGAGATAGCAACAGTTAAAAACTTTTTGAATAGCTAAGCGAGACCGGTGAAAGTAAAAAAAAGTTTAAAAAAAAGGATAACAAATTATTTTTCTGAGATAAAAACACTGAAAATCCAATTGTAAGTAATAAAGTAAAATTCTTCCCCGTAAAAATTCATACATTATAAATAAATAACACTATAGTTGGCTTTTTTTCCAATCTTCATTTTAGTCTCTGTGTGTGTGTGTGTGTGTGTGTGTGTGTTGTTTGGAAGTTTGTATAGAATATTAATAAACCTGTCTAGAATATTATCAAGAGAATATATGGAAGGCTAGTTTCTTACAGTGAAGCCGTTTAATCTAAAAAAAAAAAATTTTGACGTTATCAAGAAAAGAACATAAACATACATCCTAGAAAATGAGAGAAAAAATTCCTAATCGTCAAACATTGGCGCAATCTTCTAAAATGATTTTGAAAATAATCACAATCTTCCTCTAAATACAGTTTTTCATTGTTTTAATCCCTTTCTTTTAACTAAAACCTCTGTAGTTATAAATACAAGGAAAAAAAGAGTATTTTTCTCTGTATTTCCTGATTAAAGTTCCAGTGAGACTAGTATACCTTTGCATCCCGCGGATATAAATTTATGTGTGTGCATATATGGATGGTCGTGTGGTAGAATGCTCGCTTTCCGACGATGAGATCCGGTTACGAATCTTATCATGGTGGATTTGTTAGGAATGTGATTTGTTGATGTTATAGAGACAGGAAGGCAATCCCTTCGGGTAGCACTGATGGAAAGGGCCTGAGAAAGGGTTAAAGTGTAAGAAGCAGAATTTATAAACTCTGCTTCTTACTCTCTAACCCTGTACGACAAGTGGCTCTCGGGTCTTGTATAGGGTGAACATCATTGTAAAAATAGTGAAGTCTTACGAAAACAGATATAAAGTTTGAATCATGAATAAAAGGAAGAATGTCAATATCAGACACAATGATTGGTTTTTGATTGATTGATCCGTTTTTTACCGTTTGTCAACCGTTTTCAGGTTATTTAAAGTAAGAGAATTTGGAGATAATAATGGTTTAGTGATACGTCTTGCTAATTAACCCATAACTGGGGAGAGCCGAGGTGAATTGTTACCTTTACTAAGGGTACTTGAGCGTAAGTGAATATAATGAACCCAAAAGGAAATGGAACTCGTCTTTCCACAAAATGACTGGAAAAATAGAGCCCTTGGTATTTTCAGTCTGAATGCAAGGAGTGCCTAGTGGTAAGAGTGAAGCGTGTCGCACATGAAACACTCAAGAGATACTGATGTCTTGATGAGACAGGAACATATCTGACAATATGAACAAAGTCAATAGACCTAAGAAGTCTTCGAAAGTTAATCCATGCGTGTGTCTCGTAAACCATTAGAGTCTAAGCGAGACTACGCGTACTGCAACTATAACAGCCGTAGCGTGTCTAGGGTAGGATAGCCTGATGGAAACCAAACTTCTGGTTTTGAATTTAAAGTTGTCTTTCTCATGAGTGGCTACTATCTCAACGCAAAAGTACTCAGTCTACCCTGCTATATAAATTATAATATCTATAAGTCTACCATTCGTCCACACTTAGAATATTGCTGCCATATATGGTCCAGTGCCCCTGCTGTTTACCTGGAGCTCCTTGATAAGATCCAAAGAATAATAAGTGAGGAAAGATGCCTAATCCGGTTCTCTTAACTTTGAATACATTGTTCCAGAATAAGAACTCGTTTGCATCACTGGGTGAAAACAAAGTCGCAACTACTTTATTGAAAATCTCCTGAGCCGACCAAGCATAAAAATGAATACAATATGGGAACCAATGTGCCAGAGAAAAAAGATAATAGCAACAAACATTGAAATATGAGCTCTGGTAAAAAGACATGAATTTGATAAAAGCAAAAATTGTAATATGACACTGGTAAAAAATGATTGCTGAAGACATTACGTTTATAATACCCAGAAATTCATACAAAGATGTCCTCAAGGCACAGTGGATAAAGGCGTTGGTTAGACCCAAAGAAGGTGAGTTCAATACCTGGTTAAGGCAGTGGAGAACTTTCAGAGGGAAAATTAGCAGGAGATAACTGATATCCATCAAACATGGCACGTGGAACTAGAACAGTCTACCCCAGTGATCGAAATAAAGGGTTCAGTTCGACATTCCAACCATGAAAAAGAAATGCCACCTGAAGAAGGCCGGAGCGTACAACGGCTGAAACGTTGTGACAAATATGGCGACAAAGATGAGGACAATAGTCCGACTAATGTAAATACTGTACATAGTACCTCATCTCAGAAATATAGACAGACTACTTTATCAGAGATTACTTTCTCCTAGAAAGAATGTCTGATTGAGTACCGAAAGTATCGAAATCCTAGTAGATTTAAAACGCACCTAGAAACGATATTTCTACAAGTTCGCGCTCATGAAAACAGAAACATTTCCAAATGCACCTGTCTATTTAGGGTCGCTAATCAACCCCTTTCGCAGATTCCTTCTCAGGCATATTTTTTTTTATGTCAACACACACAAATCTCGTCACTGATTTAAACTGTGGATTCTTGGTCTAGCAGCTCGGCTTCAGTCACTTGCCCACAACTGTAAGCTTCCCTCTTTATGCTTCTTATTTTTTATAAAGATTTCATTTGGTAATTGTTCGAATGAGCTCTTCGTTATGGGACCTAGACTTTATGAATTTAAGCGCAATATTAGACTGGTGTCAATATCTCCTCAATTTACAGTTGAGCTAGCTAGATGTAGCCGTGAGTTTATTTTGTCGTACTTCTCCCTTGTGGAACTCCTTTCTGTCTCCGTGCTTTTCAGCTAACTTCAAGAATTTAAATGCAGTGCTAATCGCTATCTACCGTCCTCCTGATTACTCTTTCTACTTATTACTAATGTTTCTGGTCCTAATTCCTCCAAACCCTGTAACCCTTTGGATGCTTACCGCTTAGCTTGGGGGTGATACCAATTAAAAAAAAGGAAAACATTCATACCTTTTCCAAGTATTGAGCGGAACTTGAACTTGGCACGCCCAAATTAAAACATATTTAAGAAGGAAATCCTTAAGTGAAATGAGGCGAAAGAAAAGAAGATATTACTTTTAATTTTTACTAAGAGGTACACGTTACATCTATGATGATATGTGTTACATTCCTATTAGAATAATTGTATCGTAACTGTGTTCAGCCGAACTAAACCTGACTACTACATCTATTTCAGTAAATGATATTCCCACCAACTGGCTATCACTTGATTCTCAAGGTCTCCTTAAGATAAGTTTAAACTGTTCCAGTCCAAAGGGAGATAATCGCCCCTGCATGGCTTCAATGATGTATTTACTAGATAAATATAGGAATTTTCTGAAAATGTATGTGTGTATATATAGGTATACATTTGCAGCGTGTGAATATAAATGAATGTATGTGTATATATGTATACCTTTGCAGGACGTGAATATAAATGCATGTGTGTGTGTGTGTATATATGTATGGCCGTGTGGTAGGATGTTCGCTTTCCAGCGACAAGACCCTGTTTCGAATCTCATCATGGTGGATTTGTTAGGAATGTGATTTTTTTATGTCATAGAGACAGTAAGGCAATCCCTGCTTGGGGTAGTGTTGGAAATTACCTGAAAACCATATCAGTCGTTGATTCTTGCATCGTGAGAGAAAGTATGTCGAAGTAACGCATAGTAATTGTATTGTAGCTGTGTTCAGCCGAATTCAACCGGACTTCCTTCATGATATAAACAGTAAATAACATTCTCACCAACTGGCTATCACTTGATTCTCCAGGTCCCCTTAAGATAAGGGTACATTGTTCTAGTGAAAAGGGAGATAATCGCTTTTTGCATGCCTACAATACTGTATTTACTAGATAAATATAATCTTCTGAAAATGAATCCCAACATCAAATGGTTGATATAATTCTATTATTAAAACATTGATTGCATGATAAGATCCGATATGATGAAATAACACTGGGGTGCCCCAATTTATAACTTAATAAAAATATAAAACCGGTCCCCCAATTTAAAGCCAAAAGAAACTTATATTATTATTTAACGTAAATATGGCTATTCACTAAGCAAACAGGTAGTAGTAATTCATTTTTTTTATATAGAGATGAAATATAAACTCATTTTTCTCGGTAGGAAAAGATGCTTCAAGTTTTGAAAAATGAAAACCGTGTTGAAAACTTGAACAATCGCAGAAAAAGTATTTGGTCAAAAATAAAATTAGTTATGGAACATAAATGTGTTTACCAATTAACAAATATAAAAGAAGGGAAGTTATGAAGAGACATGATCGCCTGGATATTGAATAGACTTGATTTAAGAAACATGTATTTATCTACACTATGTACATTATTCGAACTATTGTCCTCATCTTTGTCGCCATATTTATTACAACGTTTCACCGTTGTATTCTCCGACCTTCTTCAGGTGGTTGGAATGTCAAACTGAACCCTTTATTTCGCTCACTGGCGTAGACTGTTCTAGTTCCACGTACCATGTCTAATGGATGTCAGTTATCATTTATCTCCTGTTAATTCCTCTCTCCAAGTTCTCCACCGCCTTAATCAGGTATTGAACTCACACTCTTTGGGTCCTGTCACTGGATCTAACAAACGCCTTTATCCACTATGCCACGTGTCCTATAGACAGATGTATTTATCTATATAAACTTAGATGTTTTTTTTTTTTCAATCCGTCATAATTTCTTATTAGTATAAATATTTTTTACGTGGGTACACACGTTTCAGTTTGATAGCATTGTGTTTGTCGTATACACTGACATTAATATCAACCGGCCTAGATCAATATGATCTTACTAAAATTATTCTTACAAAAGAAAAAAGCACAACACGACACTAGTAATAAAAATACCACAAAACAAAACATCAAGATATTTTACTGCAACCAGATGCACATATAAGCGGATGAATTCGCTAAACGAAGAATCCTTAAACATCATATTCCTGCCGTGATCCCCGAAAAACATTTAAAATTACCAAGTGAGTACTTAGTGAGGATTAAACTCACTACTCAATAGTAATTGATATGAGAAGGCAATCTTTCTATTTAATGTTAATATAAATATATGTTGGAAAGTTTATCAACAATGTTTTGCTAATATCAATTTTATTTTGAAAACATTGACTTACACAATGTCATCAGGTATAGTAGAGCTTAACTCTCTTATATATGAAATGATCAAATATTGATTCTTTATCTCAGGCAAATGTTTCACTAAATTTGATGTTTTTTGAATGGGCTTAAGCATTTATTTATTGTTTTTACTGCGTTTTTTCCCTCTGAATAAAAGATATTTTCTCTGGTGTTTCCTTTTTTCAAAAAGCTCGAAATATTGTTCCAAACCAAAAAAGAAAAACTTCTTTTCCGTTAATAGAATGATTTTTTTTGATTTTTTTACGCTGGGTAAATATGTAAGAATGTTGCGGCGTTAAAGAGAGACCCTGTAAAGAGGTTCTGAATATCTCACTTTAAAAAACTTTCGAAAGCAAATATTGAGTACAGGATGGAGTTGTGCTAGAGAGCAACTTTTGAAACATTTGCTTTCACGAGAACTGTCAACGTTTGAGAGTCTCACGAAAGAAGATGAAATGGAATATATAAAAAATAGGTAAATGATGGTTTAGATTGAACAGTGTACATTATTCTGGAATGCTAATAGAAGATAAACAATGGCAGTACAGACCTGAAGTAGACGTTAGAATCGAAGGCAATCTATGAACAATCGTTTAAATGGATGATTAATGAAAAATCTCTGCATCAAAATGAGCAGATACACACAAACGTGTCGGCAAAATTTAAGATTTTTTTCCAATTGTCATTTTATACAAATTTGTTTTTGTCCACAGAATTAATTCGGGAATTTAACTGTATTGTCGATATGGGGAAAAAAAAAAAAGAAAAAAAATCTCTTAGTATGACTGAAATTTACATTAACCAGAAACAGGCTTAGACAGAAACGTCTATCTTTTAAAATTTAGATTTTTTAATGTAACTATAACAACAAAGACATTTCGATTTCATTTTTGCTTTGAAAAAGTCGGAGGACGAAACGCGTCGGCAAAATCAAAGATTTTTCCAATTGTCATTTTATACCATATATATATCAGTTGAACTGCACCGCATATTTGATTTAAAAGAACTGATCCGACGTGCAAATTTTCTGGATAACAACTGAGACATTATTTATTAAACAATTTAATTCATGCCACATTTACTGATAAACTCCTACAACAAAAAAAAATTCTCAAATTACGATATTAGTAAAAAACGCGCACTCTTTTAAATTTTCAAAAAAAATTCAACCTTAGTGTTGCGACTTCACACTCCAAAAGTTTTTATCCGTTAACAATAAAACATTTCTAAAAAAAAAACTTATTTCGATTCGAATTTAATCTTTCGTCTTCGCTACTAACTAGATTTACTAAAAACAAAATAATTTCAATGCCTGAGGATGACTGAATGTACAGTTGAAAGTACTAGCAGATTAAAAAAAAAACTTATAGAGCTTGTAGCTATTAAAAACAAGGATCATAACATTCATCGAGTGGTTCGTAGGTTAATGCAACTTTAAAATTTTGTTTGCGAAGAGATTTCGCCATTTTATATCATTAACTTTATTAATCTACTTTTTGTATGAATGATTCATTGTATGTATATGTATATATATATAGTGTGATGAATAAATAGTCGTCTAAATAACGCAAAAATGAAAATAACATCTCGTTTTGACAGACATATTTACCAAAAAATACGCAAAAGTATCTTGAATTATTAAAGAGTAAATTTATTCAATAAAATCGCCATTGGGTTGAATCATGACCTACAGACGTCTTCGAAATCTCTTTAAACTCTTCTGGACTGTCTCCTTTAAGTTGATTAATGCTGCCATAATCCTTGCCTTCAGTTCCCCTTTGGTGTTACAAGGAGTTCTGTTGGTCTCGCTCAACTGCACCCGAGACATGATAATCAAGCGGGTTGCTGTCTGGGGGGTTAGGTGGCCAGATGTAAGGGGTGATGTGGTCGCAAAAATTTTCGGATATCGATGAGTGGTTCTGCTGCTTGTGTAACATGGTACAGAGTACTGTTGCCAGACAAAAGCTTTTCCAGCAGCCACCTTCTTTACCCAGGGAAGCACTACCTCCTCGGGGCACTTGATGTAGGTCTCCGTGTTGAGTCTAAGGCTCTGTGGAAAGATGAATGGAGGCATAACGTCGCCATCACTCGTGATCACTCCAAACACTATGATGCTGACTGGATATATCCTGCAACTCTTTCCTGGTTCTTTAATCAGAACTTTTCTAATTCTTGTAAATTAACGGTTGATAAATGTTTTTATAGCACTTTGGTTTGTAAGAACACTAGAAGATCTTCTTGATCTAGGCCGGTTGATATTAATTTCAGTGTATACGACAAACATGCTGCTATCAAACTGAAACGTGTGTACCCAGGTAAAAAAATTTATACTAATATGAAATAATGACGGATTAAAATGACATCTAGGCGATCATGTCTCTTCACAACTTCCTTTCTTTAATATTTGTTAATTGGTACATCCATTTATGTTCCATATCTAATTTTATTTTTAGCCAAATTCTTTTATGCGATTGTTCAAGTTTTCAACTGGGCTTTTATTTTGCCTCAGTAAAACTTGAAGCATCTTTTCCTACCGAGAAAAATGAATTGATATTTCATCTCTATAAAAAAAAAAATAGTTAACGCGTACCTATTCTTTCTCTTTCAGAAGAATTTTCTATCGATTTTTCCCCCAAAATTTGGAGATTGGCAAAGGAAACACTTTTCAAAAGAAAATTGCAGAGAATAACGGATTCCATTCCTATAAAAATTTCGAAGCATACATTGCATATAAATAAGAAAATGTAGAAATTAGAAAAATAAGATAAAAAAAATATGAGTAAAAATTAGCAGAAAGTGAGTAAAAGAACGGCTAGAAGGAAGAAAAATGGCTGACAATTTGCAAAGGATGATGGGAACTCAGATCTTATGAGAAGAAAGAACAAACGACGAAATATAATTGAAATATGCAAATAGTCAAGTATGAGAATGTTTGAAAACTATAATAAAAATGGAAATCATAAAAATGATCTTCAGGGTAAAAGGCAGTGAACAAAATACAGGGAAACAAAATGATAAGGACTTCAACTAAATAATGAATTATTATGACCATATATATATATATATATATATATATATATATATATATATATATATATATTAACTGTTTAACACGCACACACACTTTAATCTTAATTTGTTTTAATTTCTCATATACATTTACATACACACACGCACACACACACACACACACACATATATATATATATATATATATATATATATATATAATAAAATAGGCAGCATATATTTTATATTACAAAGAGTTAATGTAAAGGAAAAAAATACAGCCCGATGATGAATGCGTGAAGTACTCGAAAGTACTAGCTGAATTAAAAAATACACCATATCCATTTTATACAGAAGGATCTCATCATTCAATGGATTATTAGTAGTATAATACTTATAATTATGTCTACTAGTGAAGGGATTTCGCCTATAATTGCATTAATATTTCTAATTGATTCAAGGCATGATTAACTCTTTTGTAATATATATATATATATATATATATATATATATATATATATATATATATATATATATATATATATAGGTTGCGGTAAAAATACCTCTCACATAATCGTAAGATATTAGTGGTAATAATGTCTTCATCTAGCTAATAACATACCATTATGTGGAAGGGATTTCTGCCGCAACCTGTATATACATATACATATCTCAATAAATAGTAAAAATAAATCGGTTTTAATTTCTTATATATATATATTACATGAATCATTCATACAAAAAACAGATTACTGAAGTTAATGATATAAATGGCGGGAATACACCTACACAAACAAATTTATTAAAATTACATTAACCCATGAACCTGTAGATGAATGTTGTGATCCCTGTTTTCAATAAATTCAACTTGTATAAGGTCTTTTTTTACTAGTACTGTTCATACGGACATCATCAGGAATGGAAATTGATTTATATTTTTAAATCCATCCAGGTAATAACGGGACACAAAAGATTATATGTGAATCGAAATATGTTTTTTAGAAATGTGTTATTGTTAACTTTAAGAAATTCTGGACCGTTCGGTCGCAACGCTAAGGTTGAATTTATTGGAAATTTAAAAGAGAGTGCGTTCTTTTACTAATATGGTAATTGGAGAATTATTTTGTTGTAGTAGTTTTTTCAGTCGATGTGGCATGAACTAAATTGTTCAATAAATAGAGCAATGTCGCAGCTATAATCCCAGAAGTTGCAGGTCGGATCAGTTCTTTTTAAATCAAATATGTGGTGCAGTTCAATTTATGAGTGTGTGTGTATATATATATATATATATATATGAGAAATTATCCTCATTTTACCAACTAAATCTCCCCGCGCCAGTCCCTGCAAACTGCTTCAGCAGGCGCTGCAGCCTTCTGTGCACAGCTAGTACCGGAGAGGAATAACTCCGTGACAATTAAACCTGAGGGGTGTTGTTCATTGTGTTCGTTGCAAATATTTGCATCAACTCCTTGTCATCAGCATTTTCAATGAGTGTGGCTGGTTCTACACAAGGGTTCACCACTCTAACCAAATCTTTTATATGGATAGTCTTCAGGTCAGTTCTGTGTTCTTACTTTGCTTCTGGGAAACAATTCCACTGGCGAGGAGGTTAAGGCGACGGGGACAGGTACAGGATTAAAAAATGAACTGAAAGACACTCATACGTTAAACGACGAGGGAGTCCATCGCCATCACACACACACACATACATTTATATATATATATATATATATATATATATGAAGATAAAAGGGAAACTTAGGGTTTCATACTATGACGGACTTGTCAAGCCAAATGATATTTATTTTCGTATAAATACAAAAAATGTGACACAAGGTCAAAAGTAAGGAGGTGGGAGCTGGCCATCTTCTGTCTAATCTTAAACCTAAATAACCACAATCACTGACCGAAACATAGTATACAATATCTCTTGCACCAAAATACCACACTCTTGCTTACCATTCTTACTACGACTAGCATAAAACCTCAAAGTCTTTATGAAGTCTTAACTAGTCTCCATATGTAGAATTTGACTGGGGGAGGAGGTAAAATAAAAAAAAACATCCCAATGAATATTTACAATGTAAATAATACTATATGTCCAAGAAACTAAACAAAAAACCACAATCCTTAATCGTGGCAAAAATATTAGTTCACTGGACGAAATTAATGGGGGAGTTAGATAAATAAATAAAAAAACAATCATTTGACCAGCTACACACTCATTCAGAACACAAAACAACAATTAGGAAAACTCGAAAAATGAAAAGTGTCCCACATACACTAGGGAACTGACATGTTTGCCCCTCTAACGGCGAAGGGAAGGGAAATTAAACTAAATCAAATGTGGACAACAAAAATTAAAAGGTGTCAAGGAAGATACATCCCCAAATATTATCAAGTCAAATTTAAGGATTTTATTTTGCAACAAGTATTTATAAGCAAAAGTAAAAAGGTTGGTAGGATTTAAAATTTTTAAATTTAAAAGACGCTCATAAATATTAATGAGGTTAACTGAAAGGTCGAATTAAATTATGGATGATGCTATGTGATGTAATTTAATGTCTAATAAACGGAAGTGAGTAAATGTTGATGTTGAATGTTTTTTAAAAATCTACGCCCCGAATTTTTAAAATATCTCAATTCCTGGAAGAATTACTTCCATTCCAAGTCAACATGCATAAATATAAAAATATGAAACAATTAAAAGAAAGAAGATTAAATTAATTCTTTCTTGCGAATATCTGTTTCCTCCCCTTTTGTTGTTCTAAGTACCTTTTGACTTTTTACAGTCCTTTATCCATGTACTGCCATCCACTCATATAATTCGTTGATTCGTTCATTAGATTCTTCCCTTTCCTCCGTTAGTCTTCATTGTGTCTTGTCAGGAATAAATTCGCTAAGCCTTCTTTACTCATTTATATGTCCGGTAAATTTCAACTGTTTCTTTCTGCTTATATGTGAATTGTATTTCCTTTTTTTTTTCTTAAAACTACTTCGTTGTTCGCATCTTCTTCCTGTAGAACCTTAAATATCTAATTTCTTCTCGTCTTTAAGAAAATTCTTCACTGTCATATAAGAAATTCAATATTTTATCTCAGTCCATCTTTTTTATTGTTCTTAAAGACATTTTCCTATCTCTTAATACTTTGCTTGCTTTCTGAAAGGCATCTTATTCCTACGCGTCTTTGATTTTCTATGTCGCATTTTCCATCGTCTGTCTACCAAGATAAATTTATTCACAGGTTTCAATAGAAGATTATCAACAGTACTTAGAACCTATATTAATCCCTTTGGATTAAGAACGTATTAATGACATTAACAACTTGGGCTTTTACTCTCGAATGCATACGATTGTACAACAGGTGGATACTGTGATAAAATATGCATTGTTGACTCACTTCAATATAAGACTATGAGGGCGTTGGGAAGATCAGGTGATCAAGTTGTCAAGGATAGTATTTAGATATCGTGAAATACTTGTTAAGCAATACTAGCATCTTGTAGACAGAGACAATTCTGCTAGAAAAGCACATTATCTTCCCTGTTACATGAACAATAGTATAATGTCTTAGAAAATGATATGAGCGCTGCAGTCTTCTGTGCACTGATAGTGCCGGAGTGGTATACTCCGTGTCAATTAAACCTGAGGGGTGTTGTTCATTTTGTTCTTGGCAAATATTTGCATCAACTCCTTGTTAGCAGTATTTTCAATGAGTGTAGCTGATTCTACAGAAGTCTTCACCACTTTAATTAAATCTTTTGTATAGATTGTCTATAGTTCAATTCTGGGTTCCTTCTTTACTATTCTACCTGAGCAACAAGTCCACTGGCGAGGGAGTTAAGTCGACGGTACAGGATTAAAAACTGAACTGAAAGAGACTCATACGTAGAAAACGACGGGGGAGTCCATCACCATCATATATATACGTAGTATATGTATGGGGGGGGGGAATATACGCACGCATATGTACACGCATGCGGACAGAAACACACGAAAATGGAAACAGATCTAAGAACACACAGGGATCATTAAAACATTAAAAGATAAAATGCCGATAAGTAATTCATCATTTCTCTTGGACCAATTTTAATTGTTTTATGACTCTTTGCGCAGGACTCTTCACTGCCAATTCAAGAAAGACATTCAGATTACTAACACAAAAACAGAGAATGTCTCATATCGAAAATATGTAATATTGAAAACATAAGGAAAAAAATATTTATTCTTAATAATATGTGGAAATATCCGCTTTTACCTGAAGACGGTCACGAGACCAGAAACACGTGTAGTAAAATTATGGAAAATAAAACATAATTTTTTTTTTTAAATCCACATCACAAAGAAAAACAATTGCGGCACCTCTCTTCTCTTCTTTTTAATATACACACTTTTCTCTCGTTGGAACCACTATAACCTCTTTCTTTTATATATATATATATATATATATATATATATATATATATATATATATATATATATATATGGGCGTTAAATGCACTGTTGAAAGTTTCCTTCATAAACATCAATTGTTATGGTACTATTAACCTTTTCCCTACAAGGAAACATTTGGCATTCATTGTCCGAACGGATTGCTTGCGGTTTCAATTTATAAAATCTTTATCTTAAAACAATTTTTTCAGGAAATTAGGTTTTTTAAGCGTGATTGTCGTGAGCAAGATACACGATATCATGCCCGAAAACGCCCACGCATTGCATGCGTATAGTGTCGAAGAGCAGTTGGAAGAAGGTAGAATTGGCAGAGTATGCCTACGCACATGTAAAACTCTCTCATTCAATCAATTGGCTGCTTTGTCATGGTCTATAAAATGAGTGTGTCCCAAGGATTTATCAGTCGGGGTGAAGGGAGCCGACGAGAGACGACTGCCCTGTACGAGAGACGATTGCCCTGTACGAGAGACGATTGCCCTGTTCCAGCGGCTCCTTTTTGGCGCGACAGCTAATATTACTTTTTTCCAGTACTGATAGGGGTTGCCTTCCTAACCTTTTACTTGAGGTAGTGTGGAATGTCAACATCGTGATTATGTCATTATTTTCTCTTCGAGTAACATGTGCTAACCATTTTAGTTAGTGCTGCTATTAAAAGCCTTCAAGTGATGCGGTTTCTGTTATTTGGTATAGTTCTTTGTTAGTGATTATGTAGCGCCAGTAGACAATGTTCCAAGAAGGATGGATTTTGACAAAACAATCATAATTCACTTGCTGAAAGCATTACTATTGATCTGAGAAATTTGTAGTATACAGCTGGCAGTTTAGATATTTCTGAACGGGCTTGGGATATGCACATGACATCCATATGAACATCTCGATTTGACGAGTCTATTTAAGAACATGACTCAAGTTTTGGTTCTGTAGTAATTTGCCGTGTTTGGTGAAACTACCTCTAGTACAGCCTATGCTCAGTTTTCTTTCCTCATATACTAAATTTGTAATAACTGATCCATACGCCGAGGTATTTGAAGAGTTTTACGAATTCCACATCCGGAATTTTCCATAATGTTTTCAGTGTTGGCGCCATCAGTGCTTTCATGCAAATTCCAGATCATTGTTTCTGTTTCGAAAAAGCAAGAATTCCAGATTACCTTTACCGATATCATGATAGCAGGAGTTGAAACGGTGTATTGAACGATTCATTCAGGAAGATGTCGATCTCAAGATCTCCACGAACATAGAACAACCGTTTGCAGCAAAGCAGAACAGCCTCACATCATTGAACACGATAGCCTTAGATTCAGAACCTCCCCACGAAAATGACCCTTTCCAGACACGACTGATGATATGTACGACAATTTTGTATCCTAAGTGGAACTTTTGCTGGAGACATGTTTGTTACGATTTTCGATGCTCTAAATTTACTCTGTGTTTTAATAAATTCACACTAAGCAAGGAGATAACAATACTAAGACGCAAAGAGGCTACTGGAAATGAAAGCGAAGGAAAATAATTTAGAAGGAAGCAGGGACCCAATCCTAAAAAGAATAAACGTCTACTTCCGTTCAAAAGACCGGGAAGGAGTGTGAACGGGGCGTTAGGTGAACCTATCTAATCCTATTGAGAAAAAAAACTTTGTAACTTTCACAGTTTAAGCGGAGACGCTAGTAGTATAGAGTTAAAGTAGACGTTAGAAGGAACCAGAAACTGAATCATAAACAGGAAACAAGGGATAAACCCCTACTCCTGTTCAAACGATTGGGAGGAGAGTGAACTGGTCAGTAGGCTAACCTATCTACTCCTTACGTGGAGATGTTAGAAACAGAGAATTGAAGTAGAATTTAGAAGGAACCAGATACACAATCCTAAACAGGAAACAAAGGATAAACCTCTACTGCTGTTCAAAAGATTGGGAGGAGTGTGAACTGGTCAATAGGCTAACCTATCTACTCCTTAGGTGGAGATGCTTGGAACAGAAAAGTGAAGTAGACTTTAGAGTCAACCAGAAACCCATTCGTAAACAGGAAACAAGGGATAAACCTCTACTCCTGTTCAAAAGCCAGGACATGAGTGTGAACTGGACGACAATAGGCGAACCTATCTACTGCTATTTTGCGAAAAATAGTAAAAAAATTCAGAGTTTAGGAGGAGACGTTAGAAGTATGGAGCTGAAATAAAATTTAGAAAGAAGAGAAAACCTCATCCTAAATATTTTAACTTAGTATTTGCTTCTCAATGTATAATTTTCTATTCTCTCTCTCTTTCTCTCTCTCTCTCTTTCTCTCTCTCTCTCTCTCTCTCTCTCTCTCTCTCTTCGGGTAAAAGTAAATAAAGAGACTTATACTATGTTAGAAATTATATTCACTTTAACAGTACTATGGAATTTCTTTCAATTAGTAACTGAAGTTTCCTTTCGTAGCTGCTTCATTTTTTCCAATTTCAACCTTTCACTTTTACACACACATTCTTATCTCAACCCCTTAATCTCCGATACCCCTTGAATTTGTAAGAAAACAATAATTATAATATTAAATAAAAGAATACTATCTAAAATTCAATGTGGCTTAGAGTTGGTCGCTCCTATCTGAGCAAACTTTTAATCGCTTTTTCTCTCAGGGGGTGCTTTAGTTCTAATCTCCGAGTTATATCCAATAAGATTTATCTAATAAACCAAAAGATTGAAACTATTTCGAGCTATCAGCATGAATAACGCATTCTTTTAAAAAACATGAAAAGAATTATAGATCTCAGCAACGCTATTAAAAACCGCCACTCATTTTGAATAATCACAAAGCGTGAAACAATGCTATAAAAGAGTAAATAAAACAAAATGTTATTTTTCTGTGCATGAAAATATCGAATATGTCGAAGTGTCAGCATTCCTTAAGAAAAGCATGAAAAGAACCATGGATTTCGGGAATGCTGTTAAAAACAGCCACTCTCATTTTGACAAAAAGTAACTGAGCGTAAAACTGCGTTATGAAAAGCTCTATAAAACAAAATGTCATTTTTTTTCCGTGTATTAGAAAGCTCTTTTAAAAGAATTTATAACAGAACACACTTATATAGGTGTGAAAAAAATCTCCTGAAAATAAATAATTCGATGAGCTACATTTCTCAGTTTCACCAATTCAGACCTCCTCAGAAGAAAACTATTAACCCTAGACCTGAACAGGTTAAGATTTTAATGATCAAGGAAGCACTCTCTTGGGAATAACTGCCACAAAATAGCTGTTTGTGGAAGAAGCTGGAATACGAAGAGAATTAGGGTGGTTAGCTAAAATGTGGTCTGCCTGTGGGGTCTTTGCTGTAAAGGTTAGAACTTGTGGAACTTAGGACTGTAGTTCGCCTGAACATTTTCCAGTAAAAAAGTAGTGAGAGGTTTTTCATTAAGTCTGTAGGAAAGGGGTTGTGGGGTGGAAATAGTCCAACACCCACAAGGACCCGATGGCGCTACTGGACTCTATTCAAATTGGAAGTGAAAACTTGGCAGCTCCTGACCAAATATGACAGCAGTACTTCATTTTAGACGTCACTCGTTTCTAGTAGAGGTAAATAATATCAGGACAAAACAGGTACTTACTGAAGCGGTACTCGGAATCGATCATTTTTCAGTATCTTTAGCGATGGATCCTATATACGGGTACCACTTCAGGTTTGGATTAAGTACCACTAAGTGCTCAAAGCATGAGGCCTCCCTGAGAGGACACCCGTTCATAGCTTGGTGTTGATGAATGTATCAGCAAATGAGAATTGAATCAGCAAATGAGAATTGAATCAGCAAATGAGAATTGAATAAGCAAATGAGAGTTTGCGATAGGAAAAATTTCGAGGTCCGCTTGGTGATGATGGACGGATCAAAAATAAGAATTGGATCAGCAAATTAGAACTGTATCAGCAAATTTGCGAAAGGCAAAAATTCAATGTCCGTTTGGTGATGATAGACGTGTCAGCAAATGAGAATAAAGATTAGATCAATATATTCCGTGACGTGAAATTTTTATTGACTAAAATTTGAACTGGAATTTTCGGTGTAATATTCGATCGATGTGAATATTTAGATGAATTGCACTGACAACCAACGATATATTGTGAAAAAGAAATATAAATTAAATGCTTGCTTTCGTATAGATGTGTTTCTGCAGGGTAAGTCACATTATATATATCCAAGGATAGCAATTACTCTTTGTAAAAAAAATTGTTACAAAAAAAATGTATAGTAAAGAAACAATGATTAGAAAAGGAAAGTCATAATACGTACTGGGTATTCAAACAAACATCGGAAGTAAAAAATGTTTGAGGTTTCGGTCTGAGTAAAGAATAAATCAAGGTGACTTGAATAAAAAAAAAGATCAGAGTGAAAAGGGCATAGAAAAAGGTTTTGGAGCAAAGGAACACAAATGAATCGATGGCTCTAGGGAGGAATGAAAGAAGCCTATTAGAATGAGGAATTAGGACAAAAAAAGAACGAAACAAAAAATCAAATGATGGAATTGATGAAAAAAAAAAGGAAGAAAAACATCAGTAGAATGTAGAAATGAATAATGATAAAGGATTGATAAGACGTAAAGAGTGTCAAGCTGACAGGAAATGAATGAATTTCCATGAATGAATGAAGAACATAAATTACAAAGGGCAAATCAGAAAGAATAAAAGACTGGAATAATGAAATAAGAAGCGGAATAAAAAAAATAAAAGCATTGAAAAAATAAGACAATTACCATCTGTAGTTGCGTACAAATCGGGGCTGTTTTAGATGACACTTTCGAGCAAATAATGGGATCGACTTCTTCTTCTTCTTCTTCTATGATGGCTCTCCCCAAATTTATGCACTGCTTTTCTCTGGCCTTCAATATGCATTACAGAACAAGAAGAAATGCGCAACGCATTTAGGTACGAACGAGACAAGGCTCATTTATACTGGCAGCTATTGAGGCATAACAGTCGAAATTTAGAAACCATTATTATTAGTAGTAGTAGTAGTATTTACTTTTTACTTCTTGTTCTTCTCTTATATATCATTTCCTTCAGGACGTGGTAATCATGGCTCTCCACAACTTCCTATCCTTTGTAGCTATTAATAATATTTGTCTTTTCACCATCTCATCCACGCCCTTTCCCACCATCTATTTACACATGTTCGTTCGGCATGTTACTAGCTGTAATCTCTGTTGCTTTTATTTCAGTACACCCCGTGAGGATCAAATTCTCCGAGTCCTCTTTCTTCATTATATATTCAAGAAATTTCAACAGTCCTTTCAGCTTCCATTTCCCTTAAAAGTCCATCGTTACTTCTATTAAATCGATGCTTTTCTCAAAATCCTTCTTTAGAACCTAATTTCTGTTTCTTCACTTTTTTTTCTTCATCTTTAAGATTGTCCAGCATTCATTACCATATATGAGGATTGATATTACAGTTTCTGAAGAGTTATGATTAACAAACCATTTCCCGTCTCAGTTAATAATAGAAGGTTTGTTTTAGAAAAAGTTTCAAGTCATAATTCATATTAGAATTCATTTTCTACTTCTATGTGATGTATCCCTTCAGGACTTGGGTGATCATGACTCTCCACTATTTCTTGTCATTTGTTGCTCTTCGTAAATTGTCTTTTTTATTATCTCTCCTCAAGCCTGTTTTGCCATCCATTTTCCCATACACATTACGCAGGGTTTATGCGCTGTTTTCCTCTGTCCACCCTCGTTGCCTTAACTAAGGGTTAAGGTTGGGGTTTCAGGGTTCAGGGTTAGGGTTAGATATGTCCTGTAATTGTCAAATTTTCCAAACCCTCTTTCTTAATTATTTGCCCTAGACGTTCCAAGAGTCTCTTCTTGATATCATGTATAAGTTCCTTTTTTGTTTCCATTTTCTCTACAATTTCGTCGTTACTCACATGTTCTGTACATGGTTTCTCCAGCCTCCTTCTGCATAACCATATTTCTGTTGCTTCAAGTCTCTTCTTCATCCTTGAGGAAATTGTCCAGCCTTCACTTACATATAAGAAGACCGATATTACTTAAGTTCTCTTTTCTAATGAAATTTTTCTTTTTTTAATACTTTGTTTCTTGAAAGCATCTTTCGCTATTCCAATGCTGTTTCGGATGTCGGTGACACATATTATGTCATCTGTTTAATACTTCCTAGATATTTCATTTTTCGTATTTACTTGATTTTCGTATCACCAATTTGTAGTTCGCACCATGCTGACAGCCATAAATTATTTCTTCTTACAATTAATACTTAGTCCTTTCTTCACGCTTTCCTTCCGTAGATTCTTTATGAGTCCCTGTTGTTTCGCTTCTGTGTCAGCTATCAACACTGTATCATCTGCTGATCTTACATTTTAAAATTGTACCTCATAAATATTCTATTTTTTCTCCGTATCACCTTTATGTAATGATTAAATAATTCTTTTCAGAAGACACATACTTATCTTAGGCAACATTATAGTTTTGTGTATATACTGTGTTTATTTTCTAGCCGTAGACAGGCTGTGTGCCCCTAATATATGTTTTGGGTGGTTCTTACTTATTGGAAACAGTTCGGATAATTTCTAGCTTCAGTCTAGAAAAATAAACGCCAGTTACAAAGCAAGTTATTATCATTATCTTTGTGTTATCTCCCTTGAAGACATGGGCGTTTTTGTCCACCGCTTATTGTCACCTATAGCCGTAAACAGGGATTTATATCGTACCACCCTGTTCCCTTCTAATTACCCTTCTGTCATTACGTCCTCTGTGCATTAAGTTTCCGTCAAGCCGTCCAGAAATTTTAATACTCACACACACACACACACACACACACACACACACACACACACACACACATATATATATATATATATATATATATATAATTTATTTTATGATATTACAACAAAAACAAGTAAGAATCGCTACACAATCGCAGTCGTGTTTCAACGCATATCAATGCGTCTCATCACACGATTGTAAATTACTGGCGAATGAACGAACCTATATCCTACACGGAACCGTCATTTAGCTTGACGTGCCTTTACCGATTTGGCCACAGAGGCGCGTTCGGTTAGCAAGGTCGAATGTACGTGAGAGATTCATAGAAGATTGAAGTTTAAATACAGTAAATTCGAATAAAAATAACATTGGAATAAATCGAATAAAAGGTAAATGCTGTTTATATCCGTCTTTCGTAAAATAATTGAATATATCATAATTCACATGCAATAATTTTCGGCCCGACGCGCGTCTAAATCTGAAGTGATACTATCACAGTTGACTTGGCAATGTTTAGTTTGCTGCTTTGGTAAAGTTTGGCACAAGGCTGAAGTCGGCGGCTTTCGTCGGCTGATAATCACGTGGGTCATTCTCCTGTCTCTGGTCTTGTATCCGTCTTTTCTGCTTCTCTTCTACTTAATTCGCTTCGCGCATTCATATTTATGGACGTTCGCCTAAAATGTCATGGGGGATGGCGAAGCAGAAGCATTTTGGTGGATCCCCTCCGGCTTCCGTCATAACTTTGGAGAATTCCCTCCCTCCATCCCTCCCTCCATCCCCCCCTCTCTCTCTCTCTCTCTCTCTCTCTCTATTTTAAATTATCCTCTCCCACCAACCTCTTCAGTGAGTGTGGGTGGTTCCTCCACCCCCCCCTTGATGTCTTATCTGCGCCTGCCATTTCCGTCCAGGAAAACTCAGTCCCAAATTCATTTGTTTACCAAAATCTACGTTTTCGCTTTCCAGCCTGCATTTGCAGTTGTGTGTCAATCAACATTGACCCTAAGTCGGGGTCAGTTTTCCATTTTTCAGACTGCTCGGCATACAATTCAAATCGTTTATGTGTGAATTAAATCCTCAATTCTTCCCAAAAGTTTTTGGTATTAACCCTTCTTGTTTCAATGTCTCTCCATACATAACACTTTCTATTGATAAGAAAACTTTCTTAGGTTTTATTTTACTTGGTAACAATAAATAGTATCACACACACACACACACACACACACACACACATATATATATATATATATATATATATATATATATATATATATATATATATATATATAGTGTGTGTGTGTGTGTGTGTGGTGGGTATCGATTTTATAAGAATATCAAGAATATCATGAGGAGGTGCTGAAAATTTGTCATCTCCACCACTTCCTGAGATTTTGCCAAATGATCAAATTTCAGAATTTATTGGTGGGGGGATGACTTATTAGTCAATCGTATCCAGTCAATCGAAAACATAATCAAACGATGGAAAAAGATAACACGAAACATTGTAGTTGCATAAGAATAGCGTAATATGCCTTTCAGAAAGCAAGAAAAGTATTAGGATATAGTGAGACATCGTCAACCAAACAAAAAAAGAGAAAAGAATAGACTTCATCAATCCTCTTATGCAGCAGTCAATTCTGGATGATTGAATTGTTTAAATAAGAGGAATGGAATGAAGCAACATAAATGGATGCTGACAATATTATCGACAGAGCATGTGATGAATGAGGAAGATTTAAATATACAAACTACAAGAAAACGGAAAATTTGTAAAATAAATCTAACAATCACAATTTGGTCTCACGTTTTCTACTGACATGAATTGGAGCGATTGTATTGAATCAATTGCTACGTTAGCTTGCTAAGAAGTTTGGTCCACTCTGTCGGACCAGAAATTTTTTCTTCGTCAGTACCCATCAGGTATATTTTAAATTCTACCAGTTGTCCACGCATTTAATACTGCTGCCATATCAAAATTCAAAGAAAAATCTGTATTGTTACCAGTCCTGATCTGGCATCTCGACTTTAAGTCCAATCGCCATGACATGGCTTCCCTTTGTCTTTTCTATAAATATGTTCATGGTAGTTGTTTCAATGAGCTCTACTCCTTTGTATGTCGGCAGCGTGAGTTTAAGCGTACTACTAGATTGGCAATTAGGTCTCATAGTTTAACTGTGAAACTAGCCAGATGTAACCCTAAGTTCTATTCTAAAAATTTCCCTCCTCCCATTTCTCAACTGTAGAACTCTCTTCCGGTTTCTTGCTTCCCTGTAACTTACAATCTTCAAAAAATTAAATACAACGTCACTTACCGTTTTTTGTTCTATTATTGTCTTAAATCCTCATTAAAGTCATCACATTCGCTTCCACTCACAATAAACTCTCGAATCTTAGTGGCATTATCGCTTTGATCGGGGTGAAGTGATTAATAAAAAAAAAACTGAAGACAATATAGTGATTTTCCAAGCGTAGCTTAGATGTGGCACAAGGTCGAAAGTAGGGGGCACTAGTGAGGATCGAACTCACTAATTGAAAATATAACCAGGGAGAAGCAGTATCACCTAGTCAACGAGTATAAGTCAATGGATGACAGGTCAAAGATAACGTAATCAGTAAAGGTATAATCAACAAAAGACAGGAAATTGTGGAGAGACATGATCGCCTGGCCTGATATTATATTGCATTTTGAAAGAAATACAGTCCTGTTCTCAATGCTTGCTCAATTATGATGCAGTGATTAGAAAAATAATTACTTATAGTGATATCCTAAGCGTAGCTCAAGTGTGGCACAAGGGCGAAAGTACGGGGTACCCGCTGAGGATCGAACTCTACATTCAGTCGTAAATGATCTAACGAGACAGGCTTGATAACTGTTAGGCCAGATCGAATTGGACTACGTTTTTCTAAACGTAGCTTATATGTGGCACAAGGCTAAAAGTGTGGGGGACTCAGTGAGTAGTGAACTCACTACTCAGTCGAATTGCCCCCCCCCCAATTATTCGCAAAGTGAACTCGAAACCCACTGATTATGAATATTATACTTTCTGAATGTGTTTTATGCTTTTTAACGTGGGGTAAGGAACAGCTAGTTTTACTCGCAAGCCATTACTACTATTTACTATGTTCGATTGTCACTGAGTGCGACAGATTTCGTGTTGTGTCTAAGCTTATGTTAATTTGATGACATCTGCTTTATATTTTTTTAAAAATGCTATGTTTACGAGAGTTCATTTGTCGAGATTCACCTGAGAGACTCTGAAATTAAGAAAAATATGCTACCCACTCGATTTTGCTGAACGTCATGACTAATTTGACAAACACATAAAAACTTATGCCATTAAATGCAATTCCAGCTTGTGATTTTTCTTTCTTGCAATTCATTCGTAATATTTTATTTTTTGTTTTTCTTTTTTTTCAGTTTGTTGTGTTGGATCCAGTCAAACGGATTTCTCTGTTTCACAATAATTGCCGAGCAAAAGATGGAGGAATATTGTTTTGGCAATTTTACAACTGAGGCATGTCTTCAAAATCTTGATTTCTAACCAAGATCGAAAATTAATTTACTAGCAATGGGATCATGGCACTCCTAAAGTTTGTCGTTTTCATTCCCCCCCCCTCTTCTCTGTTCTGCAAACTGTTTACGCAAGCTCATTAGGTAGGTTCTGCGTTGTTCGCCTCTGTCATTCTGCACTTCAATATACCCTTTGAGTGTCCAATTTCCTAAGCCTTCTTTCCTCATTGTGTGCCCTAGAAATATCAAGTATACCTTCTTCTTCTTTATATGTTGTGCACTCTCGGGAAGTAGGCGATCATAACTCTCCACAATTTCCGGTTCTTTGTAGATCTTAATAAATTTTGTATTTTTGTTAACTCTCCTAAAACCTGTTCCGCCATCCATTTACTCAAATTCACTAGGTGTGTTATGCATTGCTCTCATTTGTCCCACTTGCCTTCATTCTGTCCTGTGAGTATCAGATTTTTCAAGCACTCTTTCTTCATTTTGCGCTCTAGAAATTTCAACTATATTTTCCTAAATACTGAACAGAAGGAAATGCCCAATGCATTTAGACAGGAGACTGAACCATCTAGAGTGGCAACTACCTTTGAAATTTACTAAGATTAAGAAATCTTGTAAACGGCGCAATCAGAGAAAAATGTAGCGTAAGGAGACTGTGTCGAGTCAAACATCAGCTTCGAATGTATATATATATATATATATAGAGAGAGAGAGAGAGAGAAGCATCCTGAAAATCATACAATGCGTTGACCCAAGACTTGAGAGTGAAATTGGGTAGACGACACTCTTCGAATACCATTGATGGTTTTGCTAGCAGAAAACCACAAAGTCATCATGATCTACAGAGCAATCATAGTGGCTTTGTTTAACTATTTATGACACCAGATAATGCGCGCACACTCAGAGACTGGAGCTAAGATTCTCTCAGTAAGAAACACAGCTTTGCTTTATGGGTGTTAATGATATGCCTCTAAAATTGTTAATAAGCTCAGCCCACTCAAGGGAGTTGGGTGTTTCCGGGTTATATATATTTATTTGTAACCTTAAGCCAGACAAATGCAAACACACTTTACTGTTAAATAATGCTTACCGAACTAGTCTATCGGTCAATTATAGGTAATTCTAATCCCCCCATATATATATATATATATATATATATGAAGAAATATAGTTTTAAGATGTGGTATATTTATGGGATAGTGCTCAATATCAGAGATAGAGCGTATGTAAATATAAATATAAACATTGAAGTCAACACTCAAAGGCGACGGGCAGTTTCATGCAGGACGCAATCATCAGGCCATATGCGTTGTGTTTTTCTCGACTTTTGTGTTTAAACACAAAAGATCTTTCACAAATAGTAATTACGCGAACAGCACAATGTTTTCCAAGTATGTCTGGGAAAATAAAAACAAAATGCAAATCACACCGAAAATTTCATGGAAAATGATGAAAAGAACATCATCCTACAACAATCAATCCAAAATCTGCAAACTCTGCTTGAACGAAAAAAATCGCTATAATTAACTTTCCAGACCAAAACAACTTAGTAAATAAACGATCATAACTCATCTCAAAATTCAGACACGAAAACAAATTTTACTACGTTATTTCAAAACCGAAAACTGAAAAGAATAAATAAAAATGATTAAGATAAAATAAATAAACAAAACAAGTAACATAAATTACTCCAAATAAATAAAGTCAATAAAAACAAATTAACAAACCACTCCCGACAAAATAACCGTTAGAATAGACTACCCACAATAGAATAGACTACCCACAATGCAATAGACTATCCACAATGCAGCACTGACCTGTATATATAAATAGTCGAGAAGAGCACAATGCGTGTGACCTGATATTTGCATTTAGCGTGAAACAGTCCGTCTCCTCTGGGTGTTCACTTCATTCTTCAATTTTATATTTACATACGCTCTAGGATATTGAGCACTTTAACCCATAAATATAGCATATCTTAAAACAATACTTACTTAATATATATATATATATATATATATATATATATATATATATATACATACACATTATGAAATGGACAAAGTCCGACAATTTTTTTAAGCCATTTTATGTTTATACAGTAATTTTACAGATGTTTAGGTAAATGCTCTGTTTTATAATAAACAGTATTAAACAACATTTACTGGCCTAAATGTCCGAGGAATTTTCACAGAAAATATTCGTCCTCCGACAAGATTAGAACCTGTATCCTATACGGAATCGTCATTTAGCTTGACGTGCCTTTATATATATATATATATTGAGAGAGAGAGAGGTACGTATGTATGGAAAAACGGTTAATGAATTGTAGAAAATACAATAGATTTAAACTTCAAATGAACTCATTTTATAGCATGCCTAAACCGATATATATATATATATATATATATATATATATATATATATATATATATATATATATATATATATGTGACGTCTTCCCCGGTCGCAGCGTCGACTGTGTCGTTCGATCGGTCGCGTCTTTGCCGCGGCGTCAGCTGTTCGCTCCTTGCCGCCCCAAACGTGACGTTCTAACTCTTTGGTTAGATTGATACCAGCCTCGCCGTTCTCAACCCGCTTCCAACGCCTGGTTACCAGGGTAACTGCACTGATCCCCAGTCTGCCTACCCACGTTGTGAATTGATCTTAGACAGACGAGATCAAACGAGGGTTGGGGCCGTAATGCAAGTTGAGTCTAACGGGGGTGATAACACACAATTATGTATAAAAGAAAAGAAAAGAAAAACTCACAAGGTCCAACGTATCAAAGAAAAAGGTAACAAACTTTTTATGTCTAATTGCTCGGTACATAGGACTATGTCTACTTCCCGACCCGTTCTGTGGATTGTGGCACGACGCTTTTACTAGGCAACTTTAAGGCTTCCAGTTGTCTGCTCTCTAAGAAATTTGTGTTTCGGTGTGTCTTTGGACGAAAGTCGAAAAAAAACTTATTTCTGTGGTCTGATTCTAAGTCGCTCTTCAAACTACTTGTTCTTGGTTGAAGAAGAGTCCAGAAGTGTGCGTGAATCTTGGTCAGCTATCTTGACGCGGTTTCAACACTTGGGCGCTCATCTCTGCTTGTCGTCCACGGCCCAAAACTCTTTCGCCGTCCGCTGCTCAAACTCTGATTTCTGTCGGTTGGGGTCCCGCTTTTATTGACGCAGTCAAAACTGGGGTGGGTCTGTCGGCGCCAGGGGTTTTTCGATAATTCTAAATACGTATCCACCCTTCTTATTTCTGGTTAGGGATTTTCCATTTTCGGTAACTCACTCTCACTCCCACTTCCTTACTGTTCCTCTGAAGGGCGTATACCCGCTTCCCCGCTTCTTCGTATCGGCTCCTTACACTTCCACTTTTGACAAGGGCGTCGACCGATTCTCCTCGTGCGTCACGTGACCGCTCTCGGCCAATGAGGTCCTGGTCGGGTATCTTTCCTCCTCCTTCGTGTGTCATGTGATCTTATTTAGCCAATGACGTCTTTAGTCGGGTGTGGACAATCCGTGGCTTTGTTTTGGGGAAAGCAACACCTTGCTTAAAAAACAAAAATATTAATTTAAATCGCCCTTATCATGAGCGACTGCGATGACACCTTCGGCTTTTTAACACGTGGTATTTGTCAAGCAGTTTATCGCTTATTGGATATGACCAAGAAAGGGATTTCTCAGACCTGTTTTTTTTTTTTTTTGAACGAAATAAAAATATTTCATTTTCCTCCGGCCGAAGGTCCGATAATAAAATCTTTATTATCTCAAAAAAATTTTCAGCGACATCATCTTGTGTGGCTTTTTCCAATTCTGGAGATTGTCTGGGTTTTCGTATTAATGGTTTGCCTTCATATCCCTAGATACACTTCCCCACCCACTTAGACTTTTACTATCATCCCAATGACAAACTTTCCACTCGTTACTTATCAATATTTTTCATTGTCCCTAAACTTCGTTTCTTCAACCAATTGATAACAACTTACATTTTCCCCAGGTCTCGGTTAGATGCTTGACCTGGATATTTTTCGACACCTGTTATCTGTCAGCCGAGCATGTGTGTGCTCGCCTATGACCTGTTTTCGTATTATTTTTTTCTTTCTTTCTTCTTCGTTTTCTCTTTCCTTCTTCCAGATCGCTTGAACGTAAAGAAAGAATTATTCTTAAAACCCGAAATATTTTTCGGCCCTAAATAATTATTAAATGGTTGATAAACCGTAAAAAAAAAATCATATATCTATGAATATTTCTTTTCAGCACGTCAGGTATGCATGGTGCCATATATATATATATATATATATATATATATATATATATATATATAAGCTAAGTTATGAAGAACTTGGTAATCCGTATGGGTAATCCCAAGGAGGATGAAATCCTGAGAGCTCAATGTAAATTCAGAGCTAATATTTTTAAGAAAAACAGACCTCTGGTATAATAAATTATCATAATGGTACCTTAAATTGGTTTGTTTTTCTTTAATATATATATATATATACATATATATATATATATATATATATATATATATATATATATATATATATATATATATATATATATGTGTGTGTGTATGAAGAGATATAGTTTTAAGGTGTGCTATATTTATGATATTTACATGTATATATAAATTTTATATATAAATTTATATATATATATATATATATATATATATATATATATATATATATATATATATATATAAAAGGCTATAAGATGAAAACTGTAAAAATTCTTAGTCTTGTGCTAACGCGTTTCGTCTTCCGACTTTAAGGCAAAAATGAAATCGAAATGTTTTTCTTGTTATAGTTACAATACAAAATCCGAATTTAAAAAGATGGAGGCTTCTGTGTAAGCCTGTTTTTGGTTAATGGAAATTTCCTTTATACTTAGAGATTTTTTTCATGTCGACAATTTAACAAGATATTTTCCAATTGCCACTTATACTTTATATATATATATATATATATATATATATATATATATATATATATATATAATTTTCTTAGGCAATTGTTTCTAGTATCTATCTATCTATCTATCTTTGAATACGTATAACCCTGTATGTCATGAAGCTGAACAAACGTAAAATGGAGGAGGGTGTTACGCCTATCCTCCATTTAGTAATGGGTAATCTGCCAAGAAAATCAGCATTCAAATGTATTTTATTTTACTCCAACATCTACTTAACAAACCAGTGGCTCTACGTAAATATTTCGAGCACGTGGACATGTCATGTCTTTCCCGTAACTGCGTAAGCATCTTTTCATTTCCAGGCTTCAGTATCTATGGGTTGCCTTACATTACTTTATTTCGTGTTTTGCTACATATCCACCTACTGTCAATATTGTGCATATTTGTAGTTTGTTCTCATCTCTTAGATCTTCCCACCTATTTCGATCGTTTTCACCTATGTTTCTCTTTTGCTTATCGAAGCCTTTTTATCTTTATTCCTGTAATAATAATAATAATAATAATAATAATATATATATATATATATATATATATATATATATATATATATATATGTCTGTATTCTTTTTTACTGTTGCCAATTTTTTTATTGAACATAAACACGTAGCGAATTCACACCGATTTATTCCCCGTTCGACATATTCTAAATGGCTCTCTACAAAAATAAATAGTAATAAGTACAAAAAAGCGTGGCACTTACTCTAACATCTCTCTCGCATCCGGTACCTATCCTTTGTGGATTCTTGAAAAGGAAGCATACCAACCACGACACCATTTCTGGAATTGATTCAAATTAAAAGACAAAGAATGTATTTGGGTAATAAATATGTGGAAGTAATCTGCATACAAACAATGTTTGAATACTTCGATTAGCAAGTCAAGAATATAAATTAATAGCATATAAAAGACCACTCACCTGAAATAATGAATATAGGACTGGAAAAGCATGACAAAAATGGGTTAATTGTCTTGCTTCGCCTCGTTAATTTAACTGTTCGGGTTGATTTGTTAATGGTTTATTTTGTTTTACGGCATATCAACCTCAATGGATTATTTAATGCCAACAAATTTTTTAGGATAGGTTCGTATAAATAGAATAGATTTCTTTGTTAGAAATCAGTTTGTAGATCAGGTTTCGTTGACGTATTTTTATAAAGGGGTTTTTGTTGAGAGTGAAATATATTTCTAGTAATATTTTTAGGTGATAATTTTTTCATAAACGTATTGTTGGTATTTTTACTATAAAAATCTAATTTTATAGTTTCAAAGAGTTTTGACCCTATTTTGCGGATTAACTATTTACCATAACAGATGCTACAACACCGGGTCAGGATGGATCTCGGAACAACAGCATTGAAGAGATAATTCCATGCTACTCAGAACTTCCTGATGAGAGGCCTTGCTGTAGAATATAGTTTATCATACCCAGAACAATACGCGATGAGGGAAGGACTCTTTTTAAACCCCCAAAATAGCATCTGATGTAACGTGTTTAAAGAACTATAGCATATTTCCCCAAAGTAAGATGTGACATTTCAAAACAGAAACGAAACACAGGGAAGATCTTGTGATACAATGACAGAATAAAAATAACAACGACAGACAAACAAACAATAAATCTAAGAAAAATTTTCCAGAAATCTAAAACACTTTGTCTAAAGCGAACGGATATAAAATGCAGTGAATATATGTTGACATTTTCCTGTTCACCGCATTCGACAACAGAGTTAAGAAAACATAAAATCTTCGCCGATAATTTGTTTCCATCCTAACTCATCAGCCCTCTTGTGTCATGTCGTGTATCTTTTGTAAACATATAATCTTAAAAAATCTATTTGAAATTTGAACAAATATTTTGGTGGACCCCTACTTCGAAATTAATCTGTACCGGAAGCCGAAAACATGTGAAATCATGTGTGTGAAATCGTAAGTAAAATGTGTGAATTTAATAATGTTTTCATGTGAAGTTCCAAAATCTGTCTGGTTTCAATACCATTTTCCCATCAGGTTTTCAACTGCTTATCTAAAATTACATCTGCTATTATAAGAATTAACCAAATACATCACAACATATAATGAATTGGAATAAAAAAAACAAAAAAAAACAAGAAACAAAACATACGAGAATTGATCAAAAAGTATCAAGACGAGTGCTCTAATAAGAAAACTACAACGCTTATATATTAACCACGGTTGGGCGCCTAGAGGCGGTCTAATGGTTAGCAAGCTTGTCTTGCTAGAACAATTACGACTGAATAGTGAGTTCGATCCTCACTGGGTGTCCCATACTTTCGGCCTTGTACCACATCTAAGCTACGCTTGGAAAATCACTATATTAATCTCGGTCGAAGTAGCCACACAATTTATCCAGCATATTTGCCATTGATGGAAGCATTCCCGGAACTCCTTTTTGGGGACAATCTTTGTAATAATTTCTAACAAAGTTTAATATAAATTTGACCATAGCAAAAAATTCAATCAGCAGTTTATAGAATGAAAAGTATTTATTCAAAATATTCTAATCTTTTATTCACACGCACACACACACACACACACACACACACACACACACACATATATATATATATATATATATATATATATATATATATATCAATTAGGACTCTCTCCTCTTCCAGAGTTAGTAAGTTTTCAACAAATTGATTTGATGTTATATCGCCATACAGGTAAACTCTCCTATTAGTTGTCAATTTTAGGATCTTTACATGTTTGCATAACAAGGATGATTTCAATGACGTTCGAATTTTAGAGAGGAACACAGATATTCAACCCATCAGAAAATCAATGTTCTTAATGTCCTTTAATATTCTGTCCAAAGCATCAAAAGTTCTTATACGGTTCATAGTGCATTCATCCCAAACAATCAAGTAATACTTTTTGATAACTTGTGCAATTTCAGAATTCGTTGGTATATTGCACATAGAATTTCCATTCCTGTTCAGATTCAGTAGAAGTTTAAATCTTGAATGAGCTGTCTTACCCTACTCCCCAGAAGATAATGTAGCAGAAATCCCCGATGAAGTAACTACAAGTGCAATACGTTTTTGACTTCTTATCTTGGCCACTAGTAAGATTGTAATAAATGTTTTTCGTGTTCCACCAGCTGCATCTAGGGTGAATATCCCACTTTTCTGGAATCTAACAATATCTATAATTGTGCTATAAGCTATTTTCTGCTTATTTAGAATCTTTGTCTCATTTTCTTCTATGTAGCTTACCAATGAAGATATATCATATGTAAGTAATTTCTCTGACCAATTCCCTTGTTAACTTATTCTCATTTCATCTTGCTGTCGTCCAAAGGACATAAATGTGAAGATCAGTTCCTCAATTTGCTACCATTCTATTCTCAATGTCGATCAATACTTTATTGTACAGCTCATCATTGTAAGAAACTTCAGTATTTGGTAACTGCACTACTGATTGGTGTTTGTAATCTTCACTTAAGGTGTCCTTGTGCTTATCCCAAAGTCCTAATGGATCACTTATTTAATGATCATGGAAAAACGAGCTCTAAGATTTCTTGCACTCTGAGATACATTGTGCATCATCTTCCAACAACTTTTGAATCAAGCTTCTCTATATGTTGAACACACTGTTACATCGAATAAAGGGATATCTTCAAATGAAGTATGACCTTTGACATCATGCAACAGCATCCTGAGAAAGAAACATTCGTGTTGATTGGCATTTACAGTATGCATTCTTCCAAGTGCACTATCAAATTTGATGTCTGGAAATCTATCTACTGATTCGCCTCTTTTTCGTATGTTCCAGCTGCCATTTTGCCGGGTATAATATGATGGAAGCTGATGATAAAAGACTATTTTAACAAAGGGATCTCTTGCACAAATCTGGAAGAAAACTATTGTTTCTCTTGGAGTTTTTGCTGAGCTGCATTTATCTCAGAGAAGTAAATTCTTTGTCTATTTGTTTTAAAATAAACATCTAGTGTTCTGTTGGATATCGTTTATGAATGAGAAATCTAAGTATCCTCCAAATTGCTTCATTGCTGCTTATGTATCGACCTTGCTGGTATTTGCTTACTTCATCTTTTCAGTTTAATGTTTGGTTTTGATTATTTTCGCTCGCATTTTTTGTTTCAACATTGATGTGAGCATCACAGTTTTTTCAAGATTAGAGAACTGTATAGAACGATCCATCTGCTGTCAATTACAGTTGCATTTTATTCTGATTTATTTGTAGCCATCATCTCGTTTTCTTCTTCCATGAGAAGGATAACCATTTTCTCTCGTTTGTGTTTCCATTAAGAAACTTTTTGGATAATCTTTGGTGCACTTGTTATGAACTATAAAGGCAGAATTTCTGTTCCTATCACCACAGGTAATATGGACCATTTGAGTTTTAAAAACTTATTGTCTTTTGTTCGATATGTAGCAATTCTGCGGATATTATATATTCCAGCTGACTGCTGTGAATTATCACCGTAAACCATATCAAGATGTGGACATGAGGAAGACCTCGATGTTGCTATTCAAAGATATGCATATAGTATCTTACATTAGCGAAAACTTTCCCTGTTGTAATCATTTCTATTAATTTAATCATTTTTAACCTGAAATCTGTTGCAATTCTGTTATGTCTGCTCTTTGGCTTTTGTCAGTTCAGCATTCATTTATTTCCAATTTGGATTACAATGAATATTATAAAGAAATGTACAGATCCATAATGTACATTATTTACATTATTCGGACTATTGTCCTCATCTTTGTTGTCATATTTATTACAACGTTTCGGCCGTTGTACGCTCCGGCCTTCTTCAGGTGGTTGGAATGTCGAACTGAACCCTTTATTTTGCTCACTGGGGTAGACTGCTCTAGTTCCACGTGCGATTTTTAATGGATAACAGTTATCAGTTATCTCCTGTTAATTTCCATCTGAAAGTTCTCCACTGCCTTAACCGGGTATTGAACTCAAACTCTTTGAGTCCTGTCACTGGATCTCTGTGGGATCACGTTGAGATCATAGAAAAAGAACAACATTGAAAAATTCGTTAACTTAAGGAATCAGAACATATGCTAGGCCACAAAAATCTCCTGAGCCGACCAAGCATAGAAATGAATACAATATGGAAACCAGTAATAAAGAGTGCCAGAGAAAAGCGATAATAACAACAAAAATTGCAATATGAGCTCTGGTAAAAAGACATGTAATGATAACAGTAAAAATTGCAATATGATCACTGGTAAAAATGGTTGCTGAAGACATTAGGTTTATAATACCCAGAAATTCATACACAGATGTCCTCAAGGTCTCATGGCACAGTGGATAAAAGGCGTTAGTTAGACAGGTGTATATATATATATATATATATATATATATATATATATATATATATATATATATATATATATATATATACAAGAAACTGATGAAATAGATTTTAACTCTGTGAAGGTGATTAAAAGAATTTTCTTCGATTATAACATAGAAAGCATAAAGGTCCATATTGGAATGTCCTTCAACTTGAGGCATTTCAAAATGATATCCATCTTCACCGTTGACAAAAAGTAGGGGAGTCTTGCAAAGTATCATATGAACGACAAGTCTTGCATATTTATTTTAGCTTATTATCACGATCTTCAAAAACAGTATCAGATTTTCCAAATTCTTCTCCTGCAATTATTGCGGGCTATTTCAGGTGTATTGAAACGTCGAGAATTCCCACTTGAGGGCATTTTGTCAGCATCTATAACAATCTTGCATTCAGGGGATTGTGAGGATTCTAGATCAAATTTAAAGCGTTTCGCATAACTCTTCCTTTTATGAAGAATATCTTGCAACTTTTTGATTGTGTCAATTTTTGTAAATATAGATTCATCAACGCCATTTTGAGCCAGTTGAACCAAATCAGACACAAAGTAAAATTGAAGAAATTGAGACTTTTCATTTGATAGTGGTATTAAAAATCAAATACGTGATATCCTTTCCCTTGAACTTTAAATGTAACGATAAATCCTCTCTCACAAATAATCTAAGCACCAAAAGAGGTCATCTAAAATGGACTATAAATCTTATGAATGTTTTTTTAAAAAGTCCTTTGAATCATTATTAACACCAATGAAAATTCGCTCAGTGGTTCTGGAGCATCTTATAGAAGCTCCAGCTTGACCTTAACACCCGTGCAGCACATTCCAGGAGGTTCATGTCCCTACTTATTGCTCCACAGTATGTACAAAGTTTTGTCATTCCACCAATCTGAGATGCGTAATCAGTGTCTGGATCATAAGTCATAGCAGCCGAGTGTCATTGGAAAAATTGTCTATTGTGTGATTGGGAAATTCTTGACATACCAAGAGAAAGTATTTCAGATCTTTGCACTCCAGTTTCATTTTGGTTTTCCTTGCAGAATTCTTGCCCTCAACTCTTCCTATATGTAAGATCTTCGTTACGTCAGATTTATTTTGTATTCCTTGTTGAATTCTTACCGTCGTCTGTTCCAGTCTTTGAGTTCTTTTCTCTTCAGTTTCATTTTGTCTTTCTTGTTGAATTCTAACTCTCTTCTATTCCAACCTGGGAGATCTTCCAAACTCAGGCTCATTTCGTCTATGTCTTCCAAGTCTTATTCTTGACTCTTCAAGCTCTTGCTAACTCTAATTCACTTTGATTTTGTCTTATATGTTCAATTCTGGTTTAATTACTTTGGAATCTCAACAGCCTTTGTTATTCTATTTCTACTAATCTCTGCCTCTCTTTCGCAATGGCTACAAGTGATTTTCTTCTAAGATAGGATTTTTTTATGAGGCATATTAGCTCAACTCTTAACTAGTTGGCTGTCTTCATTGTATTAATAATATGGTTTGCAATAGATATGTCACTAATAAAGTACATCCACTAATTTATAACTTATGTCATCAAAGAACAATGGCTATAACTAATGCAAGAGCTAAAATATGCTCATTGTTTTATATATTATGGTTAAATTATTGCCCAATATTGTACAATATAGAGGTTAGGTCGGATCCAAGTTTGAACTCAAGTTGACTATAACAGAATTTATTCTATCCTCTTTGGGGCACCTTATACATCTACCTCAAATAGTTTTTTGTTAAAGCATTGCTTTGAATATACGCTCTTTTAGCGCTAGAGGGCGTCGTCAGTGATGTTCTGGAGATGGATCATTGGGCAGTTTCGGGTCTTTCAAACATCATACTGACCTCACCAAATCGACCCCCTCAGAGCTGATCAGACTCTGAAACGCCCTCTAAAAAATGCTTGTAGACACTGACTTCTATAAATATACCCCGTTATCACACATTTGATTGGAGATTGACCAACAGCCAATCGCAACGGTGCGAAATCTATTTAAGCCGTTTACGGGTGATTTTTTTCTTTTTTTTCATTTTTCAGTGGACACCCCTTCATCGGATACTTAGAAGGTAATTATGTTTTCCGTTTTAACCCACTTCCTATCAAGTTTCATTTCACCAGCTAATAATTACTATTTAGAGAGAAAAAAAATTATTAATAATTATTAAGGAGAATAATTCAGAGCTTCCAATATCTGCTATCTTACTCGATTAATCTGGATTTTAGCACCCGTGCTCAGTTTGTATTAAAACTTTCTAGAATACATACACGTAATATTCCAATCATAGCTGTTCCGCAGCGAATGTATACAAACAACGCCAGTAATGGCTGCCCGCGATGCGAATCAATCCGAAATTTTACTGTCGATAAATCCAAAACGGTATCAAATTTATCAAGCCATATTTGAATGAAGCATGTACAATTATATCTAAATGCACGTATTAAATTTAACCTTTTGCTCTGACACATAAGTACGTTATTTTAAAAAAAAAATTTAACTATGAATAAATAGAAAATGTTATTCGATCCCATGTTTCTTGCTTTGTTATTCTTGATACAGACATTGCTATCTCCTTGACTTTTTGTCAAATTGAACGCAAGTATGATAAATTGTGTTTTTTTTCTTTTATCAACAATGTGTTGTTTCTCGTGTTTCGGAAATTTGCTATTTATTCTTCTTTGGTTTTTGGTTCTGGGCAGGAATTCTCACAAATCTGTCAGATATTTATCATCAAACTCAGCTTTGGGATATTTTTCATTTGATTCCAATTCCTTTCTTTGAAATATGTCGACAGCAAAAATTTTAACCCGCATTCTTACGTTTGTCACGTGTTATCTGTTTTAAATTATTGTTTAGAACCGTTTCCTGTCAGTTATATACTGCATAGTTATTACAGTTTATTTGTTATGGAGGAAACGTACTTTTCTATAAGAAACACCTACCTATAAGAATTAATATAACACCTTTGCTTCTTTGAAAAGGTGTTATAGTATTTTGGCAAATAAAATGCAGGAGTAAATTCTGTCTCAGTTGTAGTTTAAAGCAATAAACGATTAATATTTAATATGTGCGAGGGTGTAAGGATAGTTTACCGATATATCTCTTTTAAGTTCGATTCTCATAAACAATCCACTATTTTAGTTTTATGCAAATAAATAAATTATCCACTTAGCAAATAACATAATCACACACACACACACACACACACACACACACACACACGCACAATATATATATATATATATATATATATATATATATATATATATATATATATATATATATATATGATGTTGACGGGTTCCTTGTCAATTTTGTTATGTCAAGCGAAAGCTCGTTATCACTTCCCAAAATGCTCCTTACATTCGAGACTTCGTAAACGCCGGTACAAGTAGTGGCGCCTTCCAATAATTTCCGCACTAGTAATACTTGTTCAAGTAGTAATCGCCAAATAATGATCAGAAGAGAATCGTAATCCGTATAGTAGTAGAGAGAGTGAACGTATAGAAATTGAGTGGATAGACAAGGAGAGTGAACAGTGATCCGTATAGCAATAGAGTGTAAAGGAGGAATAGTAATCAGTGAACTTTAAGCTACTTCGTATTTATTCACTTCCTTTATGATCACGTGATCTACTTAATAATGGAATCGCCCATGTTGCTCACTGGCGATCTAGTTTCAAATCACAGTGTCCAACCAACGCTTTTTTACACTGAACCATGTGTCTTTAAGGACGTCAGTATATGAATTTTGGGGACTTATAAAATCAGTCTCAAAACATTTTTTTGACAGAGCTCATATTGGAATTTTGTTGTTTTTACTTTTCACTGTCACTCCGTATTACTAGTTCCCATATTGTATTCATTTCTGATTGGTCGGCTCAGAAGATTTTAGTGGCGTAGCATATATGCTGATTCCTTAAGTTTTCGTATTTTCCAGTGATGATCTCTGTTTATTATTTCAACTTCATCCCACAGGGTAAATTATTTTCCACCCTACATCCTCTCTCTCTCTCTCTCTCTCTCTCTCTCTCTCTCACACACACACACACACACACACACACACACACACACACAGGATGTGGCAAGCTTCTCACTGCTCTATCGCGACTTCCATGGAAAGTGCTCGGTCGAGCTGCATTCTTTGGTTCCGCCAGTTAGTTCTAACCATCCCAGCGAGGACACGCCATTTCCCTGACATTGTAACAAACCACCGACATTCCCTCCGTATTCTATTGGTGAGAAGTTCCACTCGAACAGCTTCTTCCTACGAACCACTGCCCTGTGGAACTGACTCCCAAGAGGATGTTTCCCCGATCACTACGGTCTTAACCTCTTCAAGTCTAAGATTAGCCGTTATCTTCCCCACATACCTGCATAAATGTGCCCCTTACTCTCTAACCGTTTAGCTCGAGTGGCCCACGGGCCTTGCACAAGGTGAACATGATGGTAAAAAATGAATATAACGAGCTCAAGTCAACCAAACTTACAGCACAAAGCGGTCTACCGACACCCACGATCGATGTTGCTTAACTTCGGTGATCGTACAGAAACCAGTGCGGACGTAAGCCTTGAATTCATTGATTTATGAACACAGGGCCTGAACCCGTATAATCGGCTTCAAAAGGCTATTTTTTTGGCCGAGCCTACGGGCTCGGAGAAACCCACAATAAAACCGGCCTTGTGGCATATTCGTTTCCCGTGGGTGAAATGATAAATACCCAGTGAGGATTGAACTCACTACTGTTGTTAATTACTAGGTTCCTTTGATAAACAGCAGCTAAAAGGTCACCAACACAGATAAAAAAAATGTCTACCTTTAATGACGTCGATTGTTCACTTCATTTGTAAAAATTAAACTAGTATGACATGAGGAGACTTCATGCTGTAAGTTAGGAATTAAGGAAAATATTTTCAAATATTTGAAAATAACTAATTTTAAGATGAATTATTATCATTGCCAGAGGTGTTTGGAATCTATTTTTCTTTCTCGTCTACATTTTAATCGATTTATTGTATGACTGCTCGGCTTGTCCAATCGTTAAAATGAGTTCCGTTCAACGAGTCCAATCGTTATAACAATGCAACGCTCTGAATCCTGCCATGTATAGATTTAAAGTACTTCATGAAATGGAGTGTATTTTTATGTGCCATGTTCTTTCAGGACATAAACGATCATAGCTCTCCACTTCACCTTGCAGCTCTCAAGTTCCTCCCCTCTGCTTCCTCTCCCACGCCACGTTCTGTCATCCGCTTGCTTAAGCCCGCCAGGTATGTCAGGCATTGTTTTTCCTTGTCTCTCTTTCCCTCTATTCGACATGTGAGTATCATATTCTCCAGGCCCTCCGTCCTCATTATGTATCCCAGAAACTTCAGCTGTCTCTTCCTGATATTATGTAAAAGCCTCCTCCTTGTTTGCAACCTCTACAAAACCTTATCGTTGCTCACACGCTCGGTCCATGATATCCTTAGCATCCTATTTTAAAATGTTTTATAAACTCTTAACTCTTTCCAGACTGGTCGACTAAAAAGACGCACTTTTAATATAATAATAGCGGGTACCTCTAATGGGGTACTCGTTATAGAATCAACCTTAGCAGCTAGTGACTGTTATGTAGTAACAACACTGAGTAGAAGCTTATGAAGCTTTATTTAGACTTACTTCAGCTATAGCCCTGGAAAGGTTATATTTATTGTAAATGATAATTACAAGCGAGACGAAAGATGGGATGTGCGCATTATTTATTAACATAGTGGGCTTCGCTCAGACAGTAGGGGATTTCTTTGGGTTTTCATTGAAAGATGATCAAATGTCGATTCCATAACAACTAAGAACAAACACATGAATACAATACCAGAGACGTTGTGTAGTATATATTTTTTATTCTAATGTCGATAGCGAACGTGGAATCGATTAAGGAATTTATTATCGATGAAGCCTCAGCGTTCTACAGCAATAGCAAAGTGGGCCAAGTACAAGAAACAATAAGGTTCTCTTATTACAATTATTTTATTAACTTCACCCCTAGAAATATAATGAAACCACTAAGACGCAAGGGGTGAATGAGTATGAAAGAATGTGAGAAAAAAGAGAAAACATTATTAAGCACAGAAAACAATAAATGAACAGAAATTAAGAAGATAATGATTGACATTGCATTTAACGTTTTGAAGGTCAAACTTGATTTGAAAGCAAGAATCCGCAAGTGTTTTCCACAAGCGAGAAGTGCGAGAAAAGAAACTGCTAGCATAGAACCTACGGGTACATCTAGCATTTTCACATGTAAAATGATGAGACCTAGCTGACAATCTAGCACTGAGATTAAATTTGTAATGTCGAAGTAACAAAGAGTTCATCTTAGAAAATTTACCACGAAAATATTTGTAGAAAATATTTATAGAAAATATTTATAGAAAATATTTATAGAAAATATTTATAGAAAAGACACTGGGAAGCTACGTTACGGGCGCTGGAAAGTAACTGAAGGTCGAAGATGTCAGGTCAGGACCGATAGCTTTGCAAACTCCTCTTAGGATTTTATCAAGAATCTCTAAATACATATCAAGAGCAGCAGACCAGTTCTAACAGAAATATTCAATGCACGGACCAATGATTGACTCATAAATATGCAAGATATATCCTAGATTATTCAAAGCAGATAAAAACTGCTCCCCGATTTCGCTTTTTAGTCTCTCCGTTGATTGTTTGCCATTTACAAATAATTCAATTACTTCGAGTCATTTATCTTACACTGGTTGTTATATATATTCTTATTCCTCTTCCTCTCCAAGTATCCAATGTTTGTCCGAACTGTTTATCCGTACGGTCTATATTTCTGAGATGATGTATTGTAACTATTTACATTGTTCGGATTGTTGTCCTCATCTTCGTTGCCATATTCACGACGTTTCAGCCGCTGTACGCTCCGTCCTTCTTCAGGAACGGTCTATATTTCTGAGATGATGTATTGTAACTATTTACATTGTTCGGATTGTTGTCCTCGTCTTCGTTGCCATATTCACGACGTTTCAGCCGTTGTACGCTCCGTCCTTCTTCAGGAAGGGTCTATATTTCTGAGATGAGGTATTGTAACTATTTACACTATTTACATTGTTGTCCTCATCTTCGTTGCCATATTCACGACGTTTCAGCCGTTGTACACTCCGTCCTTCTTCAGGAACGGTCTATATTTCTGAGATGAGGTATTGTAACTATTTACACTATTTACATCGTTCGGATTGTTGTCCTCATCTTCGTTGCCCTATTTATGACGTTTCGGTCGTTGTACGCTCCGTCCTTCTTCAGGAACTATCTACATTTTTGAGATGAGGTATTGCAACTATTTACATCGTTTCTACTTGTCCTCATTTTTTCCCATATTCACGACATTTCGGCCGTTGTATGCTTCAGCATCCTTCAGGTGATATACGACGGAAATTCTAACCGAAACCTGTATTTAGTCCACGGAGTTAGAGTGTTCTAATTCCACGTGCCGTGACTTTTCTGTATATCTTAGTTTCAGTACTTACTTCCCTTTAGTAACTCTCCAATTTTTGTTCCCTATGCTGTGTCCACATATTGAACTCGCAAGTATTTGTATTAAGTCAATTTTTCAACTTCAACCAACGCTTTTATCCACTGGGCCACTATACATGTTAGTTGATCTTCATTCTTCATGAAATAAGAATGGTTGCGGTATGAGTGGCCTATGAGTAATAGAGCACCACTTGTAAATTTTAATACCACAGATTATATATATATATATATATATATATATATATATATATATATATATATATATATATATATATATATATATATATATATTCATATATATATTATTAAATATAATAGTTAAATATAATAGACAATGAATGTATATTATGTTTGATCCTGAGCCGTTCTAAGCTTCGTATAGTTGCTTTAATTTTGGAAGAAAAGAAATACATTTAGACATTTTTTATTATGCTGTTCCTCGATCTAAGCTTTCGGCTCACATGAGCCATCATCAGATTGGAAATAATAATCGTGTGTGTGTGTGTGTGTGTGTGTGTGTGTGTGTGTGTGTGTGTGTGTGTGTGTGTGTGTGTGTGTGTGTTCCTTACACTTTGGTACGACTCCAAAATTTATGCAGGTGACAATCGTCAGGCACATATTCAAAACTTACTTTTTTTCAAATTTCAATATTTAATATATATATATATATATATATATATATATATATATATATATATTACTGTTAAGAAAATAATCTTTATTTATAGACGAAAATATATTAGTAAAAATAGAATTAATTCAATTCAAAATGGCAAAACGTTTGAAAACATTCCTTTCTTCCTGCCTCTGGCTAATAACTGATAATAGTTACCGAATCAAATTCCATCCAATAATTTCTCAGAAACTCGCTTAGAATCGTATATCATCCGGTCTTCCTGCTATATATCTAGAGATTCTTGATTAAAAAAAAACCCAAAATATATTATTGGTCCTAATCTGGCATCTCGGATTCACTCACTTTCCCACCGCCGTAAAGTTTCTTTTCCTTTGTCTTTTTCTATAAATGAGTTGATGTTAATTGTTAGGACTAGCTCTTTGTTATAATGGCCCCTTTTATTTCTGTCCCTATTTTTTCTTTGGTTTTATTCCCCATCCCCACCTATGTTAGGTGATCAGTGATGTCAGTTCTCTTGTGGATGCAGGGATCCTTTCGTTTCGGGCGTGATTTTAGTATTTGTTGTTGCCTGAGTGTGTGTTTGTGTAAGTGCTTGAGATGAATGAATGTCTTATATTATTAAAGTCCCGCATTGATTTCGTGCAGTTAACTGATGTTTCTGCCACATTTAATGATTGTGTGAGATTTTATGACTAACATTATTTCGTTTAGTTTCTTGTAAATAGATTTGTATTCATATTGTAAATACTCATTGTGGCAGTTTTTAAATTGCTGTTTTATTCCCCCTCAATTCACAGACAATGAATTGTACATACGGGGTTTAGTTAGGACTATCATAGAGACAATGAGGTATTATGGTGGATGTAGTAAGTAATGTAAGCAAGAATGCGTTGTTTTCGTGTAAGGAATATTGTTGTAGGTTTGAGTCAGTGTTTGTGGCTAGCTAAGTTTAACAGAAGAAGACCGTCTTTTTCCCCCATTCCCCATTTTGACCTTGTGCCACATTTTGTAAATAAATTACAAATAAATATCGCTCTTTGATATGGAGGCTCGACATTCTAAATATAAGCGCAGAACTAGACTGATAACGAGGTTTCATTGCTATACGTTCAGTTGGCTAGATGTAACCGTAAGTTCTATGCTAACAGTTAATTTTCTTGCACTTTTCGCTTGTTGAACTCCTTCCCGGCACTGTTTTCCAGTCAACTTTAATCTGCAAAAGTTTAAAGACAGTGTCAACCGCCATGTCTCGGGTGAACTGGATTAAAAAAAAAAATGAAAATATTTCTTTCTTTCCGAAAATTAAATACATTTTTTGGTTAACCTTGTAAACTTCCCTGTGGTGTACAAAGCCACAGCTATAGAACTCTAAATGTTTGCTTCAGTTTCTGTAGCAAGGTGGTTGGTATGGGGTGGCATTGCTTTCTAATTTTGGATTCTGTTTTGCATGCAGAGTTGTCCTTCTCCAGAGTGGGTAACAACCTAGGAGTGTACTGCAGTTAACCCCTTGCTGGTGGAAGAACGGATGGACACATGCCTTTACTGTGTGAAAAGGAATGCAACATACTGAGGTGTAATTTGAACTCGACACACCAATCGACATGCCGTGTACCCGAAATGGCACAACGCAACACAAAAATAAAAAAAAAATACCATTAATTGGTAAAATTACTGCGCATTTCCCAAACTAGACGTTTTTATATCTGACTACATCGGGAGCGAAGATCAAAAGTCCAAGTTCATCGTTTGCCTGATTGGTGAACGTCAGACATTTTTTATTACACCTTTTTATGGGCATTCGAAATATCCTGCACAAATAAACTTATTTTACCATCTAAGCTCGTCATACTTTTCTTTCGTTATTGTAAGAGAGGATGATGAAAAGTTCTCGGTTCAACCAAGAAAGCTTTTAAAAATATCTGTTTGACTATTAGCTCTGATTTCGGGTAGTGGGTCAGACACCAGAATTTTTCAATGCCTTCGTATCAGAAATGTTGATATTTATTTTATGTTGGCGTTCTGGGAGCGATTAAAATATTCCCATGAAAATAGTTATTGTTTTTTTACCTCATGCTATTTCGGTTTAGCAAAACATTGACAGAAATTTAATTTTTTGTATCAAGTCCAAAAGCCTGTAACAAAATTCAAAAAAAATCTTCAGAAGTTTGCGTTTAAACAACTTTTCACTTTAAGAATTCAAATCTTGTGCGCTCATATTGAAGAGACCAAGTTTAAAACATCGTGGCATACATCTCTTCAGACTAAATGACAGACATTTTTTACTGAGTCTCATAACTTTACAAGAATATTGAACCTCGTGAGTTGATCATTATCTCTAAGTTTTAGAAATTGTGCTTATTCAGCTCTGTTACTTCGCCCGGTGTATCCGTTTGAAAATGTTTCGTTTAAATAGGACCTGACACTAAAAATAAAACAGAGAAATGTTTTATTTTGCTGGAATTCAAATACCTTCTCTCCGTCATACTACCAAAGATTCCAATTTTCGTCGGAAAGGTACTCACTAGATAAACCTGGTAATATTAAGGTGTTAATTAATCTATAATAATTTTCTGTTTTAATCAGCATTATTATATTTCTATATATTAATATACAATGAAAATAAAACATAGTGCTTTTAGTTAAGAATGAAGAGAGAAATCTTTATAAAAACATTAGGAAAATCAGAATGTAAACAAAATTTATCTCGTCCTGGGTATGACGATAAACAACATCCGGCAGCAAGGTATCTGATAGGGAGGTTGTGAGGAGCGTAGAACCACATCTTAATTGCTGTTGTTCTCAGATCCACTCCGACCTGAGGTGGTAGCACCTGTTAGGTTCCTTGCTGTGGGCAAATAATTAATCCCAAGGCAGTGGTCAAAACACTATGAAAGTATAAAAATAGATTTTTATAGTAAAGTTACCAGCAATATATATATATATATATATATATATATATATATATATATATATATATATTAAATTACTAGCAATATCTTTTAGAAAAAATACTATTAGATTAGACTCCTAAAAAAAAACTGTTTACAAAAATACATCAATGAAACCGGATCTACAAAATGATTTCTTACAAACAATACATATTCTACAAATACGAAGATATCTTTAAAATATTGTCGGCATTAAATAACCCATTGAGGTTGATATGCCGTAAAACAAAATAAACAAAACCCAGCCACACTCTCGACGAAAACCCTCTGTACAAAAATACACCAATGAAACCTAATCTAAAAACTGGTTTCTTACAGAGAATACATATACTACAAATACGAAGCTATCTTAAAAATATTTTCGGCATTAAATAACCCATTTAGGTTGATATGTCGTAAAACAAAATAAACCAAAACAACATTTTATCTTGTGAGAAAAGCTGAGTGTATTTGCAGTCTTGCTGTGTCAAGAGGTCTTTAATCTGAGTAAAATATCCTTAAAGTGTGTAGTTGTATACAATACGACCCCCACACGTTTTTTTGTCTTTCATTTCAAAACACCGGAAGGAATTTTGGGTTTTCCCGTTCTTTGCTTTTATCATAAACTGAGTGATTTTCTGGGATCGATTTGTTGAAAACAATAGTTTCTATTTATTTATGCATTGTCTTCTAAATACAATCACACGAGCGATTTTTCATTCTTCTTTTTCTGTGCAACTTTATCTCTTAAGGAGAATTTGCAATGCAAATGCGTCTCGAGATTTGTATTCGAGCATATCATAAAAAAAAACAAATTGCAGGAAATATTTTCGGTTTAGTCTCATTAAGGACTTCTGCATGAATTCTTTATTTTTTTTTAAAACTTTAGCTTGTATCTCAATATTGTTTTGAAACCTCCCAAGAGACACTTTATTGCTAATTTACACCAAGACAACATATTGATATCCACTGCACATGCTGTTTTAATCGAAAATGTCTCATAACTAAATTGCTCTGACTAAACACGACATCAATAAAACGATGATAAACTACGACACTATTATCGCTAACAATGAAATAATAAACTTAATAACACTTCATTATATATATATATATATATATATATATATATATATATATATATATATATATATATATGTATGTATGTATATATATACTCACATACAAAATATATATATATATATATATATATATATATATACAGATACATACATATACGACATATAGATATACATACACACACACACATATATATATGTACGCGTATATAAACATATATATATATATATATACACTTATATACATATACAGACCCATAGATATACATGAACACACACACACACATATATATATATAGATACATATATATATATACGCGCATACAAATATATATATATACACATATATACATATACAGACCCATATATATACATGCACACATACACACACACACATACACACACACACACACACACACATATACAGCTCTGAGTTTCATGCACAATTGCATAATGAATGAAACTCGCCGAGGTGCAAGCGTATTACGGAGTAATTAATAACGAAGTCACCAAAAAAGCGTCTGAAAGTTGAGAAAAAGACATCAATAGAGATGCCATAGAAATAGATGTTGACTTAAAGATTGACGAAAGAACCTGCAAATTACGTAAAAAGCAAGCATTTAACACCAGGAAGGACAACAACCCGAATTCCCATAGCAATCTTCAATATTGTCTACTTAATCTTACGAAAGAAAATATTGGCAAAATTAGCAAAATCATTCTTAAAAGAGTATGGAAATATACGCCAACTGCATTGGGAGTTAATCAGTGGCATAATACGAAAGAAGCCATAAACTTGTTCAGAAAAAATAAAAAGAAAGAATTTGTGTAAAATCATCCAGTTCAACATAAACAACAAATTCTACCCATCCATTACCGAAGATGGATGCTATCGAATTAGGCAAAAACTATCGTAACATTAGCAATAAAGAAATCAGAATAATCAATCAGGCCTCAAAACCCATACTGTATTATGAGTTGACTAAAAGAGATAATGAATAATTCAACATGTGATATCGTTGAAATATTCCAACTCTGACGATCAAGATAGCTATCTATTCGCTATCAACAAATATACGATTTTATAGAGATGACAGTGAAATCACACTACGTAAAAAAATCCAAGAAGCTTGGAGAGATCAAGGAAAAAATTGTTAAAATTCTTTAAAGGTAACGGCCTGTAACAAATGTAAAAGTGGTCAACTTTCTTTACGTGATCTTGGATTTGAATTCTGGTAGATATAAGCCGTATATAAAACATTTACACAATCGGAGATACGTTAATGGCGAATCTAATCATACCCCTATTATACTTAAACATTTACATAAATCACTCAAATATCTAACTCTAGCAATTAGTAAATATTTGATGAATTTAATTTAAATATGTAAAGTACAAGAAAGCAAACATAAAATAAATATAAAATACACGAAAAATTGTAAAATGTAAAAATAGACAAATCAACCTGTGATGTTTATCACCCACTTATAAAACGTAAAAGGTAAAAACTAATATTAGTAAAATCTTTATAAAAATAATAAACATTTAAAAACTTGAATAACATTAAAGTAATTATTAACAAAACTAATATAATGATGAGAAAAATCTATATCCCATCATAACAATATATTATAGAATAATTATATAACTTGCAAAAATAACAGCAATAATGAAGCAAGAGAAAAATGTATTTGTCGAAATAATAGGAACAATTCCTTATACGGTCAATGTTAAACCAATAATATTATATATAAATCCAATATGCAGTCTGGTAAAGAACAAATATTTTATATTGGTTCAAATGAAACAAAGTGGAAGCAAAGATTTTACAACCACAAACTAAGCCGAAGTAACGACAAATTGAGAAAAAGAGTGCATATGTCTATCAATATTACTGGCAAGATATTGGAAACGTACCAGATATTACGTGGAAAATAATCGCATGAACTAAATCTTACAACGGTAAAGATGAAAGATGTAACCTTCTCCTTATAGAAAAATTGACCATTCTAAAAAATATAAATAACCCAAATTTACTCAGCAAAAGAAATAAATTACTGATCACATGTAGATACAAAAGTAAATATCTCCTGAAAAATGTTGAACCATATTGATTTCAATAGTTGTCATCTATCCTCATATATTTAACAATTTTTATATATCTATATACATTTATTTTAATTTTCTCCAGATTTCAGATTTAGATGTGTGAATGTATAGTTACCAGTATGTATTAATGTATTCCTATTTATTTATAGATATGTTTATGTTATTTTTTATAATATGTAATTTCGAATATATGTACATATTATTTCTTTTAAAATATAGATGTGCATCTATATGTACATGTATTTGTAATTATGTGTGTCATATTCATGTGTATGTGGATATATATGATGTAATTATGGTACGTTTATATAAACTACAGATACCATATATACATTGGTTATATTGGGAGTTGTATATATAAACGTATATGTGTGTTTACGTGGATATATCTCTCTCTTTCTTTCTCACTCTATATATATGTATAGTTATGAGTGTGTATATAAGTGTATATATCTATATATAAGAGACTATATACAGACATACAGACACATATATATATATAAACTCGACCATGTCTCTCACACAATTAATCACCACCTTCTATGCCAACTTATATAAGCCTAATACTGCCCGTCAAAAGTGTAAATTTTGAATTCATTTTTCGTTTCACCTTTTGAAAGTAAAGTCTGAAGATCCAGAGAAAAATAAAATTCTCTAATGGAGCCTTAAAGTGGTCTGTTTTTCTTTAAATTAATATATATATATATATATATATATATATAGTATTTACATTACTATTGTCCTCATCTTTGTCGCCATATTTGTCACAACGTTTCGGCCGTTGTACGCTCCGGCCTTCCTCAGGAATGTCGAACTGAACCCTTTTTTTCGATCATTGGGGTAGACTGTTCTAGTTCCACGTGCCATGTTTGATGGATGTCAGTTATCAGTTATCTCCTGCTAATTTTCCCTCTGAAAGCTCTCCACTGCCTTAACCAGGTATTGAACTCATCTTCTTTGGGTCTGTCACTGGATCTAACCAACGCCTTTATCCACTGTGCCATATGTCCTTGAGGACATCCGGGTATGAACTTCTGAGTATTATAAACCTAATGTTTTCAGCATCATTTTTACCAGTGCTCATATTGCAATTTTGCATGTCTTTACCAGAGTTCATATTGCAACTTTGTTATCATTGCTTTTCTCTGGCACTCTTCATTACTGGTTCCCATATTGTATTTATTTCTATGCTTGGTCGGCTCAGGAGATTTTTGTGGCCTAGCATATGTGCTGATTCCTTAAGTTTACGAATTTTCCAATGGTGTTCCTTGTCGATGATCTCAACATGATCCCACAGGGGGCGGTGATCTCCCTTCTCTCTCCATACGTGGTCAGCCACGCCTGATTTTTCTACTTCCCCTCTCGTTACAGCTTTCTGGTGTTCTTGAAGCCTTACCTTGAGGGGGCGGCCTGTCTCTCCTTTATATTCCTTTCCGCAGCTGCACGGGATAGCGTACACACAGTCTTTAGTCATGTTCCTCTCTGTGGGGGGTCCAACTCGTGAGAGATATCTGCGAAGTGTTGTCACGCTTTTGAAGGTTGTCCTGATGTTATATGGACCGCAGATCCTTTGTATTTTCTCTGATAACCCCTTCACATAAGGCAGGCAGACTGTTTTCTGAGTGTTGTTGTCCTCCTCCTCCTCTTGTACCCGCCTATCCCAGTTTTGGGGGGCTGCTGCCAAGTACCCAGGGTAGTTGTTACGTTGTAGGGTACTACTTATACTGACCAATACCTTATCTAACGTCTCTGGATCGCCACTTATGACTTTTGCTCGGTGTTGTAAGCATCGGAAGATCCCTTTCTTTACGCTGTATGGATGGTGGGAGTCGAAATTGAGGTACTGTCCGGTGAATGTTGGTTTACGGTATACGGATGTCTTGAACCCATGCTCTGTTCGAGATATTAGACCATCCAGGAATGGGAGTGAGTTGTTACTCTCTTTCTCCATTGTGAACTGTATCGAAGGTCTTATTGAGTTCACATGGTCCAGTAGAACCTGGACATCTTCCTGATGTGGCCAGAGTATGAAGGTGTCATCTACGTACCTTAACCATATAGTTATTTTTATATATATATATATATATATATATATATATATATATATATATATATATATATATATATATTAGTTTTAAGGTGTGCTATATTTATGGGTTAAACTGCTCAATATCAGGGGTTAGTGTGCATGCAAGTATTAAAGTCGACATTGAAGTCAACACCTAGGGGCGACAGTATTTTTTCATTCTAAGCGTCAGGTTTTACTATTACGTTATGCATGAAAGAGACTGTCTCCCCTGGGCGTTGACTTCAATGTCCACTTTCATATATATAATATATATATGTATATATTACTTATACTTTATGGAAAAAAATGTGTACAGATGTATGCTTATACTTACGCATGAATTTACATTTTATAAGAATAGTGAACTTGGAGATAGAAACTGTAAATAGATATTTGCACGTACCTCACTATATCTATGTAAATTTCGACGTATATACTTATATATTTCTTTATGTGGACATTTCATTGATATTTGTTTGTACATTTGTAGTATCTTTTTACATACATATTAGGTATGTATATTTTTATTTAAATTATATTTATGTTTGTATTTGGACGTATGTAAGTGTATATAATTCTTCCATAAATGAATGGACTGCTCGACTAGTACAGTATAAATATGAATATTTAAATTTTAACGGAGAAGTTTTCTATCAGTACCCGATGATTGCATCGTGCAAGAAGCCCAGAGTTGTGCTGCCAATGAGGCAAAAAATGGGCATCGAGAATCGTTTTATGAAAGCCAGTACACAAACTCTCTCTCTCTCTCTCTCTCTCTCTCTCTCTCTCAATCTTCGAAGACTCGGAATAAAGGCTTCTATTCAAAACAAACAACACAAAAATAAAATACAACTTAAACAAACTACCATCACTAAAAAACGATAACCCCTTGAAAAGTGGCCGAATTTATGGAAGATTTTTGTGTTTCCTTCCTCCTACAACATTGATAAACCTAAGGATGTTGAATAATTATATATATATATATATATATATATATATATATATATATATATATATATACAGGGTGCGATGGTTAAATTGTCACAATTTTATCTTTTTAATTTCGCGCATGCGCGTTGTTTTTGATTGTGTCGACTGCACACTATAGTAGAGTCTGCGAGAAAAAGACACCATGACGCAATTCAATCCCCCAGAAATTTGAAAACGGTATCCTTTAATGTTTAGCATTCGTGCCGGAAGCACTAATACGAACATTTCAGAGTGTTTGGTTGTCAATCTGAGGGCAGTGCAGAGGATTCGGAAAGAGTTGGATGAGACTAATGATGATTAGGAAGGTGTATGCCTCCATTCATCTTCTCACGGGGCCTCAGACTCAACACTCAGGCCTACATCAATTGCTCTGAGGAGGTAGTGCTGCCCTGGGTCAAGAGATTGGTAGCAGGACACTGCACCATGGCGCACAAACAGGAGAACACAGAAATGGTTGTCAGGCAATTTCTGCGACCACATCACCCCTTACATCTGGTAACCTAATTCCCCCAGACTGCAAACCCCTTCATTATTATGTGGGGGTCGCAGTTGAACGAAAGACAAACAAATGTTGTTCCTTGTCTTTTTACAGTTAATGTTTAGGTGTTTTTTTTTAAATCTTGTTTTATGAAAACCAGCACTCAAACTCTCTCTCTCTCTCTCTCTCTCTCTATCTCTCTCTCTCTCTCTCTCTCTATATATATATATATATATATATATATATATATAGGGTGCTATGGATAAATTGTCACAATTTTATCTTTTTAATTTCGCGCATGTTATTTTTGATTGTGTCGACTGCACCGTCTGTGATGAAAAGACACCATGACGCAACTCAATCCCCCAGAAATTTGAAACTCCAATACGAATAATGGCTAGCTGTTTTTCTTTTTTGTTTTCATCGCCTACATTTTATATATAAAAGTCTGTTAGATTTTCTCCCGAATCTTCCATCATCGCAATTTTGCCTGCGTTGTATATATTTTCAATGTTAAGTGATCAAGGAAACATCTTCTTGGGAGTCGGTTCCAGAAAGCAGCAGTTCGTTGAAAGAAGCTGCTCGAGTGGAACTTACATCACAACAATGGTATACAAAGGGAATGAGGGTGTTCCGTTACAATGTGTCTGGCATGGTGGGTCTTAGTCATATAATTTAGAACTGGTGCAACTAAGGAATGTTATTCGTCTAATCATTTTCTTTGGAAGCAGCTATAGAACAGAAGCTTACGATTTTTGGTCTGTGGGAAAGGGATTGTAGGGTGGAAATTTATTCATCACCCACAAGGACGCGGAGACGCTTTTAAACTCTATCGAGACTGGAAAAGTAAACTGAGCAGCTCCTGTTGATATATATAAGCAGTACTCCATTTCGACTTTAACTGTTTTTTTTTTTTTGTAAAGGTAAAGGATAACAAGAGTCAGGTCTTTACTGGAACGGTAGAGAGACTGATAATTTCCCAGTGTGTTTAGCGATAGATCGTATGTACAGGTTCTGCTTGAGATATAAGTTCAGTTTGAGTACCAATAGGTGCTCAAGGGATGGGGCATCACCGTGGAAACACCCATTCGTCTCGATCTGTGAAATGTCACGTTCTTCTCGAGTTTCAGATGTAAACCACCTTTGTATCATCAGCATAAATAATCACGAATCATAGAAGTAGATTAAGCAGATTATTTATGTAAAGTAGAAAGAGGGTTGTACAAAAAAAAATGAATTTTGGGCGACCCCTGCTCAGGGCTTCGGAGGACTGGCCGTTAGCAACTACTTTCAGGGAACTACTCGTTAGGAAGGACATTATACACCCTTGTGCAAATTAATTGAAACAAAACAAATAATTCTGTTATTATTTATCTTTTTCGTATTTTTCCAATGAAACATGACCCAGTGCACATGTTAGTACTTCGTATGTCCATTTCACGAAGTCGTTCCTTGCAGATTGACCATAGATTTTCGACTGGATTTAAATCAGGAGAATTTCCGCGCCAGTCTATATAACGGAGTTGATAATACTGTCGAAATAAGCTTATTCCTCATATGAGGTGATTTGGGATTTTACTGTGCATTAATTTTTGTTCTGTCATAATAAATATACTGAGCTATATTTGTGGATCAGTTTTAATATTTTCTATTATTAGGATACACTTGGATTATATACCAACGGATTTATTATCTTTACTTTATATATATATATATATATATATATATATATATATATATATATATATATATATATATATAAGAGAACTATTAACTGTAAGTTTTAAAATCTATGTTCAGCAGCATATAAGATCAGCCCAATATATGAGCTAAGTGTTATGAAGCAGGGTAATCTCTGGAATAGACGTTGTCAGGTCAATACATGGTAGCACGACTGTCATTCGCTGTGGAATTCTGCTTTTAATAAAATATCTCATTTACATACAATACTACACCTCCCTGAAGCGAAACAGCCTTATGCCCTTCTTTCTGCGGTAGACCAGTCGCCATCCAATGCTATAGAACCCGGTCTATCCTGCTGTTTATCCACACCTGGGTGGGGGAGAAGAGGATTCATATATTTCCCAAGGGTATTAGCACGTAAGCAAATGTTATGGATTCGAGTGGAATTCGAACTCGGCTCTCCGATTCCTCAATCAGAGCCACTATTCACTATGAAACTGGAATACATCGTAATATGTAGGTATTTTAAGGACGACTTAAAATAACCGATGAATATTTGTAATACTTTGGGAGCAGCTTTGTTCGAGCAGCAAAAGTTTGCAGTATATGATCCACGCCAGAAATAGCAGAAGTCTTAAGAAAATTAAATTTCTATCAGGAACCTTGCTTCGGTTACAGTCTCAGAACTTCTGGCGATTCCATTAAAGACAATGGATCCACATTACATCTACCAAAGCTTCATAGATATTCTACACAAACATCACAGATGCAGATTACATTGATGATTTAGTGCTTTTCTCCGATCCAATAAACCAAGTAGAAAGAAACCTTCTCTGTCGTCTTGAACATCCAGCCAAAGGTATCGGTATCCTTGTTAACTCAGACGAAAAGAATACATACGCTTAATCGTAGAACACTAACCATCGGTATGTAGTACCCAGCGCAAATTTTCCTACTTTTAATTACAATTTTCAGTACCTGATTTTCTTACCTAAATAATGTTTTTCAGTTCCTATTAATGTTAACTCAAATTACAAAGTTTAAAGTACCCTCATGTAAAATATCTCAAATAAAGATTTGTATTTAATAATTTAATGATATTTTCAAAATCGGGTATGATATACTCCTGTTTAGTAGTGGTGTAACTTTAATTGATGGTTAGTGTTCTAGGGTTAAATAAAAATGGACCAATCAAATCCTTATGTGGAACACGTCTCAGCTGTGCAGAAGAATTTACTTATCTATTTGCTAAAATCTCTTGCTGCGAAACCGATGTAAAAACACGCTTTGGTAAAACCTGGAACCCTCGACGGTGTTATCTCTAGTATGGAAATCTAGGCTTCCAAACAACAAGGATCCTGTTTCAAGCACCTGTTACTTCTGTTCTATTGAATAGCTGCTCAGCATAAACATCTACCTAAAAATCTACAAGATTGGATGGAGCTTACACTTGCATTCTAATAGCAGCTCTGAATGTTCCTTTAAGAGACTGCCTGGCCAATGAGTGATTGTATTGGAATCTTCGGCCCGTATGAGACATCAGCAAAGAGCGTAGAGTCAGACCCGCAAGACAATGCTGAAGTACTAAAGTATAAATTGTAGTGAAATTCATTTGCGAATACCTACACAAGGAAAAGCTAGCACAGGATGACAAGCCAAGAAGTATATCAAAGAGATTTATGACGACCTGCCGAATCTGATGATCAATAGACTTGGATGGTGGCAGAGAGTCGGGAGAATCCATACCAGCCGATGATGATGAGCAACCTTTGATGTAAAAGTCGTATTTGCCCTAACATGTGTTTGGTTCACCCTACAAAGTAAGCTTTATACTCGATGACACCCCAGAAGGTCAAAAGACGTAGATGTCTCCTAGGTTAACATAGGGGTTTAACGCCAATAATTGCAGGATCAGGACTCAAAGGATATCGGGGGTTCAATAACATAAACAGGAAGTAAACCAAGCTTAAATTAGGATACACATACACACAAGACTACGTGAAATAAGTAAATTATATGAACACCGGATCTACGAGGAGATAAGGTAGAATCTTTCGTATCCTCGCAAGAAGATCGAGTGTTAGAAGGGTGACCTGAGACCTTATACCCTTGATTTAGTGTCGTATTACTGCCATAATATCGCAAGAAAATACGAGTAGGATATCACCTTATACATTTTTAAGTCTGTGTCACATTTTTAATTAAACTTTAACTTTTGCATATATATATATATATATATATATATATATATATATATATATATATATATATATGTCCTAACCTCTTGATCTTAAGCATAATATGAATTAAACAAAAAGTGATCGATTCAAAAGTCTGGCTTTATCCGATTTGTTAATCTTCGTGAAAATATAGAAAATTCCGAAAGATGATTTAAAGAAAATTTAAAAAAAAAAAACCGCTTTTGTCTGACATCGTAAACTAAAAATTAATCACATAGAAAATATAGAAGGAAATGAAATGCTCTATTTCTTATGACGAAAGCGCATATGACGAGACGATGTTATACCGATGCGAACGTCTTTATTTCAAACAGCTGTAGCTTTAGAATAAAGAAGCCAAAAGCGATAAATTTCGTTTTTGATTTGAATATAATGCACATAAACCAGCTGTAAATATTCTCTTTAATGTGATAAAATCAACTGAAATAAAATTATATTTTCCTTGGTTTCTTAAAGCAATAAATTTTAAAGAAAGCACAAAATAAAACCAAAAAAACTGCATATGAAGATATTGACAACAAATTTGTGGCTGTTTAAATTTCATTTGATCTTGTAGAAAATTTAAACATAATGGGAAAAATATATGCAGACAGGTTTGACGTTCGGCATTGTAACAATGTCTAAAAGCAATTTCATTGCATATATATATATATATATATATAACTTTATTCTAACATGTTGAAATGCTTATATCAAAAGCGGCGTGGCAGAAATAAAACAAAAATATATCTCCAATCATCAGGCCCACACACAAATTTATTATATATATATATATATATATATATATATATATATATATATATATATATATATATATATATATATATAGTCATCCACAGACAGACTGTTTCTGCTGTATCACAGCCCATCGTTGTCGCTAGACATCCGAACGCTTCAGCCCGGGCCCGAAGCCCGACAGTATCAGTTGGAGATTCTAACCCCTAGGCCGTCGATGGCCTAGTGATTAAAATCTCCAATCTCCGGACAGAATGAGAAGAATTTTTGCGCATTTATTTTTCATAAACACACCAGTCACTCAGAGAAGTCAATGCTAAGAAGCATTATATATATATATATATATTTATATATATTATATATATATTTATATATATATATATATATATATATATATATATATATATATATATATATATCGAACACTGTTTTTTTAAAAATTAATGCTAATGAACTCTGAATTATAAAGCCTGTTAGCCTGCTAAAGAATTCTAAAGATTATAGCCTGACAGTAAACAGTATTAATCGCGTTAGCCAGACGCTCCCTCTGTAGCTAAATTGTATGGCGGCTCCGTATAGGATACAGGTTCGATTCCTATCGGAGGACACATATTCTCTTTGAAATTTCTCGGACATTCAGGCCGGTAAATGTTTTTGATGCTGTTTTTATAAACAGAATATTTACTTAAATATTGTATCTATGAAAATAATGTATTAAAAAAACATATTTTTAAATAATTGTCGGACTTATTCCGTTTTTTATATATATATATATATATATATATATATATATATATATATAACTTTATTCTACCATGTTGAAATCGATCAAAATATTTATATAAAAATGGCGTCGAAGAAATGAAACAACAAAAATATGCCAAATTTTATTTACGCAATGTCTTAACCCTTTCCTTCCTCTGTTACTACTTCCATGGCAAATATTATGATATGGCCCATTCTTTTGTGCCACTAGCTCACATATTTACTGCTAAGAGAGGCCTTGCTGCATCCACAAGCTTGAATCACCACCGTTTCCTATTTATTATTCTGGTAAGAAGCACGTTCCATCACCGGAAACTTTCTTCAAAAGAAGCGCAACTTGTGGAATCTACTCCTGCGTGGATGCTCCTCAGAATACTACATTACCCTCTTAACTTCGTGTCTAGGGTCAATTTTTATATGACGAAAATAAGCCTAGTCAAGGGAGGGCCGGCATTATTTAGAAATAAAAGACGTGATTGTGACAGGTAAACAGGAGGGCAACAAAAGGACAAACTTAAATTCATACAAAATTTATTTCCATAATATACAGTAGTTTCACGGTGAAAGGTACCGAAAAGAAATATGAACCAAAAATGAATCCAAGTTAATGAAGGAAGAATTAAGTAAATTCAGAATAACTGAACGGAGAGAAGAAATTAGATAAAATAACTGTGACTAAATTTGAAAAGTAGAATCCAGGTAAGTTGAGGTTGACATAAAAAACCAAAGTTCCAAGGTTCTATTTAAATGTCCGATGAAAGCGTTGATTGGTTGATGGTTAAATCCAACGATGAACCTTCCGAAGTATTTAACCCAAGCGTACGGAATAGATTGAAGTCTGGACAATATAACCAAGGGGAATAAAGTTCTGTTTAAATGTCCGGTACTGGCGTTCAGTAAACCACGTGAGTTAGGTTGAATTGAAACGCCGGAAGTTGATATTTGAAGATAGGCCGAAATAAATGTGCTACCCCGATGCAGGCGTTGATGAAATTCATGATAGAGCGGCGAGAAAATAATCGCCAATGTTGCGTTAATGTTCGGGTAGTTGCTGTTTAAATGAAACGATGAACCTTCCGTAGTATTTAAGAAATAGGTTGTTTGAATACTGGACAATATGCATCCAACAACTTCCTATGCATGCAGGTGAGTTATGTCGAAATAGGAATGCCGGAATTATGAACCAATGCAATGAAGTTCAGGGCTGTTGTAAGCATGTCAATTAACGCCGATAAACCAGGTGAGATGGATTTAAATAGGGATGCCGGAAGTAGGGGCCGCTTCGTAGCCAGAAGTAAAGAGCTGCGCAAGTATAGGAAAGCCTTCAGTAAGTGGCTGTTGCAGCCATTGTATGAGCAGATCCAGAAATGCTGGTAGTAATAGGGGCTTTTGGCTATTGCAAGTGCTAGAACTAAAGCCGAAAGTAGAAAGCTAATGTGGCCAGAAGTATGCGCAGGTCAGAAACGCCGGAAGTAAGAAAAAAACAAGAGTCTGTGGTAGCCGGAAGTAATAAAAGCCAGGCATGCCGGAAGATAAGGGGCCGTTGTAAACGGAAGTAATAAAGGCCAAGAATGCCAAAAGTAAAAGTAGACAGGAAAGTTTCCGGTTGGTAGAACAAAAATAAATGGGCTGTAACTCAATGTAGAACCCGTTCTAGTGCCAGAACAAGGGTCCTGCTTTCCTCCACCTCTCTCAGCACGATGGGCGAGAGGTCATAGGTCTATATGACAAAGATGTGTGATAACACACTTAATATCTAAAGGAAATAACTCCCGAGTTGCTGTGAAGTATAAAAAAATCTAAAAATACTCACGAAATGTATTTAGATTATGTTAGAAATAATCAAGCAACTAAACAGATATTAGGTTGATTATATAACCTAAAGTGATTTTGTTACATTGGATGAAAGAAGGTAAGGTGATGCAATGAAGAGGCAAGGTCGTGAAGAATAATTGCGTCCACCGTGATCACGTGAACGGAGTAGCCAATCCAACGATAAGGATATCAACTACGGACTTCCGGTACTATCATATACCTGTCCCTGTTACTGCTACTCCATCACCAATAGACGTCTGCGTTTCTCCTCCTCTCTCCTCCTCCTATCGAAAAAAGTAGCTGGGTTATATGACAAGGGTGTATAGTAACATCTCCTGGGTTTGTTACGTACTTAATATCTAATGGAAATAAATCTCGAGTTGCTAGGATTTATTATAGAATGTTCACGAAGAGTATTTAGATTAAGTTAGTAATAATCAAGCAACTAAAAAGAAATTAGTTTGATTATATAATATAAATAGACTTGCTATAATGGATAAATGAAAGTGGGTGACGCAAGGGAGAAAAAGGCTAAGGTCTTGAAGAAATATTGCGTCCGCCATGATCACATGAACGGAGTAGCGAAGGGCTACAATATACGTAATCTTTTGTGTTCTTCTCACACACCTCATTTAGTTACCTTTCGTGTTAGTTATATTCAGTTTGAGATAATACCAGAGCGAAAGTTATAAAGCCATCTCTTCCACAGCTATGGGTCAAATAGTATGCCTTGTTTAAGAATAAATCATTATCATTCTAAATGTTAACGTATTATTCACTCACCAGAAAATATAATTATTCTTACAATGTAAAATGTTTTGGCGTTAAAGAACTCACAAAGTCATAAAACTAAATCAATCAATCCACCAGTAACCTGTTCATTGAGTGGCTCTTTGGCCTTATATTTGGTGACACTGACCAAGACAAAGTTAGGCATTAATTAATCTATACTTATTCAAGAGAACAATTAGAGTTAAGAAAATGAAGAGCTTCGAATCTGCAATGGCGATTACCCACTTTCTAATAAACGCCATATTATTCGAAACTCTTCATTTTAATTGCTCTATTAGCTAAGGTCAAGATGGAAACTGTAGAATTGTCCCTACAGTAGTAAGCGAAAGATTTAAAAGAAGTTGAAGTAATTCCTAACTGATAATTTGGTAAATGACTGTGCTTCCTCTAGGCTAATAAGAATAATGTCCACAAATACTGCCTTGAAGACATTCTTCTGTCCTAAATTCTCGGACAGATCAGACCTAACTTGATATTTAATTATGCCAATTTAGTAAGTTAGATATCGAAATTGGAATATAAAACGGATTAGGAAGATTCTTTTTCGTATGTTTCATGTTGAAAAGCCTGAATTCGAAATTCTGCTTTTTAACAGGGACTTTCTTCTTCTTCCTCCTCCTCTTCTTCTTTTTCTACCACTTCTTCTTTTTTTACCTCTTCTTCTTTTTTTACCTCTTCTTCTTCTACCTCTTCTTCTTCTTCTTCTTCTTCTTCCTCTTCTTCTTCTTCTACCTCTTCTTCTTCTTCTTCTTCTACCTTTTCTTCTTCTTCTAACCATTTTTATATACATAATTAACAGTCACCCATTTTGAAAAATTGTAAAGTGTAGCGCAGCCTTGTAAATGCGTAAATAAGACATGCATTCACACAAATCGCACACACACACACATATATATATATATATATATATATATATATATATATATATATATATATATATATATATATATATATACGTGTGTATGTGTGTAAAGATAGATTATTTCAGATTTCCAGCTTTCCAAATAATAGACAGATGCGAACAAAAAATGATGTCCATCACACAGTTATCGCATTGGGTCTTGGAAATGACTGCGATGGTCGAAGGAACTTGAAAAACAACACGATGGACAGTTTATCCATTTGTAGTTTAGGGTTTGCCATTTTCAGCTAGCATTTTCCAACATTTTCTATTCGAGAGAGGAACAACTTACCAAAATAGTTGAAATTATTTTATCAATAACGAGGGGAAATACAATCTTGATTAAATATATATGACTTAAAATCAAGAAACAGTTGCTTTTTTATGTCTTAATTTCAAACCTTGTATATATATAAATATATATATATATATAGATAGATAGATAGATAGATAGATAGATATTATTATTATTATTACTTCACACATAAATTTTAGTAGATATTCCGTTTAATCTAAACACCATTTTTTTTCGTCTACCCGTCTGAACACCCGAGAAAATACATTAACAAAAATACGCTCTCCGGCATAATTCGAACCTGTGTCGCCCCTTTTACAGGAGAAACCGCCGTTTAATCTGACGTGCTTTTCCCGTTTGACTACGTAGAGCTGCACAGTATTTGTCTCTAAAGCACCTTTTACTCGTTCAGATTTTTCTGAAATGTATAACTGTTCAGTTTCGTATGTGTTCAGGCATTTAGTCCAAGTGGTCAAATATTGTAAATTGCCATCTATAGATTTTGCTGTTCCTTCTAATTTTATGTACCTTGTTCCTTTAGGACGTAGGCGATCATGGCTCTCCAACCCCTCCTGTCTCCTTTAACACTTAACAAATTTTGTCTTTTTATTATTTCTACCAGACCCCTGTTCCGACATAAACTTGCTCAAGCTCATTATGGCGCGTGTTGCTTTCCCCTGTCCCTTTTTCCCCTCTAACCTTTCTGTGAGTATCAGATTTTCCAATCCCTCTTTCCTCATTAAATGTCCCGGAGATATCAGCTGCTTTTCCCTGATGTTAATTATAAGTTTCCTCGTTGTTTCTATTCTCTTCAAAAACTCGTCGTTGCTCACATGTTTGGCCCATGGTATTCTTAGCATCCTTCTGTAGAACAACACTTCTACTGCTTCGAGTGTCTTCTTCATCTTTGAAAAGATTGTCCGGGTATTCGATGTCGTACAAAAGCACAGATACCACGTAACAGTTCAGGACTCTTTTCTTAGTTTGCAACGAAACTCCTTCGGAAAACACTGATATGTCTGTGACACTGATTGCCTATCTGCCTGTCAACATATAGAATTCAGGAATCGAAATCGAACGCTCGAACAACTATGGCTAGCCTCGTGATATGCTGTCTTTCTAGACTTCGTTTCAAGTAATTCTTATACGAAAAGCAATAACTGGATGATAATAATAGGCAAATGGTTTGACCTTGCATCTGATCTGCATTTGCATAGATTTCTTTAGGCGGTTGTCTCTTCACTTTTGTAAATAGACATGTCATCTGCACTGTACGTGATATGTTTAACTTCTCCTCTCAACACTTTCAGATCACAAATTTCAAGCACAACCCCGTGACTTACAAGGACAGATCGGAACGTAAGACGAATAGTTAAATGTAATTCATACAAAATGAAGATTAAGCATGCAACGAAGCGCTCGTCTCATTTTTTTTTGACGACCCCGTGAAAGGGAAATGGGGCTGAGAGTTAAATTTTGTCATTTCAGTGCCCCCCCCAAGTCAATTGAATTTCGGATACAGAGTAAATAACTTAACATGAATGTTTCTACTGATTTTCTGAAGTTATTCTTGGTTTGGTTTGATTTATTTTACGGCATATCAAGCTCAATGGGTTATTTAATACCGACAAGATTTTTAGAATAGGTTCGTATGAATAGAATATGTATTCTTTGGAAGAAATCAGTTTTTAGATCAGGGTTTGGGTTTATTTTGTTTTACAGCACATAAAACTCAATGGGTTATTTAATGCCGACAAGATTTTTATTGCTGGTAATATTTTTTCTTCAAAAATGTATTGCTGGTAATAATGTATTGCAGTTAATATTTTTTTCATCAAAAATTTATTACTGACATTAAAACCTATTTTAACACTTCTCTCTGAACCTGGAGAGGCCATGTTTTTTTGTTTTTTTTGTTTTGTGTGTGTGTGTGTGTGTGTGTGTGTGTGTTTTTTTTTTTGGGGGGGGGGCGGTTGTAATGCCTGCCGCTGAGAGCGAGCTGCGTGCTTCTTCTCTAGGCTCTATCTCGCAACAACGCGTTATCCCCTGACGTCACTCGCCATCCGTCATGTGACCCTCATGACTATCTTAATGAAAGGGAGAGAAGTCATTGACATTTACCATATTTTCTTTTGTATAATGGTAATGGTAATATAAGCTGTTTCCTTACAAGGAAACATTTTGGTATTCAGTGGTCGAGCAGCCAGTACTTTTTTCGGTTGAAATTTATAAAATATTTAACTTTTTTCAGAAACAAAAACAGGTTTCTCAAGTTCAGTAGCTGTTATCGTTCTTTCCAGTATTGATGGAGGTCTGCTTCCGAATATTATATTTGAAGTGTTGTGGAATGTCAACATCTTGATTATGTTATTATTTTCTCTTAAATTTATATGCGCAATTCTTTTCAGTTGTTTCTGCTGTTGGTAATCCTCACGTAACGTAGTTTCTGTTCTTTTGGTAAAGTTCTTTGTGATTCTGTAGCTCAAGTCCACAATGTTCAAAGCAAGATGATTTCTGCAAAGACCTCAGACTTTACTTGCTCAAAGCCTTTTCTCACTTTGATCTTAGGAAGCAGCTATATACAGTTGACAGTTTAAATATTTCTGAACTGACAAGGCACTATACATGTCATCCATGTGAAAGTCTCGATCTAACGAGATAATTTAAGTGGGGTGACAGAATTAATTTCAACTCGAAACCCCAAAAGGGTGATTTGCATTTCAAACCCCTCGCTCAGTTTCTAATAAAAAAAATTCCCAAATATTCCAATTTTGATGTAAATATACAGCGTGTTCATAAAGTTCGTGTGCACTTTAAAAAATTATAACTTTATTTGGATTTGCGATAGAAATAATTTGTAAAAAGGATTAGAAAGAAGGAAATCTATATTTGTTAAGGTTTTATTGAAATTTTATTTAAGTTTCCACATGTCCTCCATCATTAGAAATACAAAAGGTAATACGATTCTGCAGTTTACGGAAAACATTTGCCAACTGATTTACAGTAATACCTGAAATCACATTTTAGCTTTCAAATCTTCTAATGAACTAAGTTTGGTTGCATACACAATTGTTTTCACATGTCCCCATAAGAAAATCTAATGGAGTCAAATCTGGCGAACGTGGAGACCAATAAAATGGTTCATCACTTTCGATCCATCTGTTAGGAAATTCCTGATTTAGAAACTCTCTAACACGCAAAGCAAAGTGACAAGGAGCTCCATCTTTTTGAAACATTGTATTATAACATTTTTTACAGAATATTTCTATCGCAAATACAAATAAAATTATAATTTTTGTAAAGTGCACACGAACTTTATGGACACCTTGTATATGCTTAATTCGAAAATAACAAAGAAATTTTGATAAACTCTACCGTTTTGGAGTTATCGACAATAAAAGTACGGACTCATTCGCGTCGCGGTGTGTGAATTTGAAATTAATTCTGCACGCCTTTATGAGCATGACACGTGGTGTCGACTTCAGTATAACGCGAACTCGTGTTTCTGATGGTAAAAACAGGGAATGAAATATTGTATCCTTGAGTCTATTGCGATCCCGTAGTTCAGCCATTCCTATGTATATTTTAAACGTTGAACCATGCTATCTGATATGTCCCGTAAAGGGATATATTTGTTCGTAGTAGCAAAGTGGTTGTTGACTACTGTCACCGAGTAGGACAATCTAGCAGGTAACCGTAATGGACTGGTCCTCGTCGTAGTGGTAGGCAATAGGCGTAGGCAATAGGCGTAGGCAATAGGCGTAGGCAATAGGCGTCGTCCTACCTCCACATCAGTCTGTATTTATGGCTGACACCAGCCAATCATATTACTGTGAGGGGGAACCCAGGTGTATGCATATTCATTAGATCATTATCCCTTAAGATCTCAAAGTCGTTCATATATATTAATATAATATTTAATTTTTCCCGATTTTTTAAATATTAGAAATGAAACGGATTTTTAACCATTGCGTGTTTCTCACCCAAATTTATATTTCCAAATTTTCCAATTTTCTGGGAAAAGGTGTTAACTAGATATAACCGGTAATAAATTTCAAGGTGTTAATTAATCTATCATACTTTTCTGTTTGATATGGCTTTATTAATTTTTTTACGTATTTATAAACTATTAAAATAATGAAATATTGCCTTTCATTAAGAAAGGAGAATGGAAACTTGATAAAAAAAGAGGAAAATCAAAATGTAAACAAACTTTTATCTTTTGATCAGAACTCACACAAATGTCGTTAAATTACGCTGATTCGCAAGAAACAAATATGGCTGCTATATCACATACCTGTTGTAAATAATTGTTATTAACACCTGCTTGCTTTGTATTTTATTATCTATTGTGCTGAGTGCATTTACAATATTTCTGTTTGTAATAAGAAGTAAATTTTTTAAAAGTTGTACTAGTGCATAATACGCCACCGCTTTTGTTACTTTAAATTTCGTCCAAATTTTCTCATATTCAGCACAAGACAATATTTTCTGAATATAAATCTATAGAAAATCAATAGCAATGAATCTAGATTACATATATAAACCTATCATGTCATTAATTCCTGGGAACTGTCAAGGTTTTTCTTTCTCGCTCTCAGTCTATTTCTATATTAAAATTCTTAACATTATAAGAGAAAAACTTAACTTCTATTTTGGTATCTGTCGATATTTTTGAGACCAGGTATTGTAACTATTTACAGTATTTACAAATAATAAAGGGTTTAGTTCGAAATTCCAAGTCCGGAGCCTACAAAGGCCAAAACGTGGTGAATATAAGAACAAAGACAACAGTCCGAATAATGTAAATAGTGTAAATAGTTTGATTTTAATATGTTTAAAGTATCAATTGGCGTTTTAAGAAAAATTATTTTATTTCACGAGATCTACGGTCAATTTACAAATTTAGTTTCAAATTAAACAACTGAAGGTTTGATTTTATTTTAAATCTATCGTTTTTATTAAAGTTTACTTTCAATTTTATTCTCTTTATTTTATATATATATATATATATATATATATATATATATATAGTTAGGTAATTTGAAATTATCTACACATGAAATAACACCTGATGTCTATATATAGGATTAATTGCTTATGTTATAATGTATATGCGTAAAGCTATTTGTATATGGACATAAGTGTTTTGATATGTGTTCATATAATTGCGTTGACATTTGTAGGTGGTTATATGGTATTTGTAAGTATACACATATGTGTGTATGCGTGTGTATGTAGGCGTTTATATGGGGGTATTTACTTGATTGTATTTGTATGTGTGGATACATACATACATATATATATGTGTGTGTCAATATATATATATATATATATATATATATATATATATATATAATCAAATATGTGGTGCAGTTCAATTTATATTACAATGAATCATTCATACAAAATGTAGATTAGTAAAGTTAATAATATAAAATGGCATTAACCTAGATATCACTCGATGAATGTTATGATCCTTGTTTTTTAAAAAATTATAAGCTGTTTCGAAACTTGTCAGCAGTATTGAAGTTTAATTTCAATATTAAACCCTAACTACCGGGTGGCAGTTTCATCCTCAAGCGATGTTTGGAATAACTATACTACGGAATGTTTTACTCATTTATAGATTTGAAATGGGGTGGGGGTGATCTAGGGTTTATTTTTCATTATCAAGTGGTCACTGCTTTGATTAAAGTAGGGGGTGTTTGTTATATGTCAACTTTTTGGAGTCGTGTAAGGTTGGGTTATTTTCTTTTTTCTACAATGTCTAATCTTATCCGACTCCTTGCTAAAACTCTGATTGATGTTTTAGTTCTGTTGTTGTCGTTTTTTGTTTTGTTTCTTTTGTTTTTTTACTGTATGCTAAAAACTTAAACTGATTGATGTTGTAGTTCTGGCAGTTTTTGGTGTTTATTTGTTTTGGGTTTTTTTTGTTGTTGATGATTTCTTAAAGGGAATTTAAGATTATGATTGGCTTGTGTTTTCAAACCTATTGTTTTAATTGTACTTGTTAATAGATTTGGAAATTTTATTATAATTTTTTCTCTGTCCATTTATAAAATGCTAATATTTGGAGATGTCTGCAAAAAACCGTTATCTCATTTCTTTGATTTAATAATGTGTAGTTTTACATGTAGGCATAAAGGGCAGGGGTCATCCCAGGTTTTACAAGTTCTTGTTCTTTTCATTATTTTTATTAATAGGCAAACTACACAAAAGCCCCTTCAATAATATTAGAAACAAAAATTAGACATCCATATATATATATATATATATATATATATTGAGCATTTAAAAGAAAGAAATAAAATACCAAAAGCAAAATGGAAAATAATCTTCCCATCTCTTTATCACCTTACATCAACTTAAAAGTACCCCCTCAAAAGTGTATAAAAATAATACAGAAGCTATAAAACCATTTTTCATGCTTGGAAATGTGATCTGAAGAACCAGGAAAACCCACAATGGACCCTTAAGGTGGAAGTAAAACAGCCTACCCCAGTGAGCGAAATAAATGGTTCAGTTCGACATTCCAACCACCTGATGTAGGCCGGAGCGTACAACGGCCGAAACGTTGTAATGAATATGGCGACAAAGATGAGGACAATAGTCCGAATAATGTATATATATATATATATATATATATATATATATATATATATGATGGATTCCGAGATAAAATTCGGTCTCCAATGAATGACAAACGGAAGAAATAAAGATAAGAAATTAAATATATTGACACAATAATACAATGGGTAATTCTGTTAGTAAATCCAGGAACGCGGTTAGTCGCAATAATAGTATATATATATACAGTCTCGAAGTAGGAATCCCTTAGAGTCTACGTGCTTGTAACTAACTTCATCTCCATCTCAATATCTATCTCCTCCGTATATTCTGACTGACTGTGGGTATTTAACGGCAGCAGTCCCAGTAACACTCTGGTCGAGTCCACTTATATGAAAAAGAGGAGGACCCTATAACAATATATATATATATATATATATATATATATATATATATATATATATATATATATATATATTGTCTAAGTGGATGGGAAAAAATTAGTGACACATCCCCACGAATTATCAAGCTAGAGAGGAATAGATGTTTTTATTGAGAAATCAGCTCATTTATCGAGGGACCAATCCAGGCTGGAGCGGCCTATGTGCCGATAACTGTTTACTTTTGAACGCGGCCTGGGCTGCTTGTGCATAGCTACCCATTTCAGTGAGTTCTAAATGCAACAAATGCCTTACTAGATACAGATAGATACAGAGGTATTGGTTTCAATGAGCTATGGCTACAGCACATTCGGGAATTTGTAGCGGAAAACACAATTACACATAGCGATAACAAATTAAAGCCAAATTTACACAATTATTAGAAAACACATCTCTTTAACTAAACACCAATTTCCGTCTAGCAAAGTTACACACACGCCGCATTCTACTCAAAAGAAATTTTAAAAAGAAACACAAATATATCAGACTGCTAGCCATTATTGAATCGAATCTCGTTTACAGCAGATTCTTTCAACTACGTCCGTGCATTTCTTTTATGTAGGCTATAAAAACCCAGATAGTAGACACAAGAAAAACAGAGAGAGACTTTACGCACATACACACACACGGCTGAGTGCCTGTCTAACCATTAGGCTTTGTTAGCGACCTCCTGCAGATATAGTAAGTGGACGGACCCTATCAAAGTGACAAGCACAAAGCAATAACTACGAAGCAGTCGGCTGGGATTAAGCACACTCCTTTTTCACGCTGTCACTTCACACCTAATATACCACGCATTCAACCCGCTACAGTATACCACTTACCAGAGACCTTTTTATAACTTGAATATAAAAGTAAATCTTTCGTCATTTATCTAATGATCGCGAGCAGTTCGGAATGCTACAAATGTTCTACTACACCGCTCTTTGTGATAAATATTGTAGGAATTGTTCCGGTGACGTATGGCTGCAGCATATTCAAGGTCAACCAGGATGCGTTGTTCAGTTCTTGCGGGAATTTTTCTGGGGTATAAAACTCTCAATTTCAGAAAAATTTCATTCTGATACAAGAGCAACAGTTTGGGAAGCAGTATGTTTCAATAAGGCTGACAGAAGAATTGCCACCATAAAAGATCTGATGTTACCCCAGTCAGTTTACGGGCACCAAAACATTCTTATATAGAACGGCACATCTTTGATTTGGCATCAACTTTGATGCTAATTAGTGAATAGTTGTACTGGAGTCCTAAAACATCAGGGAAGCATTTTTCATGATAGGATGTGAGGAAGAGTTTGAGGTGGTTAACGGCAACGTTCTTCAAGGATCTGTGTTAGGTCGTAGGCGAAGGCGAAGTCTCTGCAGAGCCTTCTTCATCAGTTGTGTTTGATTGGACTAACCATTCTTTGTAGGTGAATATTGAAGTCACTACAAATATGAAGGATATTCTGTGATGATATTATCCATTTCCTCAGATATTCGGTCGAACATTACAGTTCCATCATCTTGAGGACAATACAGATTGAAAATGAAAATGGTACTGAAGATAAGTGCCATTCGGAAGCCCATAGACGTGCTATTGTTTTGGGGCTCTCTGCCACAGGGGAAACCGTACTTGAATTAATAAAAATGTGGCCGGTTGAAACAGCCTGTCCCCTATGAGTGTTGACTTCAATGTTTACTTTTATATTTACATAAGCTATATTTCTGATATTGAGCACTTTGTCCCATAAATATAGCACACCTTAAAACTATATTTCTTCATATATATATATATATATATATATATATATATATATATATATATATATATATATATATCGTATTTTTTTTTCTTTGGACTTTGGATTTGGATGCTAGACGATTATTTTCAGATGACGTACATGTTCTTTTTTCTTTTTTTTTATACCCTTTTTAATACCATTTTTTCCCTTTGATATTGGTTTGATTTTTTGCAAATCAAGACACCGAAGGTTTTCCGGACAAGTATAATTACTTATACTTATAAGATTATTACTAATATATATATATATATATATATATATATATATATATATATATATATATATATATATATAATAAAGATAACAAATCCGTTGGCATATAGTCCAAGTGGGTCCTGGTAATATAAAATATTAAAACTGATCCACAAAAAGAGTTCAATGTATTTATTATTACAGAGCTAATAATAAAAAATAAAATCCCAAATCATCTCATATGGAGAATAACCTATTTCGGCAGATGAAAACACTGGTTGTCTGTCTCAGTAACCCCAGTGTGGAATGAGTTCGTGTCAGAAATAAAAATTTAACTGTGAAAAAAAATAACAGTTTAAAGACTAAAACCGAATTTATCAATTTCAATGTTTCAGTCAGACGAAAGGCACGAGACAGGGGTCAGGGGATGGTGGAAGGCGTTTGTCTTAAAGGGAAGAAGTTTCATAAAATTAAACCCGCATATTAACCTTATGTCATTAATTCCGGGTTATATGAAGAATGAAATGATAATTTAAAATTAAAAGAGGAATAAAAAAGGGGTTTAAAAATAACTTTAAAGTCTATAGATAAAAGGTTGTAATGGATTAATGGAAAGTGAATTCGGGAGATATTAAAGTAGGGGAAAGTTTATAAGTTATAATTAATATAGGGAAAGTCATAAGGTTACAGCTAAATTTATATTTCTGACAAGAACTCAGCCCACACCGGGGTTGATAAAGACAGACGACAGATATCTTCATCTGACGAAATAGGATATTCCCCATATGAGGTGATTTTGGATTTTATATATATATATATATATCTGGGTGTGTGTCTTCTTTATCGGGTACAGGGCACGGACCAGACTCCATTTAGACATCCTGGTGTCTGTTATTATTAATATGCAGCGTTCTATATATATATATATATATTTAGAGAGAGGGGGGAGAGCGTGGTAGATAGATAATATTAGTGATCAATATATATATATATATATATATATATATATATATATATATATATATATATTTCTAAGAGGATAGAATCCAGGTAGAACTCAATGTCCAGGACACAGTAAGAATATAATATAAAAGGCTCAAACACTAATTGAATTTGTAGGTATGATGAATTGGATCGTGATTACGATTCCAATTTAATAAATTATAATCATGGAATATTAGTGTTTGAGCCTTTTATACTATTTACACACACACACACACACACACATATATATATATATATATATATATATATATATATATATATATATATATATATATATCCTTATTTTTTGCATTAATTCCCAACGAAAGTTAATTTCACTTTTACCTTTTCTCTGTACTTTTATCATAAATCCATTAAGGTTATAATTAAATTTTACATAAAATAGTCATTTTCTTTCAGTTATACTTGCCTGACAACAACCTTATTTTCTGTGTTAACTAAAAATCAACTACTGAAAAATGGCCGCGATAAAAGCGTTGTATCTGTTCTATTCTTTACTTAATGAATGAGGTAACTTGTCTCCAATCCTGCGGCGTTACCTTATTCATTGCAATAAAAGAACAAGTGTCGTGGGAATATTGGCGTCACTGTCATAGTGATTGGCTTTTTATAATGGCCGATGACACCCCACTTTAAAAACGATCTTGTCTTACATCTTAACCCCGCCTTGAGGTGGGTAAATATCTCAATTACTGAGAAATGTCAACACAAACTGTTAAAGTAATGTCAAAATTCGATGCTAAAGCGAGAAATATTAGACTTAGGACAACACGCCATGAAAGTCGTAGAAGTATCAGTTCCGTATTGCTGGTCATATTCATATTGATTAAAGGCTTAGGGATTTTCAGAACTTTAGGAAATATGTTCTGAGCTGTGTTCATCATCTATACGTCGTGTTCTTTCAGGGCATGGGCGATCATGGCTCTCAACAAATTGCTATGTCTTGCAGCATTTAATAACCTTTATCTTTAAAACATCCCTCTCAACCCCGTTTCGACTTCCACAAGCTCATCAGGTAGTTGACCCGCTGCCTTCCCCTGTCACTTTTGCTTCGATATGTCTTGTCAATGTCAAATGCTACAAGACTTTCTTACTCGTTTTGTGATGAGAATGTCCAGCCGTCTCTTTCTGACTCTGTATATTGGTGACTCTTTGGGTTTCATTGTCATTAAGATTTAATTATTTACGAGATCCGTCTCTGGTATTCTCAGCATGCTTCTGTAGGGTCAAATTTCTGTTACCTCCAGTGTTCGAGTGAGAAAAGTATCCCTCATTCACTACCATATAGGAATATTAATATTGCACAGAAGTTCAGCATGATTTTCTTTGTTTTAACGAAATTTTCCAGTTTTGTAGTAAGTTGCTTAGTTTGATTAAGGAAATGAATAACGGCAGGTATTTAAAAAGAAACTTCACTTTTAATTTTTGCTTAATTCGGAAAAAATAAAGATTAATTTCCTAAAAGGGTTAAATAAAGCAAATCTTTATTACTGCCAAAAATTCATTTAACATCTGAACATAAATTTATTTTATAAGAATTGCTATACCTGCATTTATACAACAGCAGTAAGCAACTGACATCTTGAATAACGCGTTACGAGAGAATATGCAGATATTGACAGTGTGAACATAGAAAGCAACAGTACATCGATATAGATGCATATTTATGTTATGCTAAACTATGTTTAAAAGTCTTCCATATCAGAGTGAGTGAGAGAGCATGTGTAAACTGAGTGGGGACAGTCTTTTTTATGCGTGAACGCAATCTTTAGGCCATGTGTATTGGATAATAGCTGAACTATTTATATATGCTGATAAAATAGTCATTATGGGTAGTGAGGTCAGGTATTTCAGGCTTGTGTTATCCTAACAGTTTTGGAGTCTGTAGACATAGTTTTATTTTGAATTATTCTAAATGCTACAAGAAGCAATTATTTTATAGCTATTGTATACGGTTGTTTTTTTTTTATATTTTAACATTTAATCCATTCAGAGTCTGTCTATATTTCTGAGATGAGGTATTATGTACATTATTTACATTATTCGGACTATTGTCCCCATCTTTGTCGCCATATTTATCACAACGTTTCTGCCGTTGTACGCTCCGGCCTTCTTCAGGTGGTTGGAATGTCGAACTGAACCCTTTATTTCGCTCACTGACACATGGGACACAGTGGATAAAGGCGTTGGTTAGATCCAGTGACAGAACCCAAAGATTGTGAGTTCAATACCCGGTTAAAGCAGTGGAGAACTTTCAGAGGGGAATTAACAGGAGATAACTGATAACTGGCATCCATCAAACATGGCACGTAGAACTAGAACAGTCTACCCCGGTGAGCGAAATAAAGGGTTCAGTTCGACATTCCAACCACCTGAAGAAGGCCGGAGCGTACAACGGCCGGGACGTTGTGATACATATGGCGACAAAGATTAGGACAATAGTCCGAATAATGTAAATAATGTATTTATTCCATTATTTATTATTGATTTGTTAATGTATTTTGTATTTATTCATTAATTATTCTTAGTTGAATTATATTATTAAATTTACACAGTTATGCTTATGTATAATCATTCGTATAGTTTAGTTTTAATTTGTCTATTATTTTTACTTTATTTGTTTATTTTTTCTTGATTTGTTTAAGGTATGGACGATGTTCAAAGTGTATTACACTATCTACATTGTCTATAGTGTATATATGTGCCTTTTCCTTGGTGTTTTTTAAGAGTATTTTTAGTTTTAAATTTTTAAGTAGCACTTTAAAACATTGTATTCTTGTCTGCATTTTCAGGTACGTTATGATTGATTAATTAATTTCTGTTTTGGTCAGTGCAGGTGGTTTTAGCTATTTACTCCGCCAGAGAAAATGTATAATTTTGGGATTTATTGTTTTAGGATGGTGCTGCTTTTCTTATTTCCGATGATATTTTTAGTTTATTTTGTGTTTAAGTTCCCACATATGTTTTGAAAGAATTGGGCTGTTCGTATATTTACTATGGGTAAATGTTGCTGTGTGTGAGTCGTCTTTGTTTCCAGGATCCTTCATTTGCACTTATGTATTTTTTCTTTGTTATTTACATTTTTTTCAGTGGTTTAGTAAATGTAATCGTTTTGCAGCCAATTGTCTTTTAAGGGATACCGATGATTTATGCTGCAGTTTAAGGATTGGTTTGGTTAGTGTGGGTGACTTGTTCGTTATTTTTCTTATTTTGCTTTTTTATCATTTGTGTCACGTTCTCGGTGCAACTGTAACTGATATTTGTTGTGTTTTTGTTGAATATCCTGCGGAAAGTACGTGATGGGGGAAGATGTCTGAGGATGAGTTTAATGAATATTTTTGTCCACTTTCTTTGTACAATGGGTTAAATCATGCCATGTTTCTTTTTCCGTAAGCATTTTTTATATTTTGTTGTGTGTATGTGTGTATGTGTGTGTTGCCGAATATATTTTAGGGATGTTTACTAATCTTTCTTGGCTTCGTTGGAAATGGTTTCCTTAGAAGAATTGTCAGATGTGTATATATATATGTGTACTATGAAAGATAAATATTCTAATATTTCTTTGTATATCATCTGTCTAAGATATTCGATATATATATCAGGACGTTTATGTCGCGATTGTTAAATTATTGATCTTTAGTCATATTCTTACTGTCGTCCTTTCTACAAATATTTTCATGGCAATTGTCCTGATGAGCTTTTATCCTTAGTAGCTTGCATGAATTTAAGCGTTCTACTAGATTGGCAATTAGGTTTCACAGGTTATTTTCTGGCACTTCTCTACTGCTGAAATTCTTTTTGATTCCTGGCTTCCCTGCAACCTTCAAAAATGTAAATCCAATGTCAGTCGGTATTTTCTGTCTTCCCGATTCCTTTTGCTTTATTGTCCTCATCCTTACGAAAGTTTTCTTATTCTCTTCCGCTCCCTGTAATTTCCTGCGTCTTAGAGATATTATCGCCTTCCCTAGGGTGAATGATTTTAGGAAAGATGATTTTTAATGTACAGAATTTATTTATGATTTAGGGTAATGTGAAGTTGATCAAAAAGTATCGGGACTGTTGCTATGGTAACGGAGCAGGGTTAGGGTTACGCAGTTTCTTGGAAGGAAAGTGCGTACAATGTTATCGTAGCACCATTCCACAAAGGTTCCATAGGTGACCATACCTTGGACAGCAGTTTTTGACCAAGCATAAAATTCCCCAGACCCGGCAAGTACTATATTCCCCAGATCTTGCTCTTTGCGACATTTTCCTTTACAATAATCAAATACTAATTGAAATTAAAAAATTTAAAAAAATCATTGAAGAAATACAAGAAAATACGACGAGGCAGCTAGCTCTCCCCCACACCAAAAGAAAAGGTTGTTCCCGGAATGCATCTTTCAAGGGAAACGGCACTTGATAAAGTCTGTGGCTTCAGAAGGGGACTGCTTCGAAGGAGATTAAATGCCGAATTTATATGTGTTGTAGTTTTCTTTTTATAGCACCATTCCCGATACTTTTTGATCAATCCTCGAATCTAAGCAGGCGAATATCGTAATGTCCTGCTTAGATTTAGCACAAGACCGAAAGCATGGGGCACCCAGTGAGGATCGAATTCACTATTCAGTTGTAATTGTTCTAGCGAGACAAGCTAGCTAGCCATTACACGACTTCGATGTTCCCAAAGCAGGCGAATATATATCTAAGGACTAAGCGTGAAGACATACGTAAACTTCTCGTAGACAAGACTTAGTTTAAAGAATTTTTAATGACTATGATATAACGAGTATATATCTAAGCAGACTTTATTGCAAAGGGATACTTAGTCAGATTGTCTCACAGATCATTGTTTAACGTGTCCCACCACTGGGTAAACGTCCAAATGTTTTGATGATTTAATGGAAAAGTTTCGCTATTAAGTTTCGACATATTTTTACGGTCTGTACACTTACCCACTGAAATCTCCTAAAGTAAACTGCCATGATATTTTACACCCAGAAATGCTGCTCTCATTTCTATGTCCTGTCGAAAAAAAAAAGTCAAGAGAAATTCGGATCGTAAATAACAGTTAAAAACGAGATTTGAATAATTACCTAACATTCATCTTTCAAGCCAACTTTCATAGATCTTCATGCCGGAAAAGAAAAAAAAATGCAACTATCTATAGACGTTTTGGTGGGAAAATTAGTATAAATTTATGTCACTGCAAGAAAATGATATATTTTGGAAATAAGCCACACAATCAATAAACAATAGAAAAGAACAATGAAGAGTTTTTGCCAATTTCTCGCAGTGAACTTGTTTATAAGTCGACCTTTGGACTCAGTCCCAAAAAATAGTGATATGCTTGTGTATAAGCTGACCCCAATTTAGCACAAAAATCCAATAAACAGGAAATGCGGATGGCTGAACGGTTAAAAATACAGAAGAAAAGGAATTATCAAGAAGTTCCCGAAAGTGGTTCCATCTTCTTTTCCCCGCAACTATGTTAAAATATCAATGTTTTGTTTGGCATTCTAGAAGAACAATTTGAATTCAATTTTTTTTTAAATGTGACATGTACAATCCTTTCTATGTTTTTTTTTTAATGAATATTTTCAGTTGTTCTAACGAGCTTTCCTTGGTAACTTAGTGAATTTAAGCGTGCTATTAAATTGGCTGTTAGGTCTCATTGTTTTACTCTCGAAATAGCTAGATGTAGCTATAATATATATTCTAATAGTTTTTTTCCCGCACTACTCACCTGTGGAATTCTCTGCCGATTTCTTGCTTTCCTGGCACCTACAATATTAAATACATTTAATCCATCTTCTGTCTTCCTGATATCTGTTCTTTTATTGTCCTTCCTACACACTAATATCTTTTCATCCTCTTCACCTCTTAATAAACACTTGCGGATTAATGGCACTATCGTCTTGATGGTGTGAAATGTTTAAAAATTGAGTAAATCTAGTAAACATCTGGAAGTGGGATTGCAACCTCACCTCGAAAAAAAAATTCCTAAAAATTAATCGGCACACGTAAGGAAGTGGCGTTTCGAAACATAATCCTGGTTCCCGTAGATAGGCTTATACATCCTAAAATTCGGAAGGCGGAGTGCCTACACACTTATGCAAATTAATTGAAACAACTGCTTTATTTTCCTTTCTTTCAACACACGGCCAATTTTAGACCCACCGGAGTGACAGGGTGTGATCGATTGCTATTTTTGGCTCAGATTAGGTCATTTGCCGTGGTGTTCAGTAATATGAATCTGTTTTTGGGATATCTGATGAAACTTGTATGGCCTTGAAATATATTGCGTCTTCTGCAATTTTTATCATCCCCTTAACACTGTTGTCTCGACTGTCGATTAGTTGCCCTACGGTCATTGTCTGCGATGGACGTAACTCCAAGGAAGCGTACGAAAATTGTAACGCTGCACAAATACTCTGGTAAGACTCATCAGTGAGCAAATCAAAGTACTATCGAGTGGCTCGGAAACTGTCCTGATTTAAATCCAATCAAGAATCTGTGGTCAGTCTGCAAGGAAAGATTTCGTGGAATGGACATACGAAGTGCTAACATGTGTACTGGGTCATGTTTCAATGGAAAAATAAAGAAAAGTAAATAATAACAGAATTATTCGTTTTGTTTCAATTAATTTGTACAAGGGTGTATAACAACGGAACAATCTTTGTTATTTGTTGATGAGCAATTTTGCAATTAAACAGGGAACTTCCGATATATAATTACGTCATATAATTAGGGCACATGCTTTTTTATGTGCTATATACCTTTAGTAATCAGGCGTACATTACTCTCCACATTTTCCTCTCCTTCGTAAATCTTAGCAATGTTTATCTTGTTACTATATTTCCCAAACTATGCTCTGCCTATCAATTTACACAAGCTAGTTAGTCAGTGTTGTGGACACGGAAGAGGCCCGAAAGAAAACTCGAACTCAGCAATTTAGTGAAAACGTATTATTAACAAAAAGTACAAATACAGAAGTGTTGCACGTCCGTCTGACGGCTAAGTAGAGTAGTCAACTCGCCTTCGATATTTAACAGTCCTCCCACGAGGAATGTATGTGGCACAGGGACGAGTTTAACGTTGGGGTGGAGGGTTCAGGTCCTGTCTACCTCCCCAGACGAAACTTTGCCCTTCGACAGTAGTCGCACACGCAGTCAACCGTACTCAACTCGTCTTCGGTATTTAACAGCCCCCCCCACCACCACGAGGAATGTATGTGGCACAAGGCCGAGTTTAACGTGGGGTCCTCCGAGCACGTAGGCTCGGCCAAAAACATACCCTTTGAACCTGCCTAGACGGGTTCAGGGCTTGTCTACCTCCCCGGACGTAATTTTGCCCTTCGGCAAAGCCTCCTCCGGGTTCCTCTCTGCCAAAGCAGAGAGTTCGACAGAAGTCGTACACGTAGTCAACCATAATCAACTGTCTACAGTCCTCTTGCGAGGCATAATATAGTCATAAAACGAGTCTATTTTGTCCATGGAGTTAGGTCCCCCATAACAGTCAGGATACTGGATCTTTTCTTTTAAGCCTTTTATTCTCACTAGGTCCTTTAAGTGCGAAATTCTCCAAGCTTTTCTCATTGTATATCCCAGAAGCTTAAACTGCTTCTACTGTACAAGTATACTTTTTTTTCACATTTTCCTTAAAACATCTTTGTTGCTCACATGCTCTACCCGTGATATTTTCAGCATCCTTCTGTAGATCGACATCTCAGTTTCCAGAAGGCCCCTCTTCCTCAGTGAATAACTTATTCGGCATTCACTGGCACAAACCGTTTTATGGAATTATATAGGAATATTCTGTTGGGTTAATCATCTAACGTGGAAAAGCTTGCAGAGATTAACATCGATTCATTTCAAGTAAGATCGAATATCGACCATTGCTATATAAGGTATATTTGCAGATTTTTCCCTACAACTGTTGCATTTGGGAAAAGAATTTACGCTTTGGTGCCTCCCTAAATATTTTAATCTTGACCTCTTCAAGTCAAGGGTCAATTATTATTATCATTATAATCTTAATTTTCTGCCACCCCCTTCCCCAATTCATATCATACACCTTATATATAATTAGTATATCGATATTAACAATTTACCTTGAGGGATTCTCGTGCCTTCGATTGAATAAAAGTTTGTAAAAAATATTTGAACCATAACGCAAGTTAGAAGCATTGATTCTGAAGATAAATTATTTATTCAATTCATAAATTCCACTTAATCGAAACATTGTTATGATTAAAAATTATTATTTTTAATTAATGGTTCATTTAATGTTCGAAGCTAAATATTAGTAAAAACTTACTTTCCTTCCTCCAGGGATTTCAAAATCGTTTATAAACATTATTTTCATAATATAATATAATATATATATATATATATATATATATATATATATATGGCAAATGTTCAGATGATCTGCTTTCTTTGTTTCCAACTGTTCAAACATTTGCTGCTCGGATACGAATCGATTGCTGAATCAATTCCCCTTATTACTTTCAAATGCAAGAAAAAAGTTCCATTCAGAAAACATCCCCCCTCAAATCCATAATTGTGGAACAGTTCCCTGCGAGAGTGCTTCCCTGAACGCTTCAATTTGGACCTCTTCAGATCAAGAGTCAACTGTTATCTATCCCCCCTATCCTTATAATCTTCACTTCTTACCTTTTCTCCCATTTACATCACACACACAATCATTTTGACAATAACGTTCTTAGTTTGAGTGGTTCTCGAACTAGTATTTAATGGAATTTAGTAAAAAATAATTGAACCATAATGCAGGCTATAAACGTTGATTCCTCAAGAGATTTTTTATTTATTTTATACCAGGTTCTTTAATTCCACAGGATCGTAATGTTATTAAGCTAAAAAAAAGGATTATTTTGTTTTCAATAAATAAATTTAATGTTCGAAGATGAGAGTTGCTATCAGTTCTTTGGTTTCTTCAGGGATTTCATGCTAATCTAATTATTACCCATGGATATTTTGATTCATAATGTTTACCCAGGTTATTTGCTCGAAAACTGTCGACTTATACACCAGTATACTGGCTTCGATTTTAAATATTTTTCCCCCTGATAAAACCAAAATATTTAACAGTAGATAGAAGGGAAATATTTTGAGATGTTTATATAATCTGATTAAGCAATGGAAGATCGATTACCATCAGTTAATTTGTCTGAAATGAAATATTCAATTCCGATAAGAAAAGAAAAATTTCAACATATGAATTACATTAGGGAATAAAAATCTAAAGCAATTTCTTGTTCCTTGTGAGATTAAACTTTCCTTTAAATTAGATTTTATTAGCCCACGATACGTGAAAAATATTCTGAAAGAAAATGTTCCCTATTTATTTCAGTGGAAACTACAACACACACCCTATGATATCACAATGTATGATGTCACTTACTTGTCCTTGTGATCCCAAGAGTTAAGCTGACTGGAGTTCCAACTCCTGTAGAGCCACTGTTGTAGAGTAGTTTCACAGTGAAGGCTTGTATTTCACTAAGTCGGCCCTAAGATAGGTTCGACGTACAAAACGTTAGGAACTTGATATAATAGGTAATGACGCAGAGAAATCTAGTGATAGTCGCTGATATTCTTAGTGTCCGACATCGACTGATGACCAAATCAATGAGCGACTGACTTAGCGACTGGGAATACAACAATGAAGATGAGGATAACAGTCCGAACAATGTAAGTAATCATAATATCTGATCTGATTGACAGATATTGTGTTCATCTTCGATGTTACAGTTATTATAGATAAGACGTTTCGGCCAAATGCCTTCTGTTCATCCTCGGGTGTCCATTGATTGTCTAATATCTGCTAATTATTGTGCTATTCCTCCCCCCTGTGACGCCAGTTCTTGTTCTTTCCGGTTGAAATAATGTTTCACTACCCGAGTCACGGATTGAACTCACGACAACTAGATGGCAGCAACACAGTTTAAAAGTTTATTGACAATTACTCACCAACAATCATTCCATTAAAATGTTTTCGTCATGCTAGATTTCTTGAAACGGTGTCAATGAGCTCGTCTGTGAGAGCTGGGAAATCTGGTAAATGTCTATTTAAGTGTGCACGAATCAGAAGTGTTTCTTTAGGAACATTTATGTCTTACAGTCGCATCACGTTAAGCAACGTCGAGCCTAGTCAGTACCCAGATAGGTGACCGCTTACCAGGTGTTGTAAATTTAGATGAGCAGCTGGTATAACATATAGCGATTCGAAATTTGAAATCGGAGAGCCGAGTTCCAATTCCATTTTGAGTCTTTATATTCAATTACCTTCCCCCATCTATGGGTTAAATAGTAAGACTTGAATAACTAAATCGATATTATCTTAAATAAAAACGTTTTTACAATAAATATATTCTGGCTTTAAATAAACCTCAAATGGTTGATAAGCTGTAGAAAAGGAATCAATCAAGTGTTATGTCTTCATTGCATCGAATGAAGATAAGACAAGAAGTAGAATGTCGCTTGGAGTCGTCGACGTATTTTTGCTGAAATAGATAATAAGCAGATAAGTAGGGAGTTAAACATCTATTTTGTTTAATTCTAATATTTATTGTACGAATGTACAAATAAGACGCATAGGCAAAATTGGGATTGGATAGGGGGTTTCACTTGTCCTATCGATAACTTAGCTAGCTTGTCACTGACCCAAACGTCTGTATATTATTCCTTTCACCAAAACATCTCATCTACACAACACTGCCATACACATACGCCATAATGTCACATTTACTCTAAGTATTCCTACCTAATCCTATACGTACAGTTTTTTTGCACGGAAGGATGGGTTGATAAAAATCTAAAAATAAATCCCCAATGCTCGTCATATAAAAAATTATCTACACAATATCTGTCTATATTTCAGAAATGATTTATTATGTGCATTATTATGGACATTATTTACATTATTTGGTCTATTGTCCTCATCTTTGTCGCCATATTTATTACAACGTTTCGGCCGTTGTATGCTCCGGCCTTCTTCAGGTGGTTGGAATTTCGAACTGAACCCTTTATTTCGCTCACTGGGGTAGACTGTTCTAGTTCCCGTGCCATGTTTAACTGACATTCATTAAAACATGGCACGTGGAACCAGAACAGTCTACCCCAGTGAGCAAAAGAAAGGGTTAAGTTCAACATTCCAACCACCTGAAGAAGGCCGGAGCGTACAACGGCCGAAACGTTCTAATAAATACGGCGATAAAGATGAGGACAATAGTCCGAACAATGTAAATTATCTACACAACTAAACAAAACTAGTGTTAATAACAGACAACGCCACAATCTACTCGTGGAAGAGAAAACTGGATGAAAAATACTGCGAGATTAATAAACTGATTTTTTATAGGCCCGTTCAACAATCACCCACTCTAGTACTAACATACTTAGACACAATAACAATTTGGAAAACTCACCCTCGAAACAAAAGACATACCACAGTTACCAGAGAATTGCAATGCCTCTCGAGTAAATGGGGAGAGGATAAATACCCAAAATAAAATAGGGTGCAAAAAAAAGAAAGGAGCAGAGACCACAGACCTCGCGACGTACCATTTTTGGAGGGGGTAGGGTCAATCACGTAGTCACTGATGGAGGGGCTGACCTTTTTTTTAAGTTTTAGGGAAGATGGGGCGGGGGTCTATGATCAATTGTGAAGATGAAATTATATGAAGGTAGCAAATAATATAACAGCTAATCGGGAAGCAATTAAAACTGTCGAAAATTGAACCTGCTGAAGTAAAAAAAAATACCAAAAACGAAGGATAATAGATTACTGGCTATTATCGAGATAAAGGGTCAGTATATTAAAATATAAAGGATTCAAAAACTTATATGTGTTTGTTATTTGTTCTATTATAGGTATTGATCACTTTTTGATGATTTTATTACTTTTTGTAAAATGTCATGATTTGGTTTTGACTAATAACTTCAGACGCCAGTTGTTTTAGAATGCATAAAAAAAACTTCAATAAAACTGATTGATACTTTCATAAAATTTTAAATCAGATTTTGTTAGGACATCTCAATCTATGTATTATGATTTGCTTAATAACTTTAGATAAGATAGATACATACAATTAGCATACATACATACAATTAACATACATACTTACATACAATTAACATACATACATACAATTAACATACATACATACATACAATTAACATACATACATACATGCAATTAACATACATACATACAATTAACATACATGCATAAAATTAACATACATACATAAAATTAACATACATACATATATACAATTTACATACATACAATTAACATACATACATACATACATACATACAATTAACATACATACATGCAATTAGCATACATACATACATACATACATACATACATACAATTAACATACATACATACATGGAATTAACATACATACATACATACAATTAACATACATACATGCAATTAACATACATACATACATGCATACAATTAACATACATGCATAAAATTAACATACATACATACATACAATTAACATACATACATACAATTAACATACATACAATTAACATACATACACACAATTAACATACATACATACATATATAATTAACATACATACATACATATACAATTAACATACATACATACATATACAATTAACATACATACATACAATTAACATACATACATTTAACATACATACATACATACAATTAACATACATACAATTAACATACATACATACACACATACATACAAACGTACAATTAACATACATACATACATACATACATACATACATACATACATACAATTAGCATACATAGATAAGATAAGTATAGATAGATAATGGTGACTATATAAAGTATTTTTTTATTGTAAAAAAATATTTCATGATATCTCAAGTAAATAAAATCATCAAATTTCTCGCGCCAACAAAATGTAGTTTTTGCCATTCAATTTCAAATGAATTACAACATCGAACATCAATAATGGAAGGCAAACAATGGCTCAAGTGTCTCCCTTTATGAATTGAAAAGAAAATCTCTTCATTGTGGACTCCTTTGTGAAGCATGATTCGCGTTCATGCCTGTGTGAAAATAGCAAACATTTTTTTTATGATAAAACAGACACTATAAGTGCATTGGAAGCATCGTCTCATGATGGCACATACACCTCACCTTTCTTTAGGAGTTTATATCATAATAAATGTCTGAAGTTATAGATACAAGGATAAGTATGTATTAGAGGAGAATCAAAAGAATTTATATCGATTATTTTCAAATCAATAATCTTAGTGAAGTGAAATACACCTAAACAAATCTATAAAAAATGATTCTAGTTTTTCTTTCAAACGAAAATTGATTAACCCCTTAGCTACGCAAAAATAAATCCAGTCATTAATTTTAGCAAAAAGCTTCGTTTGTTTAAGGCAAGAAATATTTCTCTGACAATATTCAAGAAAAGAAATGTACTCTCGACGTTCCACCCATCTTACACTCATCTAATTATCTCTTCTCATTAATTTTACCCTCAATCCGAATCAAGTAAATTCTTTTCTTACCTGACCTCATCTCTTCCACTACGTTAATACATTTTCATCATCAAGAAGTTAATTTCTATGAGGATATGGAGTCTAATATATTTTTTTATTTCAATTTTCTTGATTGTCAAAGATATTCTAGAGTACTTCAGATTTTACTAGGAGACAAATCTATGGTTTGTTTGTTTTGTTTTGTTTTGTTTTACGGCATATCAACCTCAATGGGCCATTGAATGCCGACAACGTTTTTTTTCCTGGTAATATTTTTGTTTTGTCAACTATCTAATTCTGGTAATATGTTTTCCTCAAAAATGTATAGCTGGTAATATAATTTCAAAACATCTATTGCTGGTAATATTTTTTTTTCCAAAAAAGTATTGCTGGTAATAGTTTTTCTTCAAAGGTTTATTTCTGGTAATAATTTTTTACAATTATTTCTGGTATTAAAACCTATTTTTACACTTTCATAATGCTTTTTACCTCATTTTTGGGGTTAACTATTTGCCCATAGCTGGTACCCTAACAGGTGCTACCACCCAGGTCAGGATGGACCTGGGAACACCAGCAATTAAGAGGTGGTTCCATGATACTCAAAGGCTCCTGATCAGAGGCCTGCCCTTGGACGTAGTTTATCGTCCTCCCATGGACGGCAATTCTATATTTTTATATATTTGAGTTTCAAATATACTAACCAGGACGATTATTCCTTTTTTAGAGGAAAATCTACCCGAAGCATCTTTATTCCAACTATCTCTTATTTTACTTTAATTCTTTATCAAGCATTCTTTTGCTTCAGACACAGTAGATGTCGAGAAGTTAATTAGCATGACAAGCCTCTGTTTTTATATCCTTGAGTTTCAAATAGACAATCCGGGACGATTATTCACTTTTTGGCGAAACATCCATGTGTCTTTCAGATTGTACTTACGATATACAGCCCGGTAAAGGAAAATGAGAGAGGCATGAACCCACCTTAACCTTTGTGTGAAATAGCTTTCACCTTTTGGTCGGCAGCCAGTCTAGAAGGACATCTTTAAAATTAAATCCAGAAATTAACTCCTCTCATTCCCAATAGCTATATAACAGAAATGTACTATGGTAGAAAGATTTATTCACCCATTTGTATTTCCCCCATTATGCGCATTATTATATTTCTGATATAATAACAAAATGAGTAATATATAACATTATAATGGGATACAGCTAGGGAAGAAAGATTTATTCTCCCATTTGCATTTCCCCTCATTATGCGCATTATTATATTCATGATATAATAACATTGTATTTCATGGACGGAAAAGAAATAGTTGAAAGGAAAACGAATGATAAACATGCTTTGTTCTCAGAGAGACTACAATACTACTAAGACATACACAAAAATATATATACATATAAACACGTGCCCACACACAGAAAAATATATCACATATATCTACACAACAAAGCCGAGTGTAAGGAGAAAAAAAACCGGAAGGGTTTATATATAATATGGAGATATCCTTGTATCTGGAGAAGTCATGTGTAGAACTCCAGCATCTAACGGACGAATTCATTTATGTCACAGGCGAGGACATGTATACAAACAGGAAACAGCGAGTCTTGGGTTTTCCCAAATTGATGACTGCGAGTGAGTTTCATTATATATCTTGCTGGGGCGTCAGATTTAGTAAGCTGCTGAGGGAGGCAGATTTAGCCTCAGCATGGGCCCCTTCGCACAGGATAAAGAAAGCAACCTTACGTGGTGTTTGCACTAAACCAACTGGATTTCACTGTCGCTTTCCTCGATGTATGGAGTGCGGTCATTAAGTGGCCGTCATGTGACCCACTTGACTTATCACCAGCAAAGGGAGATAAGCGCCTTCTTTATCCCTACAGTTATGACAACAGGGTGTAACTAAAGGCCAGGATTTCATTTGGTATGTGATTAAATGAGAACTCTAAATGTCGTGAATCGTGTAACCAACTCAGCACACGTCATCAGACTTTGAGGTGAGTTTTTCTTTTATCATGGGGCACATACATATAATGGCCAGTAACTTTTCCTTTTTCCCAGTCTCTTTGATATCTATGGCTGGCTACTTACGAATCTTCGCATTACCTTACGGTCTGGACTGTAGTTGAACTTCTTAAGTCACATTTTATTTGTTGTTGGTAACAAATAATAAAATTGATTGAACTTACAAATATATCGTAGGCAAATGATATACCCTTTTCTCACTATTTACATTTTTCGAACTATTGTCCTCATTTTTGTCGCCATATTTATTACAACGTTTCAGGCGTTGTACGCTCCGGCCTTCTTCAGCTGGTTGGAATGTCAAACTGAACTCTTTATTTCGCTCACTGGTGTAGACTGTTCTAGTTCCACGTGCCATGTTTAATGGACGTCAGTTATCACATATCACCTGTTAATTTCCCTCTGAAAGTTCTCCACTGCCTTAGCCGGGTATTGAACTCACACTTTTTGGGTCCTGTCACTGGATCTAACTAACGCCTTTATCCACTGTGTCATGTGTCCTTGAAGAAGGCCGGAGCGTACAACCACCAAAACGTTGTAATAAATATGCCGACAAAGATGAGGACGATAGTCCAAATAATGTAAATAGTGTACATAATTCCTCATCTCAGAAATATGGACTGATACTGAAAGGCCGAAACGTTGTAATAAATATGGCGACAAAGACGAGGACAATAGTCCGAATAATGTAGTGTACATAATACCTCATCTCAGAAATATAGACAGATCATGGTGATAATATATTTATTTATTTTACTGCTATCACAGGTTATATATCAAGTACTAAAAATCTAAAGCAATATTAACTTTGTTATGCATTAAAAAATTAAAGATATTTGGTTTATGAGTAAAGGAAGATGGTTTTGGTGAGAAAATTTTATAAGGCTCTTAAAAAGTTTCTGCTAGTTCTGCATTATAAAAAAAAACATCTTTTTCTTCTTCTATGCGCCGTGTCCCTTCAAGACGTTGACGATAATGGCTCTCCACAATTTCCTCTCCTAGAGTTTCTTAATAAATGTTGTTTTTTTTTTTATTATCTCTTAAACCCTGTTCTGCCATCAAGCTCCCTATAGAGGTTATTCGTTGTTTTCCTCTATCCCATTTGCCTTCAATCTGTCTTGTGAGTATCAAATTCTACAAGCCCTCTTTCCTCATTAAGTGCACTAGAAATTTCAACTTTTTCTTCTTGACGTTATGTATAAGTATCTTTTTTCTTTCCATTTTCTCTAAAACTTTGTCGTTGTTCAGTCCATAGAATTCTCAGCATTCTTCTGTAGAACCGTCTTTTTGTCGCTTCAAGTCTCTTCTTCATCTGTGTAGAGATTGTCCAGAATTCAATGCCACATAATATTCGTCTCTTTCTTTCAAGCGAAATCTTACTGCCATAAAAAATGAATGTAAATGCTATCTAACGTAATAATTTATGTCTGAAATTCCGGGATTAGATTATTTTTATTATTTACATTTGGACGAATTTCCTCATCACTTATTATCATTGCTAAGAATAAAAACAAATATATGGTCATGTGTTATAAGTTGGGTAAAATGGGTCTTGTATATTTGTATCTCAGCATCCCATTTTTAGTATGTTACTTTCACTCTACAAAAATAAATCAACGCCTGCCTCTGTGAGTTTTGTGCAATACGTGCAGATTTAAATTTTTTAAAATGTTGAAACAAAAATAAAATGGCAATATCTTAACAATCAAATGTTTAATATAAACGGCCTTATGGCAATCAGTTGGTCAGTAAGAGATTTCCTATGGTCGGACATTCTTAACAGAAAAACCTCTTGAAAGGTTATCTGCTGTTTTTATTATTCAATCATCGTAACGTGCATATTTGGCTGTAATGCGCGAGACTTGTATTCTCTTATCAGATTGGACGTAATTATGGGCATAACGTTCTTCATATATTCCTACCCCTACGTCATATTGCAGGCGTGCTTATTACATATTTAACAACAACATCAATAATAATAATAATACCCGGTCTTCAAAGATACCTTGAAACTACAGAGGACTGGATTATGATCTGTGTCAAAGAACATGAAAGAAATAAGAAACGTTATCCCGTAATAAACGAAGCTAAGAAATTCAAAAGGGAATTTCAAGTTAGTGAAGAAGTAAAAATCAGTCATTCACCTACTGCAACGGCAAAGAACCTAAAAAAGAAAGCAGATGCAATGTACCAAATACAGAAACAATGGCAAGATAAACTTCTTCAAGGTCAATACTCTACCCGTAACAAACAAGCAGATGTAGACAAACTCCGTACTCATCAGTGGTTACGTAGTGCAGAGTTAAAAGCTGAAATCGAAGTTTTTATTCTTGCTGCGCGGGGCCAAGGTTTGCTAACTAGAAATTACCATGCAGGGGCACCTCGAGGTGGTGTAATGGTTAGCAAGCTTATCTGGCTAGAACAATTACGACTGAGTAGTGAGTTCGATCCTCACTGGGTGCCTCATACTTTCGGCCTTGTACCACATCTAAGCTACGCTTGGAAAATCACTAGAAATTACCATGCAGACATAATGAAAAATTGTGTTAGTCCAAAATGCAGATTCTGTGATAAATATCCAGAAACAATTGCTCATCTTGTGTCAAGTTGCACGGTATTGGCACCCACTGAATATAAAACCCGGCATGATAGAGAGGGTCAAATATCTGCATTGAAAAATATACAACTTTCACGAGAAGGAAACTGCAAGAATCTGGTATGAATTTCACCCAGACTCGGTTACAGAGATAGCGAACAATCAAAGCTGTTCGCCCAAACATTGTAGTCAAAAACAACAATAGCAGAATGTACTTTGTTATTTACATGAGAGTTGCTGCAGATTGTAATGTGTGTTTAAAGATCTTCAAAAAACTATCACAATACAAGAATCTTGAAGTGGAAAACTAAAACATATGGCACATGATAACATTCCATTTGTAGTTGGAGCCCTCTGATTGAAAAAGATTCGAATAGACTCATTCCAGGTAGCCTATACTGTAAAGAAATACAAAAAAAATTTCCCACAAGTACAGCTCACACATTGCGAAGAGCTTTATCTCTATAAAATGTGTGTGATGATAGTTTTGCAAAGAAAATGCCATGAACCCATTTCTGATCTTAGGTCACTGGTTGGGATCTGGAAGGAAATGGGAATATAACAGACATCAAAGAAATAATAATAATATTAATGATAATAAGTCACATGATAATATGGGATTTCTTGATCTAGACAAATGTCACTGAAACACGGAGACTTGGCCTTATTGTTATAGATAAGGAAATAACAGTTATTAAATTATTGACTTTGCTGTTCCATATGATACAAGAGTAAATGCCAAAGAAACTGAAAAGATTGATAAATAAGAGGATCTGGCTCGGGAGTAAGTAATTTATGTAGTAATGGACGATAGTATACCTCCAGAAAACAGCCAACATACACTGCGAGGATTCCTGAAAAATGTTCTTGAGTTGTAAGGGGTCTTGTTGATACCAGACCTCAAGAACAGAATTTTCATTGACTTCGTCAACGGGGTGGGGGCAGAACAGAAAAAGAATTGCACATGATGATATCAATAACGGGTGCACGTAAAACAGCCCCTACAAACTGTGAGAAGACTGGAACTAAGACCAAGTCTTGGACCACCAGAAAACTACTAGCATTTACTTAGCGAGGATTATTCGAAACGTTTTAGAGTTGTGAGGAGTCTTGTTGGTACCATTCCTCAAGAAAAAGAATTTCCACTACGTCAATTGCGACACAAGATAATAAAACAATAATATTATTTCAATTTTATGTTACTAAGTTATATTATTTGTAGATATACCTGATATGTAATCAGTACCTACTAGTTTTATCAATTTTTTGCGCAAATATTAATTTTTGCCCCGATTCAGGCAGGGCGGCAAATCTTAATTTTTACCCCGATTTGGGCAGGGCGGTAAATCTTAATTTTTACCCCGATTCAGGCAGGGCGGCAAATCTTAATTTTTACCCCGATTCCGGCAGGGCGGCAAATCTTAATTTTTACCCCGATTCGGGCAGGGCGACAAATCTTAATCTTTACCCCGATTCAGGCACGGCGGGAAATCTTAATTTTTACCCCGATTTGGGCAGGGCGGTAAATCTTAATTTTTACCCCGATTTGGGCAGGGCGGCAAATCTTAATTTTTACCCTGATTTGGGCAGGGCGGCAAATCTTAATTTTTACCCCCATTCAGGCAGGGCGGCAAATCTTAATTTTTACCCCGATTCGGGCAGGGCGACAAATCTTAATTTTTACCCCGATTTGGGCAGGGCGGTAAATCTTAATTTTTACCCCGATTTGGGCAGGGCGGTAAGTCTTAATTTTTACCCCGTTTTAGGCAGGGCGGCAAATCTTAATTTTTGCCCCGATTTGGGCCGGGCGGTAAATGTTAGTTTTTACCCCCATTCAGGCAGGGCGGCAAATCTTAATTTTTACCCCGATTTGGGCAGGGCGGTAAATGTTAATTTTTACCCCGATTCATACAAAGGGGTTATTAACATCGAGACCAATCAGCATCATATGTTGGATCTTCCATGGAGATTCACTGTCACTACTGTCATTCACTTGCATTAGCTCCAGTCAGCTGCCTGTTGAACAATAGCAGCTACGGATATAAGTCACAAAATGGCAAACTGAATCACCTATATTGATCTTAAAATGTTTGCCAATGATGGCAACCAGCAGATAAAACGTAGTCTCCATAGTCAAAACCTTCAGCGAAGACATTAGAATGGAGTTCGAAATCGATACATTTGCCCAAATGACCTTCAAAGGCGGCAAACTAACGATTACTAAAGATTTAGACCAAGATGGTATATACAAATATTTAGGAATGAAGGAGACGGAATACAACATTGAATTATGAAGTAAAAGATCCGAAAATGATATTATAGGAGAGTGCGTTTGATACTAGGAAGTGAATTTAATGGGGCCAATAAAATGAAGGCTATCAACACCTTAGCTATAACCGTAGTAACATACAGTTACATGGCAGTTAAACGGAAATTGAATCATATTAAAAGATTGGGCGCCAAAAGCAAAAAATGCTTATCCAAACATGGACGCCCCACCCAAAATGAAATATTGATAGGCTTTACGTACCATGAGCTTTAGGAAACATAGGTTTAATCCAACTTAAATTAACTCTAAAAACTATAATAATCGGATTGGAAGCGTACCTCACAAAAACCAATGACTCTCTCCTATAAATAGTAAAACACCAAGCAGATGTGGACGAACAGAAAAGCATCAGTGGTTGAGAAGCGCCGGGTTGAAATCTGAGACAGAAGTCCTATTTATTGCAGATCAGAACCAAAGCCTTACAACCAGATGGAACTAACCCAAAACGAATGATGATGATGATAATAATAATAATAAAAGTGTATTCATATGTTACAGAGACACACACACACAATCACTGTTTGTGCATACGTATACCTGTGGCATTGTAACACCATAAACACTAAACAAAAATGCCTAAATGTTAACTGTCAGGTATTTGATGTAAGAGGTTTTCTGGCAATCACTTCTAAGGTAATAAAAGTCTCTTGATCGGTAATTCTGATTTCCTGATCTACTGTAATATTATTGACTAATTTCAGAAATTTAGAAACTATCTCTTAATTTTCTCTTTCCACAGTTAACTGAAACTGTTTTGTCCTGAATATTTGTTTTAACATGACATGAGAAGCAGCAATTGCATTAAAATATTTTCGTGAAAAACAAAGAAATATAATTTAAAATAAACTCAGGAGATAGATGTTGTCAACAGCTTCTTTGATAACAAACAAGATACGCTTATATCTACGAACAAAATTATCTTATAAAAATAGACATCATAAAACAAACTCATAAAAGCTAATATCAGATAACTGTTTTGTTTTTGCGATCTAAAATAATAAGCCTGTATATATATATATATATATATATATATATATATATATATATATATATATATATTATAAAGAAACATAGTTTTAAAGTGTGTTATATTTATGGGATAAAGTGCTCAATATCAGAGGTAGAAAGTATGTAAATATAAATGCGGTGGCCTGACGATTGTTTCTAGCATGAAACAGCCCATCGCCTCTAAGTGTTGACTTCAATGTTCACTGATATATATATATATATATATATATATATATATATATATATATATATATATATATATATATTATAAAGGTTTCAGTCTGAAAAGATGAATATATAGATATTCACGAAATACATGATAACAAAAATGAATCTTTAAGGTTTTCTTATTGCTTATTATTATTATTATTATTATTATTATTATTATTATGCTCTGTAATTTACATTGAATTCTCACCGGATAAATATTCTCCTTGGAATTATCCCTACTAGTCACAAGTTGGTAATATATAACGAATCGAGTTCTCTCCAGTCTCTGGAGTGTTTATCTAAAAATAAATAAGTTTAAATTCTCCTTCATTCCTGCCATGCAGCAACGGCTTAGGATAGATTCTCCGACTGATGGGTTTCGATCATAGCACTGATGAGCCGTGATACAGCGAAACAGTCCGTTGGTGACTAATATATATATATATATATATATATATATATATATATATATATATATATATATATATATATATATATATCCTTCATAGTTGAAATACTTACAAATTTAAGGAATAAAATACGACATGAGAGAATAAATTCCCATAAATATAAATTTCACAGAATTTCTGCATAACAAGATAAGTGTTTTTACTAAAGACATTAATTCGCAATGCATTTCTACAGAAAAGATGATTAGAAATCTATTTCTATTATAAATATTAAAACCTTTCCGTGGGTAATGCTTGCAGTAATTCTTTTTCCGAATTTAAAGTGCATTTATATGTTAAAAACATTTTAAATGCGCTTATATTGCAAATAATCGTTTTTGTCTTTTTTGGTAAAGATTGATTTACAATCTTACTAATAACAATTTCTTTCTGATTTCACGTCTATAGTAAAAACATTTTCATTATAGATGTAAAAATTTGATTTTTTTAATGTATCAGATCATGGCAAAAGTTTCTACAGGATTTTCATTGTTAATATATAATGACCGTTACTCGATTCTAGCATTTGTTTTGGTGCTGATTTCTGGGGTGTTCCAGCTTGAAACCTTGCGTCGCTCAGTAGCGAGCCAGACTTTGTTGAATGTTAGTATTTTCATTTATTCCGTTCTATACAGTACAATTTAAATGACGAAAACCTCGAAAAAGTCACTGGGTGTGGGACTTGGTGGAATGGATATCGGCTCAAAATGATTGCCGAGCTCGAATTCCAGTCGATGTCGTTGCATTCACTTACGTGCAAAAAAAAGTATTGCTGGTAATAGTTTTTTTTTCCTTCAAAAATGTATTGCTGGTAATAATTTTCAAAAATATACTGTTGATAATAATGTATTGCTAGTAATAATTTTTTCTTAAAAAATCCATTACTGGTAATATTTTTTTTTAAATATTGCAGGTATTAAAACCTATTTTTACATTTTCATAGTATTTTGACCCCAGTTTGTGGTTAACTATTTGCCCATAGCTGGGACCCTAACAGGTGCTACCACCCTGGGTCAGGATGGACCTGGGAACATCAGGAATTAAGTGGTGGTTTCACGCTCCTCAAAACCTTCTGATTAGAGGCCTTGCTGTTGGACGTAGTTTATTGTCTTACCCTGGACGCGGATGTAGTTTATCGTCATACCCAGGACGGGATAAGAAAGAAGGAATAGGGAAGATGTAAAGAAAAAACAGAAAGAAAAGCCCCATGACCAAGATTGTAGATTACTGGGTTCAGTTCTTTAGGATTCTGTAGCGCCAGTTTCTAAGGCTCGAAGAAGAATGTTTTTTCGGATTCGCTCACTCAAAGCCATTTTACCAATTTATTTCAGAAATCGGTTGTATACAGCAGACAGTTTAGATATTTCCGAATGGATTTGGCTAATATAACGAATTTTTCAACATTTTTAACGTTTACAAACATGATAGAAACTTTAAAACGACATCTTCCAGCCAAATAAAATAATATGCCTCAGTGTTGCACACTTCATGATAACACAATATTGCTTATAACTGCAATTTTTGAACTATTAGTCGACAAAACAATATTCTGAAATAATAGCAAACGTTATGCCCAAGTGGTCTTAATTTTTTGGCCAAGACTGTGAATTGATAAACTAAGGCGATTTTACAAGCAATAATCCTATACAGTGAGGATGAAAATAAATCTAATTATATAGGATGCTACAGAATCACCTTGTACATAATGTTAAGACATTGGCTAGATGAAGAGACCATTACCACTAATATCTTAGAATTTTGTGGGGGATATTTCCGGGAGATATATGTGGGAAATATTTTTATCCCACCCCATATACTAAAATTTGTTTTCATTCTCACTGTATAGGATTATATTTCTTGTAAAATCCCCGTTGTTTATCAGGCTACAGTCTTGGCTAAAATATTAAGACAATGTGGCTTTCTTTTTCTTTACATCTTCCCATTCTTTCTTTTCTTGGTAACTCTTCAGTCTTTCTTTCTATATTGTGCAGCAGAAACACCTCCCACATAATGGTAAGATATTAGCTAGTTGAAAACGCCATTGCTTTTAATGTCTTATCGTTATGTAGGAGGTATTTCTGGGAGGTATATGTGGAAGGTATTTTACCTCACCCTATATTAAAGACATGATGAAATGTTTTCTATCATTCTGGCAACTGCCGGTCAGTTCTCCTAGTGAAACTTAGAATAACCATTAAATATAGCAATAAAGCTAAAACAGGTACACATGTGATAAATATGTGTTTCACGGAATAGTCATCATCATAATCATCAGCATCGCCATTTGTAATCGTAGGGGAATCCGAGAAGCCATTTTGAATCTCCTCCACAGCGGTCAATCAACGTCAGCCATTAGCAATTCTGGTATAGTCATACTTGTCCATTGTTTGACATTGTCCAACCAGTCTGTACGTTGGCGTCCTCTCTTCCGTCCACTTTCAACGGTGCCTTGCATGATGGTCTTTCACAGGGTGTCGTGTCTTGTAATGTGTCTAAACCACGTCATTTTTTTCCGTTTGACAGTGACAAGAGGTTTCTGGTGGCCCACAAAACCTTCAACCTTTTTCTGCACAAACATATAGGTTTCATGTTCCCAATAGAAGATGCCAAGGAGTTTTCTCATGCATTTGGCTTCTCTGTCTTTCTGCCAACAGTGTTCACGTTTCATATCCATATAGGAAAATGATGACTACCAGCGATTAGCACAGTTTTTACATCGCTTCAAAACTGATTTTGCTTCTCCAAAAATAAAAATAAGAGTACAAATCACACAAAATCATTATTATCATGATGTGACGTAACAGGTACTGAAATAGTAGATAAATATGGACTTGGATCACGTAAAGCAGGTTGAGAAAAATGCAAAACGAATTTGTTAAGTAATGATCAAATGCCGGTTTTGAAAACTCTTAAGACGCTTTGGGGCTTGGAAGAGTCAGGCAGGAGGCATAAAAAAGAAGACTTTAGAATACTTAATGATCGATTTAGAAATAGAGTTTTGCACTCCAAAGCATCCCCAAGCTGACTGTAGTCGTGTTCACTTCCCAGTCATCTGTAAACAAAAGTAAACTTACAAAAATAGAAACCCATATCAAAGTTTAAGCTGAAACAGGATAAACTCCAGAACGACTCAATTAACAATGCGTAAAGAACGAAAATAAAACCTTAGTAAATGGAAAGTGCAACACATTAAGGAAATCACAAATGAGAGTATCAAACGGAATATTCCCAAGGGAAGTGATACGAGAAAAAAGAAATGAAGGAGAGGTGAAATTCTCAAATTAACGAGAGATTATAGATAAACTAAAGCAATGCTGCAGAATATACGAGGTTAAACAAAATTATAAGAAGTAAATAAAAGAGAGGAAAATAGGAATGGCATAACGTGAAGAGAACAGAGATAAAACAACAATAACAACTGCAGAACATTGACATACCAGGCACGCATAAAAAGATAAAAAAGCAGACTGAAAAATGCATTTATATCTAGGACGTATAAAAAATCTAGAGAGCAAAGGCTATTCGACGTTGTGTAGTGGTTAGCAAGTGTGTCTGATAGATCATTTACGATTGATTAGTGAGGTCGATCCTCGCTAAGTGCTCCACACATTTGGTCATTGGGCCACATCTAAGCAACACTTAGAAAAATATTTAGGACACTTTGACCCGGTACAATGGTTGTCCTGCGAGATTAATTACAGCTGAGTAGGGAGTTCGATCCTCGTTGGGTACTCCACACATTCAGCCTTGTTCCACATCTAAGCTACTCTTAGAAAAATCATTTATGGCACTTCGACGTGATGTAATGGTTAGTCATTTATGACTGGGTAGTGAGTTCGATCCTCACTTTTGACCCTTGTGATATATCTATGCTACTCTTAGAAAATCATTTAGTGTACTACGGGGTGGGGAAATGGTTACCAAGTTCGCTAGATCAATTACGACTGACTCTTCACGTTCGATACTTACATGGTGCCCGATATCCAAGCTGCGGTTCGAAAATCACCATAGAATATATAGAAGGAATAATCATAACAGATAAAGAAGAGTTACTCGAGAGATGCAATGAATTCATTAATGAACTCTTCTAGGTTAATAAGGGAGAGAAATCTAGTAGGAACCGTTATATTAAAATCTGAGGTTAGATCCCTACTGGCGAAGCTGACGAAGTGCAAAACAACAGGACCCAGGCGAGATTGTTATAAATGATATTCCAATAACTTAATAGTAAATTAAGTTTAAGCGTCTAATCCTGTTCTTTTTCTTTCAGATTTAACAACTTAAGTATTTGGCAATTTCAACCATGGAAAGATTAACAATCAAACAACGTGTTAAAGTTATCGAAGCCTATTATGAAAATGGACGTTGAAACAGAAATGTATTTCTCGCAATTCACGATTTTTTTTTTTTTTTTGGTCAACATAATCGACCAACCGAAAGTTTGATTGAAAACGATGTAACGGTGTTGTGGAGAGGTTCAGTTCCTGGGTGCAATGACGAATAGAGATATTTGGATTTTCGGCCACATTCTCGTGCACTGCAACAATGTTTTCAACTGAATGGCATAAACGAGTACACAATGGTGATTTCACATCCGCCACCGACACAGTTTATTTGAATTTACGAACAATTTTTCCAATTGCGCTCTTAAAACTTTAACACATTGTTTGATTGTTAATCCTCCCATGGTTGAATTTGACAAAGACTTAAGTTGTTAAATCTGAAAGAAAAAGAAAAAAAATCATTAGACGATTAAACTTAATTCACATTTAAAATCGGTCCAAGTTATTGGAAAATCCTTTATAAAAATCTCACCTGGGCCCTGTTGTTTTGCACCCCGTCAGCATGGCCAGTAAGGATCTAACCTCAGATTTTAATATAACGGTTCCTTTGTTAACCTAAAAGCGTTCATTAATGAATTCATTATATCTCTTGAGTAACTCTTCTTTATCTGTTATGATTATTCGTTCTATCTATTCTATGGTGATTTTCAAACCATAGCTTAGATGTCTGGCACCATGTAAGTATGGAACGTGAAGTGTCAGTCGTAATTGATCTAGCGAACTTGTTAGCAAATCAGTCCAAGTTATTGGAATACCATTTATTAGACGATTTCGAGATTGATACATCTCAGAAAATCACTTAAATGCCATACTTGATATACATTTAGGCGATCATTTTTCTTTTTTTAATGTTCCGATGGTTAGCTCTTTATATACAAATGGAGACATTTACATAGTTTTAAATAACAATTGATTGACAATTGGATTATTCATTACCTACTCCGCCAATATGTTTTCATTTGTAAAAGCGTTAGGTTTTCTTCGCATCTGTTAATGATTCTTTATACTAAGCATTGACCGAATAGTAAGCTACTTGAGAAAACTTTTTTCCTAAAAAAATTCAATATGCTTCGCTTCTTCGTATTGTATTTACAAACGCTTTATTTTGCCTAAAATGTTTTTAAAAGGTTTACTAAATACGTTATTCTAAAGTGTTTTCAAGATTTCTACTAAGTTTTAAAAACTGCATTTTCTCTATAGAGAGGAATTTGTTTTTGTGCAAAAAAATGGACCCAGAGACAGAAAATTTGAATTGTTCCATTTCTTTTTTCGACGAATGAGAATCCTTTAAAAAAAATATGAACGCTACATTTTGTGACACTTGCAGACGATCTTGTTTAGAACTTTTTTAATGAATGTCGTCTGCAAATTTGAAAGATCAAGAATCCTAAGATGAATTTTACCGTTTTTTCTCTTAAATTATTAAATAAAATATTACCAGTATATATTTTTCAATGAACTGAAACGTGGAAAACTTATTCTCAATTTATAGGCCCAGTTTGGAGCCGATTGTTTTCTATAAATAATCTTGGTTATTTTATCTTCAGTAAAACATTTATGCCGTTCAAATCTTACCGATTACTTATTTTAGATATCGTTCTATTCTGGAATTATCTACACAATTCCTATAAATATTTTATTCCCTTTTACTATCTGTAGTTTTTAATATAATTACAAGTCTTGTTTTGATACCAAGAGATATGTAACTATTGCGGCTGCTACTACTACGGATATATACAAATATAGGCTTTCGAAGTAAATATAATCTTGCGAATCAAAAATTCACACACGCAAAAGTAGAAAAACTCTTTTAACACACATCTACAAAAAAGTATTTTAATCGTCAAAGGATTGATGATAATTTTTATGTTTGCATTTTTGTTTATGAATATTTTTAAACCTAAGTAATTTAGTATAGTGTTACTGACTCACGTGAAGAAGTATGCATTCAACTGCCCCATGGGTAATAGCCGTAACTATTTATAGTCTTTGTGACTTCATATGTAAACGAGTCACCTCATCTCTCTGTACCGAAGAAGTTTTTTGCCATTATTTTTTTTTTAAGCGTTTCACCCCAAGCAAGGCGGAAAGCCACTAGGACGCAAGGGGTTACAAAAAATTTGGAGCAAGGTCAGATAGGAGTGATAGAAGAAAGGATGGGGAGAAGGGTAGTGGATAGATCAACACAACTGGAGATACAAAGGCCAGTGAGAGAGAGAGAGAGAGAGAGAGTACCGGAAACCCCTTCCTAAACAAGAAACAAGGCGTAAGCCTCTACTCATGTCCAAGAGAAGGGGGAGGAGTGTTGACCGGGCCGTAGGAAAGCCTACCTATTCCTATTACATATAACACATACAAAAACAACAAAAACAGAGGTAACGATGAGAGGGGGAGGTAATTTGCAAAGAGTCCTGGCTGACACTTGCATTTACCCTTTTGCAACATTAAGTTTTAAGTTTTAACTTAGTATAAGTCCCATTGTCTTTTTTTAAAAAGAAATTGAAGAAAATAAGGTTATCCGGATTTATTGTCATGTCATAATAAATGCCCCAACATACGTGGCAGCGAGTGTTAGTCCGCTTTCTTCCTCATGATAACAAGTGAATGTACAGCTTACCTTAAGTCCAAGCATCGACCCGGGGGGGGATCAACGGCCAATCCACCACCCTCACCAAATAGTGGGCTTGGGAGGCATGCTTTCAATAAAAATTAAGAACAACAGGAGAAAGAATGGTGGCGAAAACAATTCCAAGTTCAGAAATTTTATCAAGCAAGAATAGTTGGCCACTAAATCATGAGAATACTGACGAGACACTTTCGCATCTAGCCAAAGACATTTAATTTTCCCCTTTTTTCTGATTTTTCGTTCGAAACGGGACCATTAGATAGGTTAGAATGATTAGGACAAAATGTGTAATTAGTGGCAAACACACTGACGAGTAGGGGAAGAAAAAAAAAATTAAAAAAATAAAATACAATAAAATAAAAAAAAAATAAAAAAATAGAAAAATTAAAAAAAGATTAAAATGAGTCTTCGGTAGAGCGAAATTATACTCACACAGGGACATTATTCAAACTATTGTCCTCATCCACTGCCTTAACCGGGTATTGACCTCACATTCTATGTGTTCTGTCAGTGGATCTAACCAACGCCTTTATCCACTGTGCCATGTGTCCTCGAGGATACAGTGACAGGACCCAAAGAGTGTGAGTTCAATACCCGGTTAAGGCAGTGGAGAACTTTCAGAGGGCAATTAACAGAAGATAACTGATAATTGACATCCATCAAACATGGCACGTGGAACTAGAACAGTCTACCCCAGTGAGCGAAATAAAGGGTTCAGTTCGACATTCCAACCACCTGAAGAGGCCGGAGCGTACACCGACCGAAACGTTGTAATAAATATGGCAACAAAGATGAGGACAATAGTCCGAATAATGTAAATAATGTACACAATACTTCATCTCAGAAATATAGACAGATACTGAAATTTTACCCCCCCATTTTTCCTAGTACTACTTATGGGAGCTTTTGTCTCTTAGCTATCTTCTTCCCTCTCCCTAAGAAATTGTCTAGATAATGGGAGACATTGATATTTTTCTTTTTTCATAGGAGTGTTCTTTCAGCGATTGTTCATCTTCAGAGTCTATATTACTCTCGATTTCATGGCGTACCATGACATGATACTTTCACTTTCTTTACATTCAGGCTCACTAATTTTATTGAATTTATGTTCAATACATTATTTCTTATTGCCACGATAATTGTTTAAACTTATTTTTTAAACTTATTTTTCAGTTCTACGTAGCCTAACATTTTTTAATCAAACTGATACGATTGGATATGGCTTCTCTTTAATGTTAATTTTCCTAATTTCTTCCAGGTATAAACGTCACCTCACTTGTATCTAGTTGCATGTCAAATAAAACATTGATTTGAGTTTTTTAATAACCCCTTTTAGATTTTTTTTTAATGAAAAGACGTCCATACTTATTTCCTCTTCATTTCGTTGGACTGTCTACGTTTTTTTTCTTTTTGGATTTATACATACCCTTAAAATAATTCATTTTGAAACACTTCACATTTTTTTAATATGCTGGACCTTTCTTCCCTTTGATTTTGATATCCACAAGAAGTACACATTATTTGTGTGTGCATCTATTTCCTCTACCAGATCCGTAATTTTTGTTCTATTAAGTTTTCCAATGAATTCTTGTTGATGAACAAATTCAACACATTGTTCTGGTGACAATTTTCAGAATTGTAAATGCATTAGCGTCAACTTTCCGATACTTCACATTTTGAAGACCCTTTACCAATTTCATTTAAATCAAATACTCAATATTTAGCAGACTTTCAGACGAAGAACATATTTAATAACTGGCTCACTCACTTCGAGAAATATTCATAGACTTAGCACTCTTTGAATTCAGTAGTTCTTTTTTGAGTGTTATGTTTTTCACTACTAATTGACTTATATCGTCATACGTCACTTCCTTTAACTGTCTTGGGTGTGCAATTGCTGATACTTTTATAATGGCCGAACAAGCAGCAGTTGCCAAGAAGAGATCAGTTATTTGTTTTTCTTCTCCAACTGATTTCAAATCCTTTGGCTATTTTGTTCTAGCTTTAGCTACGAGAATCCGAAGGCATGTTTGAGCGTATGCATAATTATCCAGTGATAACTGGTCGTTCCGTTCTTTAAAGAGCGGCGTTACCATTTTAGTGCAGTGTTACTTACCGAAAGCAGTTTGCACTCAGCAATATTTATTATACAAATATGGCACAAGATCAAAGAGGAGATGGGGTAAATCTGGTCTTCATCTGTCTTATACTTAAAATTAGCTAGCCCCAATCAATGACACAATCTTTACACCAAATATTCTTACTTACCATTCTTACTACAGACACTATAATACCTCAGATATTCTTCTGATGACCTAACTCGACCCCATATGTACAAGTTATGAGTGAGTGGGGAATAAGATCATTTTTAAAATTTATCAGCCCAATGAATATTTACAATTAAAACAAAAATTTATTTACAGAAACAAAACCAAATAGAGTTAGTAATAAAAAAACCCCAAGAGCCTTAGATTTGGCAGGAATATCAGTTACCTAGACGAATTTAATGCGGAACTTTAAAAATTCAGTATTTCGACCAAACACTTACTCAAACACACACATCCAAACAACAAATGCGTCCTGGGTATAGCGATAAACTACATCCGGCGTCCTGGTTAAGACGATAAACTACTCCAACAGCAAAGCCTCTGATCAGGAGGTTTTGAGGAGCATGGAACCACCTCTTAATTGCTGGTGTTCCCAGGTCCACCCTGGACTTGGGTGGTAGCACCTGTTAGGGTCCCCAGCCATGGACAAATAATTAACACCCAGACTACATCTGCGTCCTGGGTAAGACGATAAACTACGTCCAACAGCAAGGCCTCTGATAATACGTTTTTGAAAGAATAATGTCAGCTGTACGTTATGTTGCCGGCTATACATTTTGAAAACATATTACCAGCTATACGTTTTTGAAAAAGTAATATCAGCTATATGTTTTGAAAAAAATAATAATAATAGCTATACATTTTTTAGGAAAAAATATTAGCAAAAATAGATTTTTGACAAAACAAAAATATTACCAGGAAAAAAATAGATTGATATACCATAAATCAAAACAAATAAAACCAAACAACAAATACGAAAAGCACTCTAAAAACAACGCAAGACGTCTTGCATACACGTCTGATTACCCATCGGGGGGTGGGGATTAAACTAAAGTGAGGACAAAAAGAAAAAAGCCAATGCGCATGTATCTCCTAGCTAAGCTAGCTTTGACGGAAAAAAAAACTAAAAAACATGCCTAAACTGCCCTATTTGGGGCGGGATTGCCAATGTTCCCTCCAGAATTTCCAATAGCCTAATATCTAATCGATACCCAATATGCCACTAAGTCAGATCCTTTCACCCGACACAGCCGCGCAGGACTCACGTTTTACCAAATTCTGAGAAAGGGAATCATTTCCTTTCCGTCCTAAACATTAAACTGATGTCTAAAGAAGATTAGTTGGGAAGAGGTAAGCTTCCAGTCCTCATAGAATTCTTTCTTTCTCGTCGTCCAAATCACGATTCGAATATCGTCTAGTAAGTGGTATGGCATTGCTGCAAACAGAACTAGTCTCGAGGACAACAAACTTCTTGTGCAGCATGCAAATCTTAATGTCTTCAGTAAACTTGCTCAACGGGCCTACTACCCAGCAGGGGAAGGCAGGCATATGCGTGGCACTTCGAGACTATTTAAGGATCTGTTTACCATCACAGAGTCTGAGATATGGGAAGCGTTGTAGCTGGATTTCCGGGACAAAACTCTGGGATTAAATGGCCTTCCTTACAGACTGTTCTTGTGGTAGTCGCCAGTTTTGTCCCTTTTCTGGCACTAATTTAAGACAATTGGATGCAACAAGATTCTATGCCACAATGCTTTACCAGGAGTATAATCAAGTTGCTTTGCAAGAACAAAAACGGTGGGGATCGTATAGAAAATTATCGGCCACTAAAAGCAGAGTTGAAGATTTTATCAATATTTTAGCCAGTTGTTTGCCTCCAAGGAGACATGTGCTGTCAAGGGAATGACTATTCAGGACAACTTTCATATGGTACGTTTGATCATCGATCAGGTCGACAGTGAAGCCGTGCTGATCAATTTATATCAGTCCAACGCATTCGATAGGGTTGACAATCGATTTCTGGAGGTTGTCCTTTCGGCCGCCGGTTACGGGCCGTAGATACACACCTGGATCCAACTTCTCTATACGTCTCTTGGTTCGCTGGTAGAAGTGAATGGAGTAAGATCTGAATATTTCTTATTGCCTCGCTCCATTCTTCACGGCTGTTCACTTTCGCATTTACTTTATATTCTTGCGTTGCAGCCTTTCCTTCGCAAGTTAAAAGGCGAATCTAATCCTTTCGCGAAATTTTATTACCTATTACCACTACTTCGACTAGGTATTCTGCCTATACCGACGACATTTCTATTCTTGTGTCGAGCAGAGCCGAGATTGATGAAGTTGGCAAAAAGATCAGATGTTAAGAGACGGGGACAGAGACCAAGATCAACCGTGATAAGTTTGTTGGTTTGCAGTTGGGCGCCTGGAAGAGGGCTTCTCTTCCCGGGCCTTTCCTCTGGACAGACGGTTTGCTCAAGATACTCGGCGTCTTCTTCGGTCTCCATCTTTAGTTGGAAAGGATTTAGTCGGAGATGCCGGAGAAAATAGATTTCACGTTCTATCTGTGGTCTCAGAGGATGCTTTCCTTAAAGGGGTGGACGGAAATATGTTTCGCATATCTACACGATACTTCTTGTGGAGTGTGGATCAAGGCTCCCAAGGTATGCCGGGAGATCCGTTTCCTCCAGCCTTCCGAGAGTTGTCTGATTATGACTTGCGTTGAGAATCGTCAAGATACGCCTCGGATCTTTCCTGGACCGGATGTGTTTGCAATCGGATAGGAATGGGGAATTATTGAAGGAACACGCCCATAAGACCTTCCCGTCCCTGAAGAGTGTGAAATAGTACGGGGAGGAGTCCCGCCGTTTACCTCTAGGCGAGTGCTGCTTCTATCGTGAATGCCGGTTAGTTCTCAAATTCCACTTATGGACAACGGATGGGTTGGTTGGGTTTTATGGCATATCAACCACTGTAGGTCATTTAATGCCAAATTTAGTTATATATATATATAGTACTATTAAACGTATACCTGGCAACATTATTTTTTCAAAAACATATCAGAGGCCTTGCTGTTGGACTTAGTTTATCGTCATACCCAGGAAGCGGATGTAGTTTATCGTCATACCCAGGACACATTTAAGGTCTGGAAAAAACTGGGAGTTCACTATTTGCCCATAGCTGGGACCCTAACAGGGGCTACCACCCTGGGTCAGGGTGGAACTGGGAACACCAGCAATTAAGCGTTGGTTCCACGCTCCTCAAAACCACCTGATCAGAAGTCTTGCTGTTGGATGCAGTTTAACGTCATACCCAGGACGGCGACGGATGGGCTTTCCGACATCCAGGCGTTGTTCTGTAAGGCATTATATCAGTTGTTGGTGAGGGCGGGAGCAGTAAAGATGTTCTGATAAGCGAGCTCGCTTTGATGAAGCAGGCGGCTTGCTCCATATGGCCTTAAGCACACGGGTTGAAATGCCTCACCAACGATGGGCCATCACTCACCTGGCTGGTGTTGCCAGAGGTTCTCTGGGTCGACAAGATACTGTTCGGCGACGCTGGAAAAATATCCTAACTGCGTTCGCTGCAGTGAGTCGGAGACCGTGGATCGCTCCATTCACTGCAGGGCCGTAAGCCCGTTGTCCACGTTTATTGAAGACATGATGGCTTTCATGCTGCGCAAAAAGTTCGTTGTCCTCGAGGCTAATTCTCTGGCCTCAGCATTGACGTTCATTTCGCCTTCAGACATTGTGTCTGTATGGTCCGCCATCCATTTCTTTGGCCATATTTTTCTTTCTGTATCCTTGTCGTTCTTTTTAGATCCCGTCAATTCTGGGTAATTTACGGAGCCATTTTTTAGGAGGATCCGCTTTAAAGGAATAACGAAAAGGGATTTTCTATCACAGACATTTGTAGGCCATATTGTTTCTTAAAAGGCTAAGGAAAGCAAAATTTTATTTATGTTTTTCCTTGTAAAAAAATATAAGGAAGAAGAAAGGTGTGGTATAGAAAATCCATCAAAAAAATATAAAATGGAACAAATAAAGATAAACTGCGTGAAGAAAAAACAGAAAATTAACACTCCAAAATTGAAAACTAAAGTAGATTTAAGAAACTGGTTTAACCATGAAACAAAAAAAAAATTAGGGGTTTAAATTGATTTAAATAAAGTCGTAAAAATTAGTTATAGTTTGGTAAGTCTATCAAGTGTTATCTCGGAATGTTTAAAATAAAGAAAAAAATTCAATCTACAAAATACAATAAAGAAACTGGTTCAACCAGGAAAGAAAACAAGTTGGGCTTAAGTTGAAACAATAAAAATTCGTAAAATTTATTTAAAATTAAAGTTCGGTAAAACTAGTAAGAATTATCCGGAAGGGTTTAAAATAAGCACTAGAAAAACGAAACAATGTAAAATAGTTTCGCATTTTACAGAAAAAAAAAAAAATTCGCTCAAAGATGGAAAACAAATAAGATTTAACGACAATAAAGTTTAATAAAGTCGGAATAAAAGAAAAACAGTAGTCTGGGAAAACTTAAAGTTACCCCAGAAAAAATAGAAATGAAAAGCCTAAGGAGGAATAAGAAGCCTGACAAGAAAAAAATTCAAAAGTCGAACGAAAACAAACGGATTTTAGTCCAAATAAAGGGCTTTAATCAGTAAAAAAAACAAACAAACTATGAATTAACAAAGAATAAAATAAAACAGTTGTCTGGCAAAACTTTGTTACACCAGAAAAAATAAAATTAAACATGGCGGCCTAAAGCCAAAAAGGAAAACCTGAAGGAAAAAGAAAACAACAAATAAAAATTTTTGAAAATGAATTCAATGAAAAGGAATACAGAAAAGTAAGTGCAAAATCAACTTAATGAAATGATTCCGGCTCAAAAGTTCTTAATAGGTGTAAACCAAAGGTTTCAAAGATATTTCGACAGGAATTTTTTTTAATGGTTTCTCAAAATAAACAAAAGTAGTGGTTGCAGTTACGTTCAAAACGAGATTTCACAAAAATCACGTGCGGCACATAACAGACCGAGAACAAACATAGTGCGTACTCAATTGCCTCAGGTGCAATAACCGTAGCTATTTATAGTCTTTGTGACTTCATATGTAAATGATTCCCTTCAGCGTTAAATTTGTGAAAGTGTTATAGTGGAACACACCTATTCTATGGTTAATAGACTCTCCCACCTATAATAAGCAGGATTAGTAAGAGTAGGGAGTCACTCAGTCAGTCAGTCGATGCCGGATGACCGTTACTCGGATACTAAAATATCAGCGACCACAACTAGATTTCTCTGCGTCATGACCTATTTTATCAAGTTCCTAACGTTTAGTACGTCGAACCTATTTTAGGACCGACTTAGTAAAAATACAAGCCTCCACTGTGAAACCACTCCATAACACACTGTTTTTCAGCTTTCGTCATTGCGATCTTTCCTTAAGGCCATATTATCATGCGTATCTCGCACGTAACTGGAGACTTATTATAAATCTCGCCGTTCCACTGGAAGCGAAAAAACTTTAGATTCGGTCTGGGTTTGCAGTAATTCGTTGCTGTTGTTGGCTTTAAAAAGCCTTTGCTTTTTACTTTTAGAATAACTTTAGATTATTTAACTGAAGTGGGTATAAGATTTATTTATTTTATTTCCATCCGACTTGCTATATTATTCATGGTTTTCATTGCAGATATAAACTTTTCTTGTGAAATTTACTAAAAAATTGATTTCAAAACCCTGACGTCGTTTTTTAGTTCCTCTCGTTCCCAAAGAAATCTTAGATTCCTTTTGATGTTGCAATCCAAACGAAATCTAACAAAGGATAGCAAAGGTCGTATTCATTCGGACGGGCAAAATAGGAGTTTCATTGGGAATTTGGAATCACACTTGAATTCACAGTTTCTTTCTCCTAAGCTTTAAGTCCTAGTCTATTATGCTATTTTCCCCATAGCTGGGGGATTAAGAGATGGATTCATACCTTTCCCAATGTAATGAACACTGAATCCTCAATATGAGCCCCAACCCAGTATTCCACTGTGTCCCCTAATCTTTTTACTTGGAACTTAATTTAACATTTTTCACTTAATCTTACTTTAATTTTTTTTTCTATGAATTTTTTCTTCACAAAAGCTAAGGATCATCTTTATTTTTATCGTAATCTTTATTTCAGTTTCTAGCAAATGAAAAAAGGATGTCGTTTTTTTTTATATGGAGTTGTACATGCTTCATTCGAATCTGGTTTGATAAATTTGTTAAAATCTACTATTTTGGGGTTATCGACAGTAAAAGATCGGATACATTCAGGTCGGGAGCAGCCATTACTAACGTTGTTTTGCATACATACGCAGCAAAATAGTTATCATTGTATGTAGCATTGCGCAAACTAAGCGTGTCTACGTAAATAGTTCTCGTGCGCAGTAATTGAGACAAATTTAGACAAGAAAGATCAATTTTGAGCTTAACTTTCCGTAGTCGTTCGCGTTTAGCATTCCACAGCGAATGTATGCAAACAACAATATTTTTCTTAATATTTTGCTTAGCTTCTGGAAGACATTTTCCCTACCGAAATACGCCTTCAGATTTCAGTTGCGTTATTAATAAACGAATAAACTTGTGAAGTAATATGAATCTATTTTCGGGGTGTATGATGAAATTTGTTTGGCCTTGAAAAGTGTTGTGTCATCCGTGATTACATCAGATTTTTATCACGTCCAAACACTATTGTCTCGACTGTCGATTAGTTGTCCTGTGGCCATTGTCTGCGATGGACGTTACTCCAAGGAAGCGTACGAAAATTGTAACGCTGCACGAACACACTGGCAAGCCTTACCAGTGAGCAAATTAAAGTACTATAGACTGGCCCGGAAACTCTCCTGACTTTAATCCAATCGAGAATCTGCGGTCAATTTGCAAGGAACGACTTTGTAGACATATGAAGAACTAACATGTGGACTGGGTCATATTGTATTAGAAAAACATGAAAAAAAACAAATAACGAAAATATTCGTTTTGTCTTAATTAATTTGCACATTACTTGCATTTTAATTACTCTTTTACCGAGGAAAAATAAGTGTGTTCCCATGTAAAATTCTAAGAATTACAATGGCTTTTATGCGTACGTTCGAAAAGATCTTGTGGAAAATTGAGTGGTTAAGATATGAACTTGACAAAATATTCAACACGACCACAAAGAAAAGGGAAAAGTAGAAAGCAGATGAATTGAAAACAGAACATTTTATATTAAACCTTTTAATTCTTTTGAAGATAATGTCTCCGTACGACCGGAAAGAGACGATAAAATGGACGCGTTATGTTTGTTATTTATGACTCAACTTCGACTAAGACTTTTGCTCAAACGGAATACTTTCTGTTATATATCTTATTTATACTAAATAAGCTGAACTAGGTATAGATACCAGGCTAGGTATGAATATTTAACAGAAATATATTACTTTCTATTTGAATGTTTGTTAATTGAAGAATAAATAGATCTAATAACTTAATATCTATGAAGACCACAAAGCTGAACCTTGGCAAATTGTGAACCTGTTGTTGTCAATGCTTGTTTGAATTTTATCTTTCTCTGCAAATTATAAATTAATTAGATCTTATTTAAAGTTGGTATCCACTCAGTAGGAATAACAGGGTTCTTTTAACACGTTTCAGCAAAAAGATAATTCTATTTTACCCGTATAATTTCCTGAAGGCACGTAATGGCTTACGGCTAGGATTTAAGAATCGGAGAGCCAGTCAAGTTCATTACCTCACGTACGTGATAATACCCTTGGGAAAGACAGGAATCCACCGTTTCTCTCCCCAACAATGGGTAAATAGCAGGGCAGACTGTGTTCTATAGCGTTGTGTGGCAACGGTTCTAGCAGAAGGAAAACTCTGAACTCAAACCAGTCTGAAGAGGTTTGGGCTCCGTCAGGCTATCTCACTTCTACTACGTCAGCAATACATGTGGTGCACCTAAGACTCAAATGAGTGACAATGCTCGTGATAATTTGTTCATTTTTACCAAATATTACTTTATATTTATTTTTAAAATTTTTCTTCACAATCACTATAATAGTTCCCCGCCCAAAAACTATATATATATATATATATATATATATATACATATACAAATAATAATTTTCTTTTCTTCAAGTAAAGATTCTTGTTGTTGAAATCACATACATTGAAATCATTGAAATCAGTGTGATTTCCTTTTGGCTGCTGATTTTGTTTAGCGGCGTATCAACACCTTTATGGGTCATTTAATGCCAAAATCTAAATAATACAAATACAATCTTATGGCTCCAACTAAATATATTTTGAACGCACTTGTACGCGTTTAACAGGAGATAAAATGTTTTGTTGGTATTTTACTATTAAAATGTATGTTAAAACTTTCATAGTATTTGAATGGGGGCTCATTATTTACCCATAATTCAGACCCTAACAGGTGCTACGACTGCAAGTCAGGCCGGACCTGGATACAACAGAAATTAAAAGGTGGTCCCTGGCTCATCAATATCTCACGATCAGATGCCTTGCTACCGAATGTAGTTTATCGTCATACCGAGGACTAGAAGAATACTAATAAAGACAAGATTCTCTCAAAGACCATTGCTGCCGTCGATAATTGTGCCATAATTTTGGCATGGTACCATACGAATCTAAGTAAACTTTACAATCCTGTACCGTGGAGCAATGGTCAATAACTAATATATATCTTCGATTTTCATCTCTTCTTACGGCATTGTTAATCTGGGAAAATATCTGTATGATTCTGATTTATATTCAATAAATCGATATGCTAATTTTACTGTGTTTTACCCGGGAGAAATATAACGTATTTATTTGTGTATTTATTGATTCTTGATTTGGCGCAAGAATTTATTAATGAATGATAGATATTGTTGATACGTCGATATCACGCTGGCACGGTAACCCAACAATAAGATTAGCACAAGGCATCATATTTTTGTGCACGTATCGACACATTTCCTTACGAAACTCTCACTAAAATACCTCCAAGTTATAGGCGCCTCCGCTCCTATGGCTTCCCCCAGGTTTATAAACCAGAGAACCATTTTATTTTGAAGGCCCGAAGACAAGCGATATGTTGTACATTTATTAAGTCATTTGCTTGATTCATAACAACGTTCAACAAATAAATTCTATATTTTAATTCAAACGTATGTTAATCATCAATAAACAATCCTCTTGGACATCTGTAAGATGCCAGAAATTTGATCTGCCGAATTACTGATGGCTACTTTAGAATACGTTTTAACCAACAGCTAACCACTTCATCTTACCTTTTAAAATAACCTGTAAGTATATCTGTATATTTCTGAAACGAGGTATTGTAATTGTTTACACTATTTTTATTGTTCGGAATGTTGTCTTCATCTTTATTGTCATATTCATGACATTTCAGCCGTTGTACGCGCCGACCTTCTTCAGGTGATTGGAATTTCGAACGGAATCCTTTATTTCGTTCACCGGGGTAGATGGTTCTACATCCGCATGGCCCTGTAGATAGATGGTTTGGTTGGATCCAGTGACTTGACCCAAAGTGCTGTGAGTTCAGTACCTGGCTACGGCAGTGCTGAACAAAAAACTTGGAGAGCTGAGCTAAAAGGAAATAACTGAGACATTCGGAAGAGGCATGGTACGTGGAAGTAGAACAATTTATCCCGGTGGATAAAGGGTTCAATTCGAAATTCCAATCACCTGAAGAAGGCCGGAAAGTACAACGGCCGTAACGTCGTGCAAATAACAATAACGATAAGGACAACAGCCCGAACAAGATAAATACTGTAAGTATATGTTGTTTAATAAAAGAAACCGAATAATTAAACAAAAATCCTTGTAATGTTAAAAGTTACATTGGACAATATATAGTATTTGCACTTCAAGGCATGAAAAACACTTCCTGTATTCACTGGAAGGTTTTGGGCAGGGGGTTATAATAAAAAAATAATAAAACCTCAGGGGATTATCATAAAAGATGCATGGAACACAAGTGGAAACGGTTTACCAGTGTTTGAACGTACTAAGAAATGCTGATGCAGAAACGAGTGCCAACAAAGAATCTTGGGGATTCCATGCAGTAGCCCGAAAATGTTTAAGTTATTCTTGTAGAAATTAGTGGCGGACTACTAATAAAAAAAAAAGGATTAGTTATTACCAGAAGGCACGGATAATGGATAGCGACTCGGATTGAGGAATCGGAGTGCCGAGTTCGAATTCCAGAACCAATCCATTACATTCACTTACATGCTAGTACCCTTGGGAAAGTTATGGATCCTCTTCTTCTCACCCCAGGTAAGGACAGACCTGGTTCTATAGCATTAGATGGAAACTGGTCTACTGCAGGAAAAAATCTGCCTAATCAGTCATGTATCGAAAGATATATGATCGCCTAAGAGTGTATGACGCATGGATCATAACTGACTGAAAATCCATTACGTGCTAAAACCCTTGGGAAAGGTATGCATCCTCTTCTTCTCTCCACTGGTTCTATAGAATTGGATGACACCTGGTCTACCGCTGAAAGAAATGGCAACCTACTGCGGGAAAGATACCTGCTCGCCTAAGCGTGTATCCCGCATGGCTCATAACTGACTGACTGATTACCAGAATGATGAGGACCAAGTTTTATTCGCTTGGTTAGAATAAAGGATCTGTGTAATATATATATATATATATATATATATATATATATATATATATATATATATATATATTACAGATCCTTCTATAATCAAACAGATACCAAAATCGATTAACCGCAGGCTCTCCGACAATTCCTCCAATGAATCCCTATTTAACAAAGCTAAAAAAGACTATGAAACGGCCTAAAAGATAGCGGATTCCCAGCAATACTCACATACTCACCACAGAATACAAAAAGACCAACAGGAGAAGAAATATCATATGGTTCAACCCACTGTACAGCAAGAACGTAAAAACAAATGTAGGAAAAATATTCTTCAAACTCTTACACAAACACTTCCCAGAATCAAGCACCTTACACAAGATATTCAACAAAAATACAGTAAAAATCAGCTACAGCTGCACCGAGAGCATGGCACAAATAATAAAAAAAAAGCACAATAGGAAAATTATCAACAAACCACACGAACAAATTAAACCCACGTGCAACTGCAGAATAAAGAACGAATGTCCCTTAAACGGAAATTGTCTACAAAACAACGTAATATACCAAGCCACGATAAAATCACCAGATAACGAAAAAAAAGTATACATAGGAGTAACTGAAGGACCCTGAAGCAAAGAAATTATACACACAAAAACATTGTTCACAAATAGTAAATATGCGAACAGTACGATGCTTTCTAAGTATATCTGGGAAATAAAAAACAAAACGCACATCACACCAAAAAATATCTTGGAAGATAAGGAAAAAGTCATCAGCCTACAACAATCAATCAAAAAACTTGCAAACTTTGCTTGGAGGAAAAAAAATAGCTATCATTACTTTCCCGACCAAAATAAATTATTAAATAAAAGATCCGAGCTCATCTCAAAATGCAGGCATGAAAATAAATTTTACTACGTAACCTAAAAAATGAAAACGGAAAAATAAAATAAAAACAAATACAATAATAATAAAAAAAAAAATAAATAAATAAATAAAATAAATAAATAAGTACTATGTTGCTTAAAAACCGAAAAAAAAAAAAAGAGAAAATATAAAAATAAATTGACCTAAATTCATCCAAGTAAATAAATAGGCAAACCAATCCCAAATTAAAAACTGTTCCCGCCAAAAAAATAATAGTTAGAATGAACTACAACAACCAACCCCAAAATTGAACAAATAGCTTTAATTAAATTCTCAAACCAAAACAAAACTGTTAAATACGTGATATAAAACAAATTTTACTATGTTAATAAAAAATAAATAAAATAAGAAATAAAAAAAAAATAAATAAATAAATAAATAAAATAAAATAAAATAAAAAAATAAATAAAAACGAGCAATATAACTTGACCCAAATAAATGAACAAAGCGACTTCCGGTAAAAATAACCGCCATAATAGAATACCCACAATGCACCACTAACCCGAATATATATAAATAGCCGAGAAAAATAACAGCACACGTGGCCTGACGATTGCATATAGCATGAAACAGACTGTCGCCTCTAAGTGTTGACTTCTATGTTCACTTTTATATTTACACACGCTCTATCTCTGATATTGAGCACTTTATCCCATAAATATAGCAATTTTAAGACTATATTTCTTATATATATATATATATATATATATATATATATATATATATATATATATATATTAGCAATTTCTAAACAATATACTAATGTATGTGGGATCTGTACATAAGTATCCATCCGTTTAATGATTACAAAAATAGATTGCTTTGGGAAATTCCGCTTCAGTTCAAATTTAATATTCTCTCTTTCAGACATTATACACTATGACCCAGCGTCCCTTTCCGTGTGAAAAATCCTCTTTGGTGAACGCCCCAAGCAAAAGTCATTTCAGCAATTCAGGTAATACTCAGAAATTAAAATAGCGAATAGCCCAAAGGTTGTGATCGAATAAGTCTTAGAATAATACAACTTCCTGTCTGAATTTAAAATATCTCTGTAATTCTTTAAAATATTTAAATTCAAAACCATACTGTGAATTTTTCAAAGTGCAGATGTAATTCAATTATTGCATAGTTTGCATTATTTATAAGACAATCTAAAGGTCGATGAGCTTCTGACCGACATCATTGGTGAGATCGGGCAAAACCGGCGCCGGTGTATCCAATGCCCTAGGACATACCAACAATATATGACTCTTTCTCGCTGTTCAATAAGATTTGATAAGGTAATTACACAAGATTACATTAGATTATTCGAATGATTGCAATATAGAAATTGCCACAAAGTAGTTCGCTCCTTTTGTAACTATATTAGTATCTTAAGTGATTTTAGCGCCCGTGGCGAATTCTTAGTTTGGCTGGCACATGCCATCATCACATCCATAGAGTAAAGAAATTATAAATCCTGCCAGTTGATGATTGTCTCATTGCGTATAAAATTTCTTTAAAAATGTTAAAGACCTCGGAATAAGCAGTTTACAAGCTTTTTGAAATGTCACTTTTTGGAATATAAAATATGAAATTGAAAAAGAAATCTTCCAGAAATATGATATATAATTCTTTCTCTTTATTTTCAATTTTTATAAAAGAAACATTCACATGTTAAATTGACACAGAATTATCTCTTGCCCATAATTAAAGAATTCTTAGTTTGTTTGAAGTTTTATTGCTTCTTTGTACAGATAATTTTAAGAATGTTTTTATAAAATGTGATATGGAATTTATTTTACCAAAATTGATTGCGGAGTTCGAATTCCGGTCGAGTTTGTTACATTCATATTGAATGATATCTCTAACATTTTTAGGCATTTAAAACAACATGCCTGGCCGCATACACAATTCCGGAAAATCCTTGTTGAAAACACAACTATACTTAAACATGAAAACAATAAAGAAAAACTAAAAATTCTTGAAGCGAAATACATAAAACAGTTGAAACCTAACCTGAACAAAATAAACTATGAAATCTCCACAAATATTCTTAAATGCCTATAATCCATAACAGAAGCCATTGGTTTATACCAACGGTTCCTATACTTAATACTTCTCGTTTTCACTCTCACGTGGTCATGTGTGACGTCACGAGCTGCGGTGCATCTCATTTGCATGAGTTTGTCATTGCTTGGAAATCTTCCATGCAAACAAAAACAGACTATCATTATTGCTTTGTCCATGTATTGGTTAATATATTGTAATGTAATTGTCATCTTTGATAATAGCATATGTAAACCAGAAGCTTATATAGGTTTAAAAATATGTATCAATATTGTGATTTTCTTTCTTCGTTTAATGATAATGTTATTAAGCTTATCTTATTTTCTTATGAAACGAATTTATATAAAATAACTAACAACACTTATCTATATTATTTAATGAAATATGTATCAATGAAAAAATGCTGCCTAAATACACACACACAGTAAAGTTCACTCTTGCAGATATATATATATATATATATATATATATATATATATATATATAATGATTGTATTTCTCTGTATCCTTGGAAACAAGAAATTATGAATTATATGTACGTTTAACAATCCGTAAATTTAAAAATAAGTTATTCTAAAATTCGCTTGAAGATGAAACAGAACTAATGCTTTTAATTTAATTATATAATAAGTTTTAGCTTCGAGTTTTGAAACATGGTAATTCCTGTGTAGCGAAGAAACCATATTTTAAATCAGTTAATTTATAATATTTATGCTCTGTAAATTTACATTGAGCACTGTTTTGTAAAAATAAAATTATCAGTAAGAACACCAGATTATATATTTTACTGTTCCTTCTTTATGACACACACACACACACACACACACACAAAACACACATATATATATATATATATATATATATATATATATATATATATATATATATATATATATATTATTATCATTATATACTAACCGGCCGGTCGCGAGTGCATTCGCTGCACCCATGCATTAGGGTCTCAACGGGACGCTCAACTGTACACATCTCAATAGGTGTATACTACTCGACTTTTTCTCGTCCACCACAGCATCTTCTTTAAGTAGCCAATCAGAAGCTCGCTGAGATCCGTCCAAGGAGAGTGGAAAAATATATCCCAAACTAAATATGGAGAAATATATTATATTCCATAATAAAGGTTTTACTTAATTATCCATTATGTTTCTATAATTCTTCAAATGTTGAATGTATAACTAATTTTAATTTCTATTTTCCCATCTTTACACTATATTAATTTTATCTTATAAATTGTCCTCTATTCTGTCACTCATGAAATAAAAATAATTGTTTGTACGGAAAAAAAGGATCTACGTACATCAAATCGTCTTTAAATTAATTAGCAGCAGAAGAAATATCGTTGAACTTTTAAAAGGTAAACTTAAACATTAATTCAATACTTAAATGCAGCGGTCAGTTTTGAGTTTTTTCTGTAGTTTAGTGTAAACACTGGAGTTGAATAACTTTTATAAGTTATCCCCTAAGGATTATGATACCTTAATTAAAATAGTTTGACCAAAAGCAACAAGAAAATTGACACAACTGATAGATAAAATTAACTGTGTTAGCAAATCCATTACTGACAAATTGTGTATAAGTGAACGTGTCAGTAAATTACAGCTAAGGCGGCATACATTTTATTAAAGGACCATAAACTGGATTTCAGAACTAAGCCATTAACACGTCTAATTAACCCTACAAGACCGGAGGTCGGAAGAATCCACGAAACAATCTATTCTATTAAAAGTACCGTTGGATGCTTGCAGTGGGTTAATACAACGGATATTATCAACTGGTTCAGTGGTATCCAAAATAAGGATAACTGCACTTTCATACGGTTTGACATCATTGATTAATATACTTCCATCTCGAAAGATCTTTTCACTTTGGCTTTGGAATTTGATCAGGAATACTCAAACATTTCTGATAATGAGCTGGATATCATCTTGAAATACAGAAGTTCTGTTCAATTTAACAACGAGGAACAATTGACAAAAAAAAAACTTCCAGTGATTATTTTGACATCTCAGTGGGTTCTTTAGATTCTGCTGAAACCTCTGACTTGTTGGGATTTATTTCTTTTATACAATTTAAGTGCCTATGATTCTGATAGTATTGGATTATATAGAGATGATGGCTTATTAGTAGTTAAAGACTCTACAAAAACTAAGTTAAATCGTACTAGGAAGATGATCCATAGGGAGTTTAAGGATCTAGGCCTTAAGACTTAAGTTACGACCGACATTAACCAGGTAAACTTTCTGGATGTCACCCTAGATCTTTATAATAGTTATTTTCAAGCTAATATGAAAGTTAATTCCAACCCAGTTAATGTACATCCTAATTCCAACCATACCATTTCTGTTATTAAGCACATACCCTCATCCATTAAAGGACCATAAACCGGATCTCAGAACCAAGCTGTCTACTCATCTAATTAATGATAACCAAACCCGAGATCTGAAGAATCAGTAAAACCATTTTGGAGAGACCCAACCAATCTATTAAAAACCTCCTTGGACTCTTACAGTAGGTTAATAGCGCGGATATTATCAACTGGTTCAGTGGTATCCAAAATAAGGATAACTTCACTTTCATACGGTTTGACATCATTGATTAATATACTTCCATCTCTAAAGTTTTTTTTTCACTTTGGCCTTGGAATTTGATCAGGAATACTCAAATATTTCTGATAATGAACTGGATATCATCTTGAAATACAGAAGTTCTCTTCTGATTTACAACAATGTACAAAAAAGACTTCAAGTGATAATTTTGACATTTCAATTGGTTCGTTGGATTCTGCTGAAGCCGCTCATTTGGTGGGATTATTTATTTTATACACTTTAACTGCCTAGATTCTGACAGTTGCGGATAATATAGACATGATGTCTCGTTAGTAGTTAAGGACTTTACAAAAATTAATTTAGATCACATGAGGAAAATGATATATAGAGTGTTAAAGTATTTTTGTCTTAAGACTAAAGTTAAAACTAACATTAAACTGGTTGACTTTCTGGATTTTACCCTAGATATAAATAATAATAAATCTTTTCAACTCTATATGAAGGTTAATTCTAACCCGGTATATGTACATCCTAACTCCAACTATCCCCCTTCTGTTATTAAGCACATACCCTCCTCCATTGAATTTAGAATCAGTGATAACTCTTCTACCAAAGAGCTTTTTAATAAACATAGTGAATTTTATAATTCTACCCTTAGAAATAGTGGTCGACTTTAACTGATGATTGGCTTTTGATGAAATGAATATAAATATATATATATATATATATATATATATATATATATATATATATATATATATATATATATATATATATATATATATATATACTTGCTCCGTTCCGTTGTGAATAATTATATTTTTAAACTTAAAGCTGCGTAAATTTAAAATTTCAATTTGTACATTTTATTTCTTCATGTTATTGTGAAATTATATATTAGTTATAATAAATTCTAATTTAGTCTAACATTAACATTAAGGCATTAATAACTAGGTTTCCTTGTCAAATTTTTTGAATTATCATATACTTGTATTTTGATTGGTCATTGATGCTTACGTAACAATGTTTACCCTATTGAGATGTGTTTGGTTGGTTTTGAACTTTTTTAAAACTCTTCATCCTGAAATCACCCCATCACGTGAAAAGACAAGAGAAGTATTGAAACGAAATGGCTATTTTTGTAGTGATTTTATAACAAGCTCTTGTTATAGTTTTTATATAAATACTATTGTATATATATATATATATATATATATATATATATATATATATATATATATATATATATATATATATATGAAAGACTTCTTCAACGCCTCTCTGTATAATTTACGACTGAATGGTGATATCGATCATATATATTTAAATAAGGTTTTTGTTGTACAGAACTTTATAGTAGCATTTAAATTACAAGGTATATCACTATAAATTTAATAACTAAAAGCAACTGAGCCTGACCAAGTCTTATCAAGTTTTATTTCCAGAATAAAACTTGTTAAGACTAGTACGAAATGATATGCCTTATAATTTAAATTTGAAATTAGGCTTTTTCCTTGACTTTATATATATATATATATATATATATACACACAAACATATATATATATATAAATGTCCAAGAGGATAGAATCCAGGTAGAACTCAATGTCCAGGACAGAGTAAGAATATAATAAAAATGCATTTGTGTTCACGTTGCAACAAATAAAGAATCCTTCCTGAGTTTGCAAGAAAAACACACAAAACACACACACACACACACACACACACACACACACACACACACACACACATATATATATATATATATATATATATATATATTTATAAGCGTTAATATATATATATATATATATACATATATATATATATATATATATATATATATATATACATATATATATATATATATATATATATATATATATATATATATATATATATAAATATATAAATATATATACATACATATATACATGCATACATACATACACATACATATATATATAAAATTTCCAAGAGGATAGTATCCAGGTAGAACTCAATGTCAAGGACAGTGCAAGAATATAATAAAAATGCATTTTGCGATATGTGTGTGTGAGTGTGAGTGTGAGTGTGTGTGTGTGTGCGTGTGTTTGTCTTGCCAAACTCAAGAAGGATTTTTTATTTGTTGCAACATGAACACAAATGCAGAATTTCAACTCCATTAACTGATTTAATTCTTCATGCAGTTTCACATAAACAAAAGTTCTCACCACGATTTTGTATTATGCATCCGCATATTATTCTTGCCCCAGTAGGGCCCCCACCACTAAGCAGTGCCTCCCTCTTAATTAGCAGTAGAATTAATCCCTGGCAGGACTAAAATGAATTAGCAAAGTTCTTCTAAATGCTGTGTCCCATTAGAACTTTGGCGATTATGGCTTTCCACAACTTCCTGTTCTTTGTAGCTCTTTATAATTTTTGCCACTTCACTCAAGCTCCACAGGGAGGTTGTGCGTAGTTTTCCTCTCTTCTTCTTGCCTTCGATCTTTTCTGTGAGTATCAAATTTTCGAAGCCCTCTTTCCTCAATTTATGTTCTCAAAATTTCAATTATCTCTTCCTAATGTTAAGGATAAGTTTTATTTTTGTGTTTATTATCTCTATTCGCTCACATGTTCTATCCACGCTATTCTCAACATCCTTCTGTAGTACAAGATTTCTGTTGCTTTAAATCTCGTCTACATCTGTTGGAAAATTATTTAGCATTCACTGCCATATAGGGGGACTGGTATTACGTCACTGTTCAGTACTCTTTTCTTTGTTACGAAATTTTTCTGTTTCTTAATATCTAGCTTAGCTTTTGGAAGGCATATTTTGACTTTAGTACTATGTATGTGCGATACACCCATTTCAGCCTCGACCTTGAGCCACATTCTGTTCCAATGGGCTTCAAAGAGACGCACAGCAGCTCGTCTTCAGCTATCAAGATTTTGATTAACGAGCCAGTTGTATGTTTTTCCGACTCGAACGCTGTTGGCTTGGGAGGAAATTACTCGTCTGTCATCAGCAAATGATAATTCGTGGCGCAGTTTCACTTCGTGTCAACCTGAGTAAAGGAATTAAATTGTGAGCTACTGTAGGTTTTCTTTAGCACGACACAATAATAGATTTCTGCAACTTAAACGTAACACTCTCACTAATGACTAAATCAATTCACTTTCAGACACGTCTATAGAGCCATCTTGAAATCGGTATGCTGCATGACTCTGCGCCGTTTGACCTGCTCCATTAAAGATAAAATAATTTTATGTAGCACAAACCCATTAGTTACGTCCAAGTAGGGCCCGAACTTATATTAACTGCAAAGAATCTCTTTACTTAAATCTCTTATTGGTAGCGTAAAATCAAACAAGTACGATTTAGATATATGGGAAGTGTTTTATCAGAGGACGGATAGGGAGACGATGAAATCGGAAAGATTGTGAAAGATGCCTTCCAAAAGCTAAGCAAAGTATTAAGAAACAGAATTTTTTTTTTGTTAGAAACAAAGAAAAAAATACAGAACTATTATACATCAGTCATATGGCAGTAAATGTTGTACAATCTACTCGGAGATAAAGAGACTTAAAGCAAAAGAAATGTGGCTCTACAGAAGGCTGCTATGAACCAAACATGTGAACGACGACGAAGTTTTTAGAAAAAAAGGAAATAAAATGAACGCTTATACTTGACCTCAGGAAGAAACAGTTAAAATTTCAATGGAACATAATTAGGAGAGAGTTCTTGGAATATCTGATACTCCTGGGACAGCTTAAAGGCAAGAGGGTCAGAGGAAAACAAAGCATAACCTACCTAGAGAGCTTGAACAAATGGATGGCGGAAAAAAGCTTTAAAAAAAGAAAGCTTAGCAAATATGATACTCACAAATTGTACGCTTAGGCCTTCTTCAGGTGATTAGAATTTCGAAACGAACCCTTTATTTTCATCAACTGGGGTCTTCGAGGACACATGGCACAGAGGATAAAGGCGTTAGTTAGATCCAGTAACAGGACCCAAAGAGTGTGAGTTCAATACCTGGTATAAGGCGGTTGAGAAATTTGAAAAGGGAATTAACACGAGATTACTAACATCCATTGGACATGACACATGGAACTAGAACAGTCTACCCCAGTGAGCGAAACAAAAGGTTCAGTTCGACATTTCAACCACCTGAAGAAGGCCGAAGTGTACAACGGCCGCAAAGCTGTGATAAACATGGCGACAAAGATGAGGACAATAATGTAATATACGAATAATGAATAAACGAATAATGTAAATAGTGTAGATTGTTCTACTTCCAAATGACATGTCTCTTCCAATCACTTGAAGAAGGTCGGTGCATACAACGACCGAAACGTTGTGAATATGGCAATGAAAATGAGAATAACAGTCCGAATAATGAAAATAATGCAAGTAAAATATACTAGTTTCTTTTTGGAAGCAGTAAAATTTACAAGCCATTTCTTGCCCCAGTTAACAACTAATTTGAAGTCATTTTCGAGAGCAGTTGACAGTGTTACTTTGTCGGACCTATTGAACTTGCTTTTAAGACAGGAGTAAATACATGTGACATCAGCAGAAATAACTAGCTGTAAACTGAGGATATCGGAATGGTCACTGATAAAGATAAGAAACAAAGTAGGTCTAAGGATAGAAGCATGAAGTGGGATCAATAGCATTAATATGAAAGGATATCGAAGTCTGGCTGTTCAACATGGCTTTCATTGAACAATTGCTTAATGACGATTGGATTAAGTCAAATATTCGGGCAAAGACACCATAGCCATTGGGCATACGAAGAAGGCATGCCAAACACCTTCACGATATCTAAAGCCATAGCCTGAGCCTTGCTGTTCTTATCTAAAGATTCAATAATAACCGTTTACACATCAGCGGTGGAGCCAGAAAAATGGAAAATATATTGTTTATCTAAAAGAAAGCCGTGAGAAGTTAGATGTTTAACCAATTCGGAGTTGATTAGAGCCTTTTGCTGCTATCAAAATGGATTTCAGTCGACGCATCTTTCATTTGCTTTCATCAGTAATGCTGCATTCATGTAATAGGCCTATTTTTCACTTTTGAAATATAAATTGTTTGTGAAGAAAATTTAATTAATTATTATTAAGTTAATCGGATGAGCTTCACTCTTTATCTCCACCAGTACAGACAACTGCAGTTTGGACACGCCATGCTACTTCCACAAAGTCGAATCACCCTCGTTTCTCCCATGTTCCTAAATCCTATTCGGAGATGTTTTTCCCAAAGAACTGCTATTTTGTGAAATAGACCCGAATAGGTGCTTCCATGAATGCTGGAACGTTAACCTCTTCATGCCAAGGGTCAATGCTTACCTATACTCTTTATTCACATAATCTTCACTTACTAACACTTCTTATTTTATTCATCTCTTTTCTTCTACTGAGTTCAGTATCCCTTCAGAACATGGCGATCATAGCTCTCCACAATTTCCTTTCGATCATAGATCTTAAATATTGTCTGTTATCTATCCTAAACCTTTTCATTATGACGAGAATTTCATCTGTCATTTTTTTTTTTTTTTTGTCTATTCATATTTAGATGATCTCCATTGCTGATACTACTAAAGCTTCTAATAATGTGTCCCATGTCGAGCTTCTATTTTTATTTTGTCCATTGTATCTATTTTTAATACTGTCTATATATTTCTTCTTCGCAGTTGGGTCATTCAAGAGTTTGTCATATTAACATTTCGACTGCTGACTTAGTCCTCTTCAGTTTCCGCAGTTTCACTCTAAATTTACATATCACTGGAAGGTGGTCACTCCCGCAGTCAGCACTTGCATATGTTTTGCAGTGTAAAACTAGATTCCCGAATCTCTTATTGATAGTTATATAGAGCGTTTAGTTTTTTCCTTTCTCCTCATGGGTTTCTTCGTGTCCATGTATGTCTTGGATGTTTTTGAAACCGGGTGTTGGACATTCACCATGCACCATGGGATACATTTTTCTCCGCGTTCATTACAAAACTCTAGTTCAAATTTGCCAAATATTTTACCATCTTTCTCTTTGCCTGCTTTGAAAATTTTTATTTCTTGCGTTTTGCATTGAGCCTTGGCATTATCCTGTGTAGAATAACTTTTCAATTTCTTCTCTTGTACTTTGTACTGTAAGTGGATATACAATTAGATGGATATGTCGACAGACTTTTCATTCCGTTTAACAAGAATTCTTTCAAATAGTTAACAGTAACGCGGAACACGTATCTTCATGTGTTGATCTAATATCAGTCCTACTCCTCTTTCATTTCTCTTTCCGCCAGCATATATATTCCTGTATTTCCATTGACGAAATTTCTATTGTTTGCTAACCTCGTTTCACATATACCTAAATTATTAGTATTTAAATTGTTCATTTTCTACTTTATATATTATATAAATGTCCATATTGCTTTAGTGTTCCGGTATTTCAAAACCTGTCAATTATTTTTGTTTATAATAATGTATTATTGTAACCCTCTACCTTGACTGGCTCGCGAACCTTGTAATGTGTTAGATTTAGTATTTGAAAATCAGCTAAACTGGGTAGTAAATAGTTTTTCACTGATAGAGAATAAATAATAAATTTGTGGATTATCCTGAAGAGGAAAATACACACGTCAAGGAAGTTAGAAATTGTTATGAATATATGAGGAAAATTAGTCTAGACCGATAATCCAGCCGTAATCTGCAAAGATTAGTGTTTTACTTTATCAAGATTTGACTGCAACGAAAAGATTCTGAAAGCTGCCGTTAAGTCTGATTAATATTAGATTCGTAACGGTTAATTGTAAACACAATCTTGGATTAAAAAAATTGTTTACATTTATAATATGAAAAAAAACATATCAAGGGAGGAATAATTATTAAACAAATAGATTCTCTGCAGAGACATTAGATGGATTCATTAGGCTTCACACACTGAAGGGCAAATATGACTGACATAATGATTTTTGGACGTGACATTTAATTATTGAGATTCACTAGACAAGTTAACTTTCAAGTAATTAAGCGAGATAAATGTTCAATATTTCAAGTAATTTTAATTGCTTGCCAAATGAAAATCAATAAACAGCCAGTGAGAAATGAAACGATTTTTAAAATGTTTTCTAAAAATATTTTGTAAAACAATATGCTACGTGTCAATGAAAATCTTTTAGTTCCATATTTTTTGGAGAAAATCCCCCACAATATATATATATATATATATATATATATATATATATATATATAATACAAATAGATATAACATATATATAATCTATATCTATATATATATTATATATTTATAATATATATATATATATATATATATATATATATATATATATATATATAATATACATATAGGTACCTCCACGAAATCGCTAAAAAAGAGTATAGCTTGATTAAAAAGACGCCAAACTTGATAAAACTTAATTTTAGCGTCTAAATGCTTGTTATTACTAAGAGGAAAGACCAAAGTTTTTTTTTTTAATTCGTTTTCTAAATATTTCCTTCTTTTTAGATCATTCTAAATTTTGATTAAAAAAACCTTGTTTTTCTTTGTATCAGCGGAACTAGTAAATAACAATTTATAGCACTTTTTTTTTGGTATGACACACATTAATTTGGAAAATCTTGCAAAAATAAAATAATTGTCGGATGTTAATGAAACTTTAAGGAACTATTCACAGATGATCGAAATTATTATAAATATTTTTTTTATGGCAGAATTATTTTTTTATTTATTACCCCCACCTAACTAATTTTATGAAAATGCTAGAAATTCGATCGCATCGGGTTTAGTGATTACAATAGTTAAAAACACAAGACTTTGAGGAATGCAAACCATTTTTTTTTAATTGGACCCCCACTATCTGAAAATCTTCCCTGAATTGTAACATACAAAACTCAATAAAACAAATATATTATTTAATTTCAAATGCTTTCATTTGCTTTTAATTGTTTTTATGAATATGGAGAATATTGAGAAGCAAAAGAAATTTTCGATGAAAAATGAATTTTTAATACAATTATTTGTTATTTCTTAATTATAATAGATTTTTACATTTAATATTTTAAAATATTATAAAATTAGTTAAAAGCCGCATCCAATTTCGTAAATGTCCTTATGAGATAGATCTTTTTTTACCACATTGTAAATTGTATCGTTTTGACTAATCAGAACATTAAGAAATGTAATTCTCCTTTTTATAATTGGGCTGTAATTATAAAGTACGGAAGACTAACCAGAATACAATTAAGTTACATTATTTGAGTTTAGCATTGTTCTCCGCTGTTAAGGCTTTTACTTTTGCGAAACACGTGTGGAAAAGTTAATTTGATTTTTCAATTTCAATTGAGAAAGGTACCTACAAGTATTAGTATCATCTTATGAAATTTATATGATCTTATTTTTATATTAATCTCGGTTATGAAATTTTTCCATGAATTAAATATCAAAATTAATAATAAAATGAATGGAAATACAAATAACACAGTAAAATGTAATAAATGTACATAAAATTATAGTATCATATGTACACTTCTGATAAAATTTCATAAGAAAGGTAACTATAAATTAATTAGATACCTTTCTTATGAAATAGGAAATTTAATCTCACTCTTAACAGTCTTATTTTAATTTCTTTATAATATATTTTCCATTATTTACATTATTCGGACTAATGTCCTCATCTTTGTTGCCATATTTATCACAATGTTTCGGCTGTTGTACGCTCCGGCCTTCGAACTGAACCCTTTATTTCGCTCACTGGGGTAGACTGTTCTAGTTCCACTTACCATGTTTTAATGGATGTCAGTTATCAGCTATCTCCTGTTAATTTCCCTCTGAAAGTACTCCACTGCTTTAACCGGGTATTGAACTCACACTCTTTGGGTCCTGTCACTGGATATAACCAACGCTTTTATCCACTGTGCCATGTGTGCTTGAGTACCCGGTTAAGGCAGTGGAGAACTTTCAGAGGAAAATTAACAGGAGATAACTGATAACTGACATCCATCAAACATGGCACGTGGAACTAGATCAGTCTACCACAGTGAGCTAAATAAAGGGTTCAGTTCGAAATTCCAAACACCTGATGAAGGCCCGAGCGTACAACGGCCGAAATGTTGTATAAATATAGCGACAAAGATGAGGACATTAATCCGAATAATGTAAATTATGTACATAATACGTATGTACATAATCTCAGAAATATAGACAGACAATATATTTTCCATAAAGCATCGTAAACGTAAAGGTGAAAACTAAGTACAAAAAAAATTAGACCGCTGAAAGTTTTCCTTAAAAATAACGAGGTAAATAATTTGTTCACTTAAATGTAAATTATTTCACTTTTCTCCTTCCGTAGAACAAATTATCCTCACGGAATCCGTCAATATGTCATTCATCACCTGTCAAGTGAGGCGAAAGTTTATGACCTGCTTTGTTTTATTTTCAAATTACATCTTTTCGGCACAGAAGCTAAGTTAAACTTGATTCAAAATCTTTTAAATAAACATTATAATTTCTGATTTTCTTAAAATAAGTTTTGAAAAAATGATAATTGATATTTAAAAAAATTTCAAAGTGAGATTTCCAGTTTAAAATGCAAAAAATAGTCAATTTTGCTGACTCAAAAAAAAACAAGATTTTTAACGAAAATTTCGGACGTGTCAGGAACGATTAAAAATATAAAAAATAATACCCCCAAAATATTTTGATCTTTCCTCTTAATAATATAAACATTTAGACGATAAAATTTTGTTTTCGTCAGATTTGGCGTCTTTTTCATTATGTTATGCTCTTTTTAGCAATCTCGTGGACGTACCTAATATAATATATACCCACTCAATATATATATATTATATAGATAATATATATATATATATATATATATATATAATATATATTTAATATAAAATATATAATATATATATAATATATATAATATACGGGATATGTATATATATATATGTATATAATATATATATATATATATATATATATATATATATATATATATATATATATATATATATATATATATATATATATTATATATATATATATTATATATACATATATATATTATATATATAATATATATTATATATATTACATATGTATATTATATATATATATATATATATTATATATATAATATATATATATAATATATATATATTATGTATGTTATATAATATATATATATATATATATATTATATTATATAATATATATAATATATATGTATATATATATAACTATATCATATATATATATATATATATATATATATATATATATATATATCTATATATATATATATATATATATATATATATCAAGTTTGGATTGAGGAATCGCAGAGCCGAGTTCGAATTCCAGTCGATTCCATTACATTCACTTACGTGCTAATACCCTCAGGAAAGGTATGAATCCTTTCCTCCGGCTATGGGTAAAATAGCAGGACAGACAGGGTTCTATAGCCTTGGATGGCAACTGGTCTAGGAGAAGGACAACTCTGAATTCAAAACCTGCGGAGGGTCGTTTGGGAACCTTGTGGCATTCGGTGCACCAGGTCTCTGTATTCGTCCCTTCAACAAGTGTGGATGGTCCTGCACGAAGCCTTCACCACTATAATCAAATCTCATGTGCCGGTGTCGGGCTGTCGGTTTCCTGGAAACTGATCTGCTTGACTCTCATCCGTCGAATCTCGACAGAAGAGTCGATTATATATATATATATATATATATATATTAGGTGACACATTGATACTTCACGGTAAATAAAGAAATACTTAGCAGGTCTTATAAATGTGATTTACATTTCTTTTTTAATTACGTCCTAGTCGGTTTATATTTGAGACAAAATGACTTTGCAAATTATTACCAATATCTTTTTTCTCTCTTCCAATATATAAGTATTTTTTGTTGAGCTTTTTCTTTTATACCTATTATATATCTATACCCACGATACATTTATGATAAATCCAATTAAATATTGACAGATACAGAGTGTCCAACGCATTTTCTCAACATTTCATGCTAAGCCACAGACGCTGCTTTATATTCAGAGTTTCAAGTAAAAAATCGGCAAATTTTTTATTACTCTTTTGTCGTTCAGGAATAATTTACCTTGAATAACTTGAATATTCATGACCTTGAATAATAATTCGAGGCTCGCCTAATTGCTTAACTCTGATTGGTTATTTTATGATTGTTTAATTACTGCTCGATCTTTTGATTCGGTGACTCGTCATTTATTTGCAGACAAGTTTCGTTTTTCTTTCTACCCTTCACCTATCCCGAAGCAACTTACTGATTTTGAGTTTCAAGTTATCGTACTTTTCAAAGAACATCCGATGTGGGGATTGACAAAATATGCAGAAATTATTCCTGAATTTTTCAGTCACATATCAGTTGTCGCCAGTTTTCAATGCTTGTCTCACGTCTTTCTGAATTTATCGCTTTTTTTTTACTAGGTACCCTGTAATATATATATATATATATATATATATATATATATATATATATATATGTATGTATGTATCAAATGAAAATAATAACAGATGGAGTAAAATTCCACCGTTCGTAGCATTTACTTATAAAGAAATGCTCATTACAATGTAGAGCAACATATTATTATTATTATTATTATTATTATTATTATTATTATAAGAGATTATAACAAAACAATGTTGAAATCGCTACAGAAAAGCTTTCATGTTTCAATATTTTGATTGAACTTCTTCAGGTGACTTACTTACCTTCACCTGAAAAATTTCAATCATTAGTATTGAAACATGAAAGCTTTTCTGTAGCGATTTCAACATTTTTATTATGATCTTTGATAATAAAAATAATTATATGTATGTATATATGTAGAAAATTCTAAATAGAAATTTTATTAACAATAATAAAATCATTCTGTTGGTTTTTTTCTTCAAATTTTATTAACCGGCCAATTAAATCTACACACACACACACATGCATGCACACAAAGACACACTTATATATATGAAAACTTATCTTAGCCGACGCGTTTCGTCCTCTGTGGGAATTTATTTTTTAACAAATGATAAAAGTCCCAAAGAGGACGAAATGTGTTAGTTTTTTTTGTCTTGATTCATATTACCTTTTTACAGATACACTCTATCTGAAATGATTGCACACACACACACATACACACATATATATATATATATATATATATATATATATATATATATATATATATATATATATATTAGCTATTTTAAACCTTTTTATAGTTGATCAGTTTCTGGAGAATGGGCGTAACCTGGAATGCCGTTTCGTTAATATATGGCGACATGAAAGACAATATGTCAGTAAGTTCGGCGTTTAATCTAGATAATTTATTCCTATATTGTCATACTGAAGAAGTATTATATATGGAAAATCCTTTACTTCGATTCTCTCTCAATCCGAACAAGGGTTGATTGAAATATTTTCCCATATTCAATATTTGACATTTTATCAATATATTTTACAATAAAATTATCACGAACTGTCCCCCATTCCTTAAATAAAAAAAAAATTAATTAAAACGTTTTATCCCGATTTATATTTTTGATTATATTGACATATTTTGTAATAAAACCAACATTTGATTAAATAATTCTTATTCCGATGGAATATTTGTGATTGTATATATATATATATATATATATATATATATATATATATATATATATATATATATATATATATATATGTTTCATTTTCTAGTTGCTTCATTTAGTTCAACCAATACTTTATTAAAACGACTTATTTAGGTTTACTAAATGTACTTTTATTAGTATATACTAGCAGTACTATAGTATGACATTCATTTAATCAGACCAAGATTAGATGAAAACTTTTTATTTCATTTGTGACTGTATCTATATTTTTTTCGTGTTACAGTAACTTAATTCAACCAATGCTTGATAAAAACGATTTATTTAGTGTTACTACAAAGACTTCTATCAATATATTCTAGAAATATTAGTACTACAGTACGAGCTTCATTTAATATGACCAACATTAGATTAAAACGTTTTTATTGCATTTGTACGTGTCTCAATAATATTTTACGCGTACGAATCCTGTAGTCCATCCTTCATTTCTTCCGAGCAGTGTTTGATTAATACATGCAATTCCAATTTAGTTTTTAAGGAACAGTTAATATTCTATAAGTAATTCTACTGCAGTATAATTTGCTTATATCAACCAATGAAGAAAGGAATAATGTCATGTCACTTCAGGACATGGCTCTCCACAAATTCTTTTTTCTTTATTATCTTTGACTTGTCATGATTTCTTGGAAAAGATGGTTGGATGATTTTCCGTTCACTCGCAACGGTTTTGATTTCAGATTTTTCTTTCTCTTCGATTGGTCGCCACCCAAATCTAAAAAGCCCAGTTTACATTGCTATTTAACTTATAGGTGGTGAGGAAAAGAAATGGATTCATACTTTTGCAAATAGAATTGTACAAAGGAAAATCCATCAGGATTGGCTGGAATTTGAACCCGGTTCGCAGATTCCAAATTTTGCACCGAGAACCGCTACGCTACCCCAACATCTTAATTTGACCAATTCTTGATGAAATAATTTAATTCCGATTTAATATTTAGGTTTTTATTAACACATTCTGTGCGTACTCGTTGTGTAAATCTTATTTTAATGCAACCAATATTGATTAATACAATATGCCCCCCTAAAAAAAACTGACATCTTTTGTAGCCTAATAATATGGCCGATTCTCGTTCAAATGATCTCAAATTTTAACAAAATGTGTAAAAACTAAGTTGACTGTCGAACTTTTCAGTGAGAATCTCTCAAAAAAAGAATCGGTCGTGGCAGTGACAATAACAATGTGCTGTTGAAATGGCCACCACGTTCATCTGGCATGACACTTTACGATGTTTTCTATTGGGCTATGTAAAAGGAGAAGTCTATATCCAACCCGCTCCCTACACGAACTTAATCAGAGAATCACTGAGGGGCTTAAGAATATTACGCAAGACATGCTACAGCGTGTTTGGCAGGAACTGGACTACCGACTTGACGTTAGTCTTGTCACAGTTGGCGTTCATATTGATCATTTATGAAGATTTGTGAAATTGGGTATACAATATACATCCACTTGAATACCGTGTTCCAATTTTTCAAAATAAATCATTTATTGTTCAAACTGAAACCTATTTAATTTCATTTGCCTAGGACATGTAGTTACTCAAATATTAACATGCTAAATTATGTTAATTTTAACGGGACATCCTCTTCTTCATATTTCTCTCTCTCTCTCTCTCTCTCTCTCTCTCTCTCTCGCTCGCTCGCTTAAATATATATATATATATATATATATATATAATGGACTCTCCCGTCGGTTTCGACGTATGGGGATCTGACAGCTTAATTGATTCAGTTATGAAATTTTGTGCGATAATCTTAAGTGGCACTTAAGACCCGCTAGTGATTTACAAAGGAGGCCATATATGGAGCAAGAGTGAGGATTATGAGATGAGAACACTGTTAGATTTGCCGACTTTTTAGATCTTGCTCTCACTTCTTGATTATTCAGACAAGCAGATTGAAAACTGCTGAGTCCACTAAAACACGTTGATCTCTATTCTACCCGGTCTAAGGCTAAGTGTGTTATGTGGTATATTGACAACTGTCAAGTCGCTTTTTAGCTTGTCTTTGTATCTTAGCCATGAGCGTCCTACTTTCCTGTAGCCCTGATCTAACTGGCTGTACATTAGGATCTTTGGTATCTTGTCATCAGATATTCTCAAGACATGACCCGTCGACCGTAAATGAGACTATATATATATATATATATATATATATATATAATTTCTTTTTTTAAGCGTTTCACCCCAAGCAAGGCGTGAAGCCACTAGCACGCAAGGGGTTATAGAGAGTTGGAGCGAGAGCAAATAGGAGTGATATGGGAAAGGATGAAGAGAAGGATAGGGGATAGATCAAGGCATCTGGAGACGTTGATTGACATTACATTTGGATAATTGGAGATTATAGCTATCAGGGAAACAGGAAAAGGGTAGGGAGTACCACAGGCGAGAGATGCGAGACATGAAGCTATTGAAGTAGAAGAGACGGCTACATTTAACAGTTCGACAGTGAAAGGGTGAGAGCGAGATGCCAGCCTAGTAGAATGCTTAAATTCATGAAGTCTGGAAACCATCGAAAACAGCTCATCGAAGTAGTTATCATGAAAGTATTTGTTAACAAGACAGAGGGAGGCGACGGAACGTCTGTGAGAGAGCGACTGCATACGAGATGCCAGATCAGAGCCAATTACATTGCATATCCATCTCTGGATTTTATCAAGAACCTTGAGACAAACAGAAGAGGCTCCAGACCATTTATGGCTGCAATACTCCATGCTAGGGCGAATTGTTGATTTGTAGATTTGAAGGATCGACTCCGGCGAGAAAAATTTTCTGGCGCGACACAGGGAGCCAACTTTCCTTGCAGTTGATGAAGCTATTGACTCAATGTATTTGTTCTATCTCAGATCAAGACACAACGTGAGGCCGAGCAGTCGCAAAGACATGCTCTCGTGGAGTTGAGCCTCAGAAATTCTAATGGTAATTCTGTAGTGGGTCTGTCTCGGAATTCATTTTCCCTTAAATCGGTTATAATTTAATCAAACCTTTTTATTCCAATATCTTCTCTACCATTTTACGAAACTACTCTTCCAACATAATGAAGATGGTATTTCTTTTAATCTGACAAATATTTATAAAATCATTTTACTTACATTTACTACATACTACTTACATTTTACTACATTTACATTTAATGTAATGCTGCAATTGCACCATTACATTCTACAATTAAATTCCTTTTAGTCGGAACTTCTTTAATTCAAGCAACATTGATCAGGTCTCATTTTATTCCCATTTAATTTTATGATTCCCTCCACTCATTGTAAAAGTCTTCAGTTTTCGACCATTTAATCCAATTATCGTTTGATCAAAACATTTGCTTCTCCACGAAGTCTTCGTCATTTTATTACACTTTCCTCAAAGTACAAGCAAGGCCAGCGACGTGAATTTCATTGGAACAGCTCTGAAATAAATTCGTTTTATTTCTATTTACACTTTCTAATTGCATCAATTGAATTTACAAGTAAAAGAATCAGGATCGGAAATCTTCCGGAAACATTTGATTAAAAACTTTATTGCTAATTACTGATTCTATTTCAATCAATCATCTCTTATAGTACAACTATTTTAATTAGATGCTTAATTAATCTGACTAATATTTTTTGCAGAATGTTTTATTGCAATTTACCTTTTGTGATTCAATTCATCCACTTTAAAATAACAGGTCTCTTATCCAATTGGTTTTAATGCCATCGATATTTTATTCCTAATAAGATATATACTGAAATGGTTAATTATCTTTGGTTAACTTTGGCTTCTTTGTTCTTGGTAAGTATTTATTTGCGGTTGTAATTAAATACTGTTTTATCTTAACATTGAAGTCTTGAGTTATACTTAATTATTAATGGCCACCTTTCCTCACAAAAAGTTTACATCTACAATAATATGGCCCGACATGTACTAATCCTACCCAAAATTAATCCGAATGTTTTATATCATTGTAATATGTTATTCTCTCAGTAGTTTTCCAAATACAAATCCTTTTTTAGATGTTATTTTAATCTGATCAACATTTAATAAAAATGTTTCATTGATATTACCTGTTCATTGATATTACCTGTTTATATTGTTTGATATTTACCTGTTTCTGAATCTATCAATATATTCTACAGGTACAAGAGCTGATTTCGACCCCCATAACATTTGATTAAAATATTTTCCTATTTTTTATTTCTGATTCTGTCAATCCATTCTGCACTTTCTGTTGTCCAATCTACATTTAATCAGACGAAACATACGATCAAAAGGTTTTGATCTACACTTTGTGATACTATCAAACCGCCCAACAAGAACTCTCATGTTCAAACCCGCATTAATCAGCAAAAGCTTTTTATTCCGATTTGCTATTTGCTATTTATTCAGTTTCAGTACACAAATACGTCCCCAACAACAACATTTGACGTTCAAGATTTTCCTGTTTACAGATTCTTTCAACCCATTTTCATCAAGTCCTGGAATACCGCAATACCAAGCCATCGTTTGAGGAATAAAACATACGCAAAATTGGGTAGAACTTTCCTTGGCATCTTTTACGATTACAATGGTGTGTTTTACATTGATCTTTGAATATTCTTACGAATTCGCATATATCAGTCAATTGTGTGCCATGCGTTATACACGCTTAGTAGATTATGTATCTTTTGACGCAATAGATTGCCATTTCTTTCTGCGGTAGTCCAGTTGCCCTCCAAGGATATAGAATCTTGCTATTTATCCATAGCTGGGGGATTCAGGAAAAGAAGAGGATTCATACATTTCCCAGGTTTATTAGCACGTAAGTGAATGTAATGGATTCGACTGGAATTCGAACTCGGCCTCTCCGATTCCTCAATGCGAGCCGCTATCCATTACTCCACTGTGCCTCCTTGGCTGTGATATACAAGATTATCTTGTAGTAGATCTCACATACAAGATAATCTTGTTTACCACTGTCATTTGAGTGAGATCAATCATCATGGACACAATATACCGTAATATCTCGTTAGGTTATTTCTAACTGGCCACCTCGAAGTAGAGTGGGAACAAACTATTCTTAAAAGTCTTTACTGTTGCACTGATTTCAATCCTCTCTCGGTATTTACGCTAAATTGTCTGAAATCTGCTACACAAATCTAAGCGAAATCCTGTTACCCGTGTATATTTCTAACATTAAAATTCAAGCTAGTTTGTTCTATTTTAACAGAAAAATTACAGAAAGCAAAGGATCTCTCACTTTTCATCACGTTCGTCCAACAGGTTATGCTTTTCCTTCTATTGTTTTCCGGAAGACATTCAACGTTTGCGACGTATAATTGGGTTTCTCCTACTCTGTCTCCAAACCAAAACCTTTGCTCAATCTAGTAACTTAAGTCAGAAGTAATTTCAGTTTTTGTTTATCAGCTTTATTCTCAAAAAAAAAAAATAATGTACAACTAATCGCCACAGAGATCCTTCCCTGCCCTCCATTAGAATGTCTGACGCTCAACTCCTCGAGTGCACCTCTCTGCGGCTGCACATTCTCACGTTGACGGCTGACCTGAGATGAAACAAATACATTGAGTCAATTGCTTCGTCCACCGCAAGGAAATTTTTCTCCCCGGAATCGATCCTCCAGATCTACAAATCAACAATTCGCCCTTGCACGGAGTATTGCTGCCATATATGGTCTGGAGCCGCTTCTGTTTGCCTCGGGGTTCTTGATAGGCTCCAGAGGCGGATATGCAATATAATTGGCCCTGCTCTGGCATCTCGTCTACAGTCACTTTCTCACAGACGCGCCTTGGCCTCTCTCTGTCTGTTTTAGAAATACTTTCATGGCAATTGCTCCGAGGACCTGCATTCGCTGGTTCCCAGACATCATGAGTTCAAGCGCCCTACGAGGCTGGCATCCCGCTCTCACCTCTTCACTGTCGAAACTCCTAAATGTAGCCGTCTCTTCTACTCCAATAGCTTCATGTCTCGCACCTCTCGCCTGTGGAACTCCCTTTCCCTTTTTTCCAGTTTCCCTGAGAGCTATAATCTCCAGCTATTCAAATGTAATGTCAATCGACATCTCCAGTTGCCTTGATCTATCCACTAACCTTCCCCTCATCCTTTCTTCTATCAATCCTATTTGATCTTGCTCCAAATTTTCTGTAACCCCTTGCGTCCTAGTGGCTTCCCGCCTTGCTTGGGGTGAAATGCCAAAAAAAAAAAAATTACATTTTATTTTGTTTTTTATCTCCCTGTCCCTTACTCTCTATCTTTCACTCTCTCTCTCACTATATATATATATATATATATATATATATATATATATATATATATATATATACGACTCTTCCGTCGATTCGACGTATGAGGGTCAAGCAGATCAGCTCCTAGGAACCGACAGCCCGACAACAGCACATGAGATTTGATTATAGTTGTGAAGGTTTCGTGCAGGACCATCCACACTTTTTGAAGGGCCGAATACAGAGACCTGGTGCACTGCGTGACACAAGGTCCCCAAACGACCCTCCGCAGGTTTTGAATTCAGAGTTTTCCTTGTCCTAGATCAGTTGCCATCTAAGGAGGCACGGTGGTGTAATGGATAGCGACTTGAATTGAGGGATCGGAAAGCCGAGTTCGAATTCCAGCCGAATACATAACATTCACCTATGTGCCAATACCCTTGGGAAAGGTGTGAATCCTCTTCTTCTCCCTCCAGCTATGGGTAAATATCAGGACACACACACACACACACACATACATATATATATATATATATATATATATATATATCCTCACCGGTAACACAACCTCGGAGTTTCATGCACAACACAATCTTAAGCCACAGATTTTAAACCTGAAGACTGCGTTGTACATAAAACGCAGTCGTGTCACCCGTGAAGAGAAAATTTACTTATTTATAATTTATGTATCTGTTATATTACATCGAGCACTATTTTATTAACAACTATAATCAATGTGCTTTTATTACATATTATATATATATATATATATATATATATATATATATATATATATATATATATATATATATGTTTCATTAAATACGACAGACAAAAAAAGTACGATTAAGATTTTGATTTTATTTTTCTTGTTTGGACACAGAGTGTGTAGAAAATGCCCAAATGTTCTATGATTTCGAGCGCTTTTGCCTATACTTTTAGCCATTATCGACGATGACTTTTTTCAGTTTACTTGAGTGGATGTTTTTACTGTTATAGAGATGTTTTATTTTCCGAACACGTTTAGCACGTTGTGAACATGTTCGCAGTTAATATTGCTACGTGTTGGCTTTTCTTTTTTTTATTAGGTCTTCCATTATTTTAGATCTTTTATAGGTGGGTGAGGTTATTAAAGCTTAATCGTAGTACCTTGTCTGTCGTTTTTAATGCAACATGCATAAAGAAATGTTTGCTACCTAAATGCACAATTCATATATATATATATATATATATATATATATATATATATATATATATATATATATATAGTTGTATATTTAGGCAGTAATCCTTCCTTTATACATGTTTCATTAAAAACGACAGACAAGGTAGGACGTTTAAGCTTTTTATTTATTTTTTTCTTGTGTTCTAACAAGAGCTTTCTTTGCTGGACAAAGGGTGTGTAAGAACTGTCCAAATGTTTTATATTTCCGAGCACTTTCGGCTATAACTTTAGCCATTTATCAAGGATGATTTTTCAGCTTAATTGAGTGTGTGCGTTCTGTGTATGTCTTAGTGTGTGGTAGGGATGTTTTTAATTTCCGAATACGGTTAGCACATTGTGGCTTTGTACGTAGTTAATATTGTTAAGAGTTGGCTTTTTCTTTTTTTATTATTAAAGCTTCCATTATTTTAAAACTTTTTTTGCAGGTGGATGCAGTTAATATATGTGTTTTATACCAGTATGTTTCTAATGGAGTCTGGTAAATTTGTATGTGTGTTTAAATGGGTTCTAATGGAGCTGTGATCAGATAGGTTTAAAGTAAGACGTCTGGATAAGCATGTGGTTGTGTAGCCGATGTAATTATTTATGAGTCCAGTTTGATCAGGAACACAGTTCCTTAAGGGACATTCGAACTCATAGATAATGTTCGTTCTTTGTAATTTTGACTTAGCTGGTGTGTTGTTATTTTTGAGGATAAGGTTAGCTGTCTTAATTTTTTTATAATAGATAATTAATTTGATTTTTTTATTCGGATCAATAAGAGTAGTATATTTCTTAGAGAAGATTCGTCTTGTTTGTAATTAATATGCATTTGGTTTTTGTAATAAATGTGTGTGATTTTTGGCTGTGTTCACTATCGTTATTACTTACTTCGGGGAGAAATAGTCTAATTTCGTGGTCTATAAGGTGGTTAGTGAAGCTGTTGTTGATTAGTGTTTGTTTAACGTTATTAAGTTCTTTGACGAAGATTAGTCGAGAGGATCAGTTCTGGTGTGCTCTATTTAGAAAGTTTTTTATTACTGCTATTTTGTACCTAAGTGGACATTCGCTTTTGAAGTTAAGATAGCATGAGTTTTTGCTGGTGGGTTTTTTGTATAATGATGTAATGAAAGTGTTATTGCTGTATTCAATGAGGACATCTAAGAATGGAAGTTTGTTTTCTTTTGGCTATGTTCATAGGTAAAGTTAAGGACGGAATTTTTCTCATATGTGGTCTTAAGTGTCTCTATTTCTTTAATGTTATTAGCTAAAATAAAAATATCGTCTACGTAGCGAACATAGATTTCCGGTTTGCGGACCTGTGTAAATATCGTATTTTCTACGTGGGACATGTAGTATTTGGAAAAGCATGGGCCGAGTGGATTTCCCATACTTAGACCATTAGTTTGGGTGTAAATATTGCCATTATGGTCATAGAATGGAACTTTGGTTGTGCATGCGTGTAGTAATTTTTTTTTAGGATGGATGGTTTGATGGATGGCGGAGGGATAGAATTATTATTCTATACAGAGTTGAGGATAATGTCAATAGTTTGGTCGATGGGGACGTTTGTAAATAAGTTTTCGACGTCAAGTGACGCTATTATACTTTGGTTTGTTTTTTTTTTGTTTTTGTTTTTTGTAGTTTTTAAAATTTGCAGGAATTGGTGGGTGGATGTGATGCTGTAATTGGTAGGTAGGTATGGAGTGATGATGTCGTTCAAGAATTTTGATAGTTAGTAGATAGGTGTTGCTATCTGGGAAATAATTGGTTGAAAATAATTGACGTCGAAAGCTTATTTACAAACGTTGACTCTTAGCCATAATCCCATTTCCCCGTTCTAGCATCTATTCACAGAAATTCGGTAGGTAGTCTAATCGCTGTTTACCTCTGCTCCTACTGCCTTTGGTATGCCCTGTGAGTGCTAAATTTCCCAGGCCTTTTTCCTCATTATATACCAAAGAAATCTAAAGTAGCTTTCAGATTTTAATGGTTTTTTGGGGGTCTCCCATTTTATTTAAAACTTCCAAATGTTTTCATCTGTTTACAAAATATTCCTTTCTCATCTCATCATACAGAGACACTTTCCGATCGAACCGGTTGACCTAAACAAACCATATCAATTTCCAGTTGTTAATTAAGCATGTGTGTGACGTTAACAGTCAAATTTATTTCGGAATTTTTTTAAATTTGGAATTACCGCATTTATATCACTTACTATTCAGACCAACCAGCTTATATGGATTATCGTATGAGCAGTATTTTGACCATTCCACTCTCCGCCCTTCTTCAGGTTCTTAGGTTTAAGGCTCCAAAATTCCACGACAGGTTTGTCCAAAAGACACAAGACATATATATATATATATGATTCATTTCTGTAGTTCACTGCTACCAGCAAGCAGAAATATTTCTTCTCCTGGTGATGGCCATTTTGGCCGAAACTAGTCGAGGAATCTAAATCTAATAATAATAAACGAAAGAATATTAATCTACAACCCAGTGAGTCTGAAGATTTTAATTTTTAATATTTTTATTGTTCAATATATATATATATATATATATATATATATATATATATATATACAAACACTCATATATATATACATACACACACACACGTATATATATACATATATATATATATACACACATATATATAAACGTACATATACACGCATATATATTTACATACACACACACACATATATATAAAACACACAGACACACACACACACACACACATATATATATATATATATATATATATATATATATATATATAAATTTGTGCTTGTTCAACACCCACAGAGACAACCTGTGGTTTATACTGCAACTATGCTGAGCAGACCTTAGTTACAGTTTCTGGGAAATAGCGTGTTATTTAGAATGATCAAAATTCTGAACAACGGCAGCACACTCAAAATATATATACACACACATATATATATATATATATATATATATATATATATATATATATATATATATATATATATATATATATATATATATATATTTGAGTGTGTTGTTGTTGTATATATATATATATATATATATATATATATATATATATATATATATATATATATATAAGATCTGTTTATTAATTATTTTTATACAACTGCATGTACTGGCCGGAATATTTGAGAAATTTCGTCAGAAAAATATGCGTCCTCGAAGGCACTATTCGGTCTTTGTTTGACCGGATCTCCTACGTCACCGAGTAGTTAGGCTCGTCAGATCCAAATATGTGTTCCCCATAAGGAATGCAGGTTCGAATCCTGCTGAAGGACAAATATTTTGAATCCTACTAATATAAAATATCAAAACTTATCCACAGAAAGAATTTTAGACACCTTTTTATTTCCCTTTTAATTTTAAATTAATATTTCATACTTCATATAACCCCAAATTAATGCCATAAGATTAATATTCGGGTTTAATTTTATAAAACGTCTTCCTTTTAAGATAAAAGTCTTCCACCCTCCCCTAAGCCCTACCTCGTGCCTTTCGTCTGACTGAAACATTGAAATAGATAAATTCTGGATTAGTTTTTCGATTTTTTTTGTTGTTGTTTCTTTTAGCTTGTAGCGGACCCAGTAGCATGCAGTGCTGGCCTACGAAAAAGTGGCCTTGTGTCAGACACTACTCCCGACTACCGAATTCACTAGCAAAGTAAAAATAATAAATGTGTGATCTTTAGTGAGGAAAAGGGGTCATTCAACACATGCATAAAAATGGTAAAGAAATAAGTAGCCAGGAGAAAGACGAAAACGAGTCTGGTGGAAAACAAATATAAGACTTTATTTTAATAAAAAGTATTTTGTCTCAAAGAGTGGAGACTATTAGAAAAGTAAAGCCAGTTCTTAGTAAGTAGCCAAGTTGTATAAGGTAGTGACGAGTAGTCAACAGAAGAGTGTTAATGTTCCGCGCCAAAACGAAAATCAAAATGGCTAAGGCGGGAAAGGTTCCCTCAGAAGGAAAATTCTGGAACAGAGTCTTCTTATACAAAAGGTACATGCATACACAAGGAAAATGCTCACTGCGAGATTTTGTCGTTGGTGTGTAATGTTATATTTTTTTCTTTTTTAAACTGGTTCGCAAGGTAGAGTTCAAAAGGTGTATGTGAAGTTTATCAATCGTCCGTGTCGAAAAACTCTACGTTCCCTGGTAGTGAACGGAGGAAAGTTCCACCAAGTTGTTCGCGTCAGGACGAGGAATTAGTCATTGTAAAAGTGTGGTGGCGACGGTGTCGTAAACTCTACATTCTCTGGTAGAAAATGGAGTAAGGTTCTAACAAGTTGTTCGCAGAAAGTTCAAACACATGAAGAGATTAGGCATGATGAGCCAAGGAGTTCACTAGGAAGTTTTTATAGTTAAGATAATTCGGCCCGCGTACGGCTAAGGGGCGCGAAATAAATGAGTCGACCTTTTTGCTCCGAGACCAGGCAGCGACTGATTTGAAAAACACAGTTCGTCAGTGACGTCAGAGAATGCGCGGGAAAAACTTCAAATTCCGTTTTAGCTGGAATCAGCAGCAGCCAGCAACTTCCTCACGTCGGCAGCAGATGGCTGTTTACTACTATATCTAGCCGGAAGTGAAAGGAAGGGGTGCAATACGCGTACGCACATAAAAGTAGGTGAAATTCTTGCGCCATTCCACAAGCTTTTCCCACTTAAATTTAATTTTCTATTTCTGACAAACAGAACTTGAAATTTCGTCCGCCGAAATAGGCTATTCCCAATATGATATCATTTTGGATTTTATTGTTTATTAATATATATATATATATATGTGTGTGTGTGTGTGTGTGTGTGTGTGTGTGTGTGTGTGTGTAATATATTATATATTTAATTATTTATATATTATATGCGCGGTACTTATTAGAAAGCGCTCAATATCGGAGATAGAGCTAACATATTTGGTTGGATTGATGTGAGTTTGTGACCCTGGGTTTCACGTTTTTTGCGATCGTCAGACAAACTCTGACGATCGCAAAAGCGTGAAACCTAGGTCACAAACTCACATCAATCCAACCAAATAAATATATATATATATATATATATATATATATATATATATATATATATATGTATGTATGTATGTATTTATGTAAAATGCTAACGATTACTAATTTCAGTCTGTATTTATTGCTCGCGTTGCTTTAACGCCTCCATTTACTCTTAGGTGGTTCTGTCTTTTTTCTTCACACCCCCAACATCTCTCTGCATTTTTTTCATACAGCTTTCCCAATGATTTCTACAATTCTGAAGAAAGTGAATTTCTCCGCACCTCAAATGCAAATAAATATAGAGCTAAAAGCAAATAAATATATGTAAAAAGCAACAAAAAACTACCTAACCATGTCTTTTTTGCCATAATGAACTTTGCTGCGGGCGTATCATATTTCTCTCTCCATAGTTGAAAGCGGATGAAGGATGCACCAAATTAACGTCACGAATATTTATTGTTATTTGGCTTTCCAATCGATTACCGCCATTTGCAACATGCCGATATTTTTTTTTTCTATCCGGAACATGAGATGTTTTTCACTCTTTCATTCAGTGAACAGTGACATTCGGGAAATTGCTGTCCGCTTTCCCAACGTTGCGCTACTGTTTGTTGAGGAAAAGGCATCGATTCTCCCAATTACACGTAACGTTTCGGCTTACCGCATTGGCATCACTAATTTCTTAGCGGTCATGCGACGATTCTTATTTGGTCAGAGTCGACCATAAAACGCTTTGAGAATAACTTTATTAAAAGAGTTATAACCTTCTGAGACTTTTTTCTTCTCTGTGAAAAACTGTTGACGTTTAACAGCCTTTTAACATTTGTCGTAAGTGAGATTGTAATCAAGCTGAGTTTATCGTTCCAAAATGTTGTATAACGTTTTGAGTTTAAGAACACCCTTGTGTAAATTAATTGAAAAAAAGAATAATTCCGTTGTTATTTACTTTTTCTTGTATCTTTTGCAATGAAACATGACCCAGTGCACAAGTTACTACTTTGTACGTCCATTCCTTGAAGTCCTTCCTGGCAGAGTAACCAGATTGGATTTAAATCAGGAGAGTTTACATGCCAATCTATAGCACTTTCATTTGCTCACTGGTAAGGCTTGTCTGTGTGTTCGTGCAACGTTACAATTTTCATACCCTCGCTGGCCGTAGGACAACTAATTGACAGTCGAGACAATAGTGTCTGGGCGTAATAAAAATCTGAGGCAATAACGGATGACGCAATATTTTTCAAAGCCAAACAAATTTCATCATAAACCTCAAAAATAGATCCATATTTACTTCACACGACTGCAAATGACCTAATCTCAGGAAAACTAGAAATCGATTACACCCTGTCACTCTAGTGGGTCTAAAACTGAGTGTATGGTGAAAGAACGGAAACTGAAGCGGTTTGTTCAATTCATCTTTACAAGGGTGTTTATTCACTATACACAACACTTTATCAAATTCATGAGTCATGCATTGAAGCCCGACTATCATTTCGATCTGAAGAATGTCATGCTAATTAAAAGAGAAAGTAACTTAATTAGACGGAAAATTCTTGAAAATGTCACTATTATATCTTACCAAAATATAAACCTACGTCCCCTGTTTTTTCAAATATCTCCGTTCCTGAAAGACGTACTCCTTTGCTAAGCTTACATGACTATAATTGTTTTTAAATTAATAAGAAAACAGTTAAATTAAAAACCTTTATAATTTATAAATATATAATACATGTCATAATTTCCCAAGCTGAAATAATATAAATGAAAATTACATTATAAAAAATTCAACAATAACACTTACTGAATTTCATTTATTAGACATTGAAATATATCACTCACCGTCCACCATGATTTATCTTAACTTCCATTTAACCTATGGCTTTTCTTTGAGTGTTCTTGAATTTTAAAAATCTTTAAAGCTAGCAGTCTTTATTTCTGTGTATAAATACTTGTTGCAAAGTAAAATTCTTACAGTTGCGTTAATAAAGTCCATCAGAGAACGAAACGCGTCAGCTAGGATAAGTTTTCCTTTGGCCTTTATTTATATTCTCTATTCTTTATAGAAAGGGGAATTAAAAATAGCACCCAGACGATTAACCAGGGTACCCAATCTCGACTGTTATTTCCAGAAAGAGAAAGAATCATCTCATTTTGAACGTCATTTTCGGTAAAGGTTTGATAAAAATTTTAGCTGGAAAGTAGATCGAACGAGGGGTCGGATTGAATGGGCATTTTTTTTCTTTATATACCGTGTCCCCTTAGGACGTAAGCGATCATAACTCTCCACAATTTCCTGCCTTTTGTCGACCTAATAAATGTTGTCTTTATGTTATTTCTAAAAAAAACAAACATGTTCCACCATCCATTTAGTCAAGCTCGTCCTGTATGTTATGCATTGTTTTCCTTTGACCCCTTGCCCTTAACCTGTCTCTTGAGTATCAGGTTCTCCAACCCCTCTTTCCTCATTATGTAACCCAGAAATTTCAACTGTCTCTCCAATATGTTTTGTTTCCATTGTTTCTAAAGCCTCGCCGTTGCTCACATTTTCGGTCCATGGTATCCTCAGCATCCTTCTGTAGAACCGAACCACACTTTGGTGGCTCAAGTCTTTTCAAGTCTTACCAGTTCAGAACCCTTTTCTTTGTTTCTAACGAATTTTTCTTTCTCTTAATACTGTGCTTCCTCTATTCTAACACGTCTCGGATTTCAGTGTCGTATTTTTCCGTCTTCTGTTAGAACACTTTTTAAAAAAATAGAGATCACCCCATGCAAGGCAATAAAGTCACTAAGACACAAAAGGTAACTGGTTGTGGAAGAGTTAGAAACATTTCTAAGGGGTGAGAACAAAAGAGCTAGCGATTGACATTGCATTTAAATGTTTGCAGATTGAAGTTGACTAGAGCTAGAAGTGACTTCCCCAAGCGAGAAGTGCGAGAAAATAAGCTATTTGCATCGAATTTATCGTTAAATCTCGCCAGCCAATGCAAATTATGCTGGCTTTGTTTACCAGTCTAGTATCGCGCTTAAATTGTCTCTTGTCACCATAGTGAAGAGCTCATATTTAAGATTTTGTACTGCTGAAGTTTTCGTATTTCTTTCATTAGGAATTCGAAAAAGATCTTTTTCATTGAGCAATGACTCGTGCCATTCAAAAACTGGAACCTTAAAGTAATGCAATATTTGAGGCGATTGATATCGTACTTTGTGAGCGTATGGACCACAATGCGCTTTGCTCGATTCTAGTTGCGCATTGATCACGTAGGAAGGGGCACTTTATTTGAACATTGTAAGTAAAACAGCGTTATACAGTTCATTAATAATTGACCCCAGAATAAACGTATAGATAAACATGCTTTTTATTGATTACTGCCTTCTTGGAAATTGTATTATAAATGGCAAATAAACAATCAACTGGAAGTTAAAAACAGAAATTGGACGATTTTTTTTTATTCACCCTGTATTTTTAGCAGTATTCATACTAATTTATCACATTTACTTACTGACGATTGTCCTGATCTTTGAGGTTTAGATGAGTATAGTAGCTCGCATCTCCTAACCCCTTTCTACTGCATATTAAGGATCCATCTAACGGTATACACCGATCATTAGTGCGTATCAATGAGAGTAATAAAACAGTTTACCTCCCAAAATTTGATAGACCCGAAACTAGCATCTCATCTCGTCTGTGACCCTTCCCAGATTACGCAATGGTGGAAGAATTGACTTGTAAAATTCAATAGGCCCCAAACCAAGCGAGTAACGTACCACCACAAGCAAGCAGACCCCGAACCTCCACCTATCATTATTGGGGGTATTATCTTAAGAGAGCTTCCATGTCTTGAACGTGTATCGATAATGGCAATATTTGGTGTTTCTTTACAAGGAAACAGTTGTCATTAATTTACCGAACAGCCAGTTTTGCTTTCCGTGGAAGCTTCAACTCAAGCTCTCCTCAAAACTCAAGTGGAACTCATATATCAGATCTGTTACTAAAGAGAGTTGAAAAATGTTTTATTCATTGTACCGCTCCCAAGGGTTACAATGTAAGAGGTAAGAGATACAGTTTCTGAGGATATGTGGAAAAGCTAACTGCTAAACTTCAACAGGTTAATATTAAAGTGATCGGAGGAGCATCCTTTTGTCAGTCGGTTCTACAATTAGTGGTTCGTGGGGAAGAATCTGCTTGAGTGGAAGTTACATCTCACCAATTGAATAAAGTTTGTTTTGTTTTACGGCACATCAACACCTCAATGGGTTATTTAATGCCGATTTTTATTGCTGGTAACATTCTTTCATCAAAAATGCATTGCTGGTAATATTTTTCCTCGCTTGTAATAATTATTCTTCACAAATTTATTGCTGGTATTAAAACCTATTTTTACACTTTAATGTGTTACTATGGGCAAACACTGACAAGTAGGGGGAGAAAAAATACAATAAAATAAAATAAAATTTAAAGATTAAAAAAAAATAAAGAATTAAAGAAAATAGAAAAAAGTTTAAAATGAGTTTTCGGTAGAGCGAAATTATACTCCCACAGGGCAGCAAGCGTTTGTCCGCTTTCTTCCTCATGATACACACTTTCATAGTGTTTTTACCCCAGTTTGGGGGTTAACTATTTCCCCTTAGTTGGAAATCTAACAGGTGCTACTACCCTGGGTCAGAGTGGACCTTCTTAACGCAGGAATTAAGAGGTGGTTGTACCCTCCTCAACGCCTCCTTATCATATGCCTTGCTGCCGGATGTAGTTTATCGTTATACCCAGGACACTATTCGCCCGAGGGATTGTTTAATTGAGGGAAAATATTACCTGCAATGCATTTTTGAAGAAAGTATGCAATAAAAATTTTGTCGGCATTAAATAACCCATTGAGGTTTTGATATACCGTAAAACAAAACAAAGTTTATTCCATTAGTGAGATGTAAGTTCAACTCAAACAGCTTCTTCCCCACGAACCATTATTTGTAGAAACGACTGCGAAAATGATGCTTCCCCGATTACTATAATCTTAATCCGTTGAAGTTTAGCAGTTAGCTTTCTCACATATCCTCAGAAACTATATCTCTTACCTCTTACTCTGTAAACCGCTACCTCGAGTGGTTCTTTGGCCTTGTACTGGGTAAAGATTACTGCAAAAAAAATCTTTAAAAATAACAAGGACAAAATTTATCATAGGAATCGTTCCTCATGTGTAAAAAAAAAATATCTTACTTTAATCACTTGTCTTTGCCGGATTTCTCGAGTCTTTTTGACAGTCTAGTTTTCGTTGTTGTTCAAACTCTGGAATACATTTATCTAACACACTAAGTACTATGAAAAGTTTTTTATAGCAACAGTACAGCATCTGTCAACTTACTTTGGTTCGTTATGTTTTTTTCTTATTAACTGACATTTTTATTTCTTTTTCTTTTTTCTTTTTTTTTTTTGCGGTATGATGTTTGCTTGTGTAGCTCTACTACGGAAAAGTTTAAAAGACTCTTTCAATAAATGATAAGGCGATCAAAAAATCAAAACAACCAACTTAAGGATTTCCATGGACAGGACATTAAAACATGTCGACATTAAAGAGAAGCGCGCATACTTTGTTTCCTCATAAAAAAAGGACAATCATTCTCGTCGTTAACTTCGTATCTGAAATTAAACTACAAGTATTTTCGCTTTCAAATTCGGCTTTGTGTTGAAATTAAAACAACGTCCTCGGTGTAACTAAGCTTCTGTAATTCAAGAAGAATTTATGTTTCTAAAGTCATTCCTGTTATATCACATCGAAAAACTATATATTTATTTTATTAAATATTTGTTTATTATAGATATCTGTTCAAATGTGCTTCCCTTTTTAAAAAAAAAAAATAAAAGAATAACACCAACATAGGAGAAGGGTTTTAATGGTATCTCTACTCTCTAATTTCCGACAAATCACCGGATATAAATGTACATTTGACATTCACACTTCGTGTTTAAAACTGAAAAAGGTGTAGCAGGATTGAGTCAATGGATCATTGATGTTTTTAATAAGAATACAGTCGGTGAAAGCACGTTTGTAAAATGGTTCTAGAGGTTTGAAAACAAGCATTATGAGCTTCAGAAAAAGCAACACATTTAAGTTGGAGACCTAACATCGACCTCGAGTATACATACCACCGGTAAAGATGCTGGAACTATGTTCCATTCCACAAAATACGTAATTGTACCATTCCAGAAAATACCTAACTCCTATTGGCAGGCTCTATATTTAGTCAGATCAGCCTAAGAATAGAGTATTTCTGTCAGATCTGAGCTAGTGCTGCCCAATCCTCATTGTCCAACCATGGCAGAGATCAAAAGCGATTATGCGGCCTTGTGGGTGATTAATTATTTTCCACGCTGCATTTCCTATAACACAGATGAAACGTTGCTTGCTTTATCGCCACATAAATGGCGTCAAATCTATTCCATTTCCTTCGGATTCCTCTGATAAAAAGGAAGTTCTTCTTAGATATCTTCTTCACCATAGGCGTCACCTTCATGAACAGACTCCCGTGAGGATGCTTCTCCGACCACTATAATTTTAACCACTTCAAGTCTGGGGTCAACTGATATCTATCCTACATATCCTCGTAATATGCACCTTTTTTTTTCTCTCTTTACTCCCTTACAACAATTTCTTCCGTAATACTCTATCTTGAGTTACTCTTGAGTTTTGTATTGGGTGATAGTAGAAAAACACTTTAAATGCAGGTGCGTCACAGACACTTTAAATAAATAAATACATTTTTCTGGATAAGGTTGTTGACTGGTGATTTTGTTGCGTGAACACAACCTTCCCCAATTTGCAAAAACAATGCCTTACTCATGTGGCTGTGCTGGACTATTTTTTTTATTTTATTTTATTTATTTATTTTTATTTTATTTTTTTTGTACATCCACCATGTCTCCTGCAGACATTTTCTATTTCTGTACCATGGAACATTCCGTGTCTGTTCCAATGAATACTAGCTATATGGCAAATTATTTTTAACTATGTCTTCGCCTTTATACAGTTAGCTGTCGGCTTAGTTGTATGGATTGACAATCTCACGAAAGAAAAAAATAAATAACAATGGCGGTAAAAAAAAAATAAAATTTCTTGATTTACAAATTGTTATTTATAGTCGGACTAATATCTTCATCTTTTATTCGAACGTTTCGGCTGATCCAGTCCCGGGGATGACGATAAAGCACATCCGACAGCAAGTCCTCTTGTTGGGTGATTGGAGGTGTTGAAGAGCGTTGAACCACCTTTTAATTGATGCTGCTCCCAGGTTCACCGTGACGTTGGGTGGTAAAACCTGTTAGCGTCCCAGGTATGAGCAAATAGTGAAACCTCAAACCCAAACAAAATGCATAAAAGAACAAAAAGAGATTTTTATAGTAAAAATACCAGCAATTCATCTTTTAAAAAATTGCCAACAATACGTGTTTATAGTAAATTACCACTTACAATACATTTTGCATGTCGCTGAAGACAAAGAATTGCTTTCCAAATATATTTAGTTGAAACCATACAATTTACATTTCGGCTTTAAATAACCCATTAAATAACCCATTAATTAATCCATTAAATAGCTTATTAAATATCCTCTTAAAAACAAACAACCAAACTTGGCTAATCCGGATTATCCTCAAGAATTTCGAACTTAAGATTTTGTTTAATCTACGGTGTAGTAGATTATACCCGTTCGGTCGTCCATACTTAAGGATTTCTCGTCCAACGGGGCAACAAACTAGAGGATTAACGCGTTGGTTTGTCATAGTGATTTGGCGATATGTTAACTGTGAGTTCAATCCCTGGATAAGATAGTATAGAATCAAGATCAAACAAAGCTAGAAATAACTAAGGTTAAAAAATGAAAAAACGACTTATCCCATGATAAGGGTTTCTAGAATCAACAGATACTTAATGAAGGCCGGATGGCACAACGGTCGAAAACCTGGAGATAATTACAAGAAAGAAGAAAACGCTAGTTCCACTTTAAATAATGTAAATAATAATAACTCGCCAACTTTGAAATTCAGCATTTAGCAACATCTGACCAATGTGTTATAGTCGATATGCCATAAAGGTAATATTCTATTACTAATTTTACCTCAGCTTTAAATAATTTATCGGAACTATTGCCCTTGTTTTACAGTTGTTACAGTCACAAGGTTTTGACCGTTAAAATCTTCAGCCTTTTTCAAGTGTAGTTTCTGTTCTTTAAAGACGAAGCAACTAGGACGAATGAAGTTATTAGTTAAGATGAGAAGAAATTTGAAACGAGATTAAGAAAGAGATCAGTTCAAAATTGTTGAATATAACAAACATTGAATAAAACTGGTGATTAAAACAACAAAATCAATGTGATTCTATAAGCCAAGATGAGGACGCTTGTTTAAAATCATCAGTGTGTAATAATAATAATAATAATTCCTTATCTAAGAAATATCCGAAACATTGAGTCCTTACCAACAATGATGATGTCAAATATTTGAATAAATCTGCGTATAATAATAATAATTCCTCGTCTTATTAGTATAACATGGCATCTCGGCTTCAATAACTTTCCGACCGCCGTGGCAGAGCTTTCCTTTGCCTTTTCTATAAATATGTTCATGATGATTGTTCTGTTGAGCTTTCCACTTTGGTATCTAGACTTTATGAATTTAAGCTCAGTATTAGATTGGCAGTAATGTCTCATCAATTTACAGTTGAAATAGCTAGCTATAACCATAAGTTCTATGCTCTCAGACTTTCCGCTTGTGGAATTCCCTACAGGCTTCTCGCTTTCCAGTCAACTTTGATCTTCAAATGTTTAAATATAATCTCAATCGTTAACATCAGTCTTAACTCCTATACGTTAATTTTTGTCTCTCATTTATAATGTCTTCTTTTTCAGTATCTTTCTATATTTCTGAGCTGAGGTATTATGTACACTATTTACATTATTCGGACTATTGTCTCCATCTTTGTCGCCATATTTATTACAACGTTTCGGCCTTTCAGTATCTGTCTATATTTCTGAGATGAGATATTATGTACACTATTTACATTATTCGGACTATTGTCCTCATCTTTGTCGCCATATTTATTACAACATTTCGGCCTTTCAGTATCTGTCTATATTTCTGAAATGAGGTATTATGTACACTATTTACATTATTCGGACTATTGTCCTCATCTTTGTCGCCATATTTATTACAACGTTTCGGCCTTTCAGTATCTGTCTATATTTCTGAAATGAAGTATTATGTACTCTATTTACATTATTCGGACTATTGTCCTCATCTTTGTCGCCATATTTATTACAAAGTTTCGGCCTTTCAGTATCTGTCTATATTTCTGAGATGAGGTATTATGTACACTATTTACATTATTTGGACTATTTTCCTCATCTTTGTTGCCATATTTATTACAAAGTTTCGGCCGTTGTACGCTCCGGCCTTCTTCAGGTGGTTGGAATGTCGAACTGAACCCTTTATTTCGCTAACTGGGGTAGACTGTTCTAGTTCCACGTTATCAGTTATCCTCCTGTTAATCCCCCTCGAAGTTCTCCACCGCCTTAACCAGAAACTCAATTTACAACCTTTGGATCCTGTCACTGGATCTAACCAACGCCTTTATCTACTGTCCCATGTGTCCTTGAGGATAAATAAAATGAAGGGTACAGTTCGACATTCCAACCACCTGAAGACGGCCGGAGCGTACAAAGGCCGAGAACATTGTGATAAATATGGCGACAAAGATGAGGAAAATAGTCCGAATAATGTAAATAGTGTCTTCTTTTTCTCATATTCTTTCACACTCATTAACCTCATGGATCTTTGTGGATTTATTTCCTTGCTTGAAATGAAATGATTTGTGACGTCGTCCCCCTGTTGCAGCGCCAACTGTGACGTTCTATCCTGATCTACCACGGCGCCAGTTGTGACGTGGCCGTTCCAGGGTCCTATCCCGGTCATGACACCAGTCGTGACGTCCCTAAACAGCACCAATTGTGACGTCTTCGCCGCGGCGCCAGCTGTTCGCTCCTCGCTGCTCCGTCCGGGTGTCGCTGCTCCAAACGTGACGTTCGCCTGTCGCGTCAGTTGTGTTGTCTCGTACTGTGACGACCAACTGGCTTGGTATCGGTCGCGGCACCCAAATGTGACGTTCTAACCTTTTGGTGATTCGGGTGGGAATCTGGTTAGATTTGATATCAGCCTCGCCGTTCCCAACCTGCTTCCAACGCCTGGTTACCAAGGTAACTACACTGATCTCCAGTCTGCCTACCCACGTTGTGAATTGATCTTAGACAGACGGGATCAAACAGAGGTTGGGGCCGTAATGCAAATTGAGTTCAACAGGGGTGATAACACACAAATATGCATAAAAGAAAATAAAATGAAAACTCAAAAAGTTCAAAATATCAAAGAAAAAGTTAACAAACTTTATGTCTAGTTGTTCGATACATAGGACTGCATCTATCTCCCGACCCGTTCTGTGGAGTGTGACACGTCGCTTTCGCTAGGCAAGTTTTAACACTTCAAGTTGTTTGCTCTCTAAGAAATTTGTGTTTCGGTGTGTCTTTGGACGAAAGTCGAAAAACTTATTTCTGTGGTCTGATTCTAAGTCGCTCTTCAAAATAATTGTTCTTGGTTGAAGAGGAGTCCAAAATTTTGCGTGAATCTTGGTCAGCTATCTTGGTCTATCATCTCTGCCGCCAGGGCCGAACGAACTGTCTTCTGCCCGCCAGGGTCCGAACTAACTCTCTTCTTCCCGCCAGGGTCTGAACTACTGGGCACTCATCTCTGCCGTCCGGGACTGAACTAACTTCTGCCCGCCAGGGTCCGAACGAACTGATTTCTGCCTGTTGGGGCCTCGTTTTTATTGACGCCGTCAAAAACCGGGTTGGGTCTGTTGGCGTCGGGGAGTTCCTCGATAATTCTAAATACATATCCACCTCTTTTATTTCTGGTTAGGGATTTTCCCCTCTTTTCCATTTTTGGTAACTTTTTTTTTCACTCCCACTTTCTCACCATGCTTCTGAGGGGCGTGAACTGCCCTCCCCACTTCTTCGTAGCGGCTTCTCATACTTATACTCTAGATGGGGGCGTCGACAGTCTTCTTCGTGCGTCACGTGATCACTCTCGGCCAATGAGGTCTTGGTCGGGTATCTTCCTCCTCCTTCGTGCGTCATGTGATCAACACTTGACCAATGACGTCTTAGTCGGGCGTGAACAACCCGCGGCTTTGTTTTGGAAAAGAAATACCTTGCTTAACTAAAAAAATTAATTAAATCGCCGTTATCATGAACGGATAATATGACAACTCTTTGTTCAACACGTGGCGTTTGTCAAGCAGTTTATCGCTAATTCATCAGACGGCTGGTTTTTCCGACATGGTCTCAGAAAAGAATTTTTATCCAAGTTTTCAGTCAGTCTGACGTCTCCGAGGCAGAAATAAAAACATTTCTTATTCCATTCATTTTCCTTTGGTTCATGTGTCTGATAACAAAATTTTATTATCGCAGGGCAAAAGTTTGTTTTGTCGAAAAGAGCTTAACTAGCGAAACGGCTTGTGTGGGATTTTAATTTGCCATATCCAGCTAAGGCTCCAAGCTACACCTGTGTTTTGTCAATTATCAAAATCTAACGTTTTCAAGTGGACTTTCTTTGGCGAACATTTCTTGATAACACAATTCCATTCGCGCGGCCAGTAGGAAAATCGGTCAATGATTGCTCGCCGGTGGCCTGTGTTTTGATAGTAAGATGCCTTCTCGTACCAATAGTTTAGATAACACTTCCCTACCCACTCAATATCATTGTCATTGTAATGACACTCCTTTCGGCATTTGCCACTTATCCAAAATAACCCTTTTTTTTTTATTGCCTCTTAAGCCGTGTGTGTGTGTTCGCTTATCGCCTATGATCCGTCTCGCATTACTTTTTCCCTTCCTTTCTTCTTTTCTTTCCTTTTCCCTTTTTGCCTTTCTTTCTCTGCCTGGATGCATGGTGCCACAATTAAATATAAAAGTCCTTGTATAATAATGATAATTCCTCATATTGTCACTATAACAACTCAGATGAAGACGCATATTTGAGTAAGGAAACGACCATTTTCTGGTCTAAATCCATTGTTATATATCACCCAACAAGAATCGAATATATCTACTTATTCTGCGCATCTTGTTTCTTCCAGGACATAGGGAGTTGTGAAGAGCAATGATTTCCTATCTCGCAGTTTTTCTCTCTTTGTTGAGGCCTCCGCTCCCACCTTCCATCACCCATTCACACGAGCTCGTCATATTGGTGGCTAGTTGACTTCTGAATCTCTTGTTCTCAATATCCCCCACGCGAGTATTCATTTTTCCAAGCCTTTCTTCCTCACCAACGAATAGAAAGGAATAGCAAACACTAAACACGGAAATTAAAAACAAATATAACCAGGCGAAAAATGACAGGATGAAGGAAAAGTGCACAGAAATAGACAATTGCTAATATCAATATCGAATTTATAGACACGTGAATATTTTTGTCGAAGTAAGGTCGTTAGCCAGTACACCACACCAAGCATCCGGGCGACTATGTAATGTTTCATCAAGTTGTGTATTGACCTGAGTGCACAATGTCGAGTTCTTGCAAAAGAAGAATAAGATTGGAAATTAAATTATCTACATTCGACATTGTTTCCTGCGAAGGCGTCAGTTAGTTGGCTTTTTTCTAAAACGACTTCTCTTTCGCCAAATAAATAAGAACAATGTTTACATAAAAAAGAAACACGACCAACACTGATAAGAGAATAGACCGACACTTTCTTTGATCTGTAAAAGGCTGAACATGTGTATGCTTTTAGACGTCACGATTTGCGATAAAGTACGAAAGTAATTTCATCAACTTTTAATTATAATGTCATTCTGATAGCCGAAATTTTTATTTTTTTCATTTTTTATTTTTTTATTTTATTTTTTTTTTTTGCTATTGTTCTTATTGTTATCGATATTAATCCTTGTTAAGGATAATTTTATACGAAAGGAATTGATACCTGATTTACATTAGTTAAGTGAAATTTGTTTTATCAATTTACCCCAAGCAAGGCGATAATTCCACTAAGACGCTTGGGGCTACTGGGTGTAACAGAGAATGAAAAGAGATCAGAAGAAATCGGAAAGTCAATCCTACAAAGGGAACAAGGGATAGACCTCTACTCCTGTTCATGAGAAATCAACAAGTTTAAGAACTTTGAAAATACTAAACTAGATAACATACTGTAATTTGTCAAAAAGATTGGTCTTTACAATAAAATATATAAAAAAATGTCTATAAGTATTTGCACAAGCAAAAAACTTCAATCTTTCTTGATATACAATAAATCTTCTTTTCAACTATACGTGACGAACAATAAAACTTCTTTTTAATCATACTTGGGGAAAATTTCCCTTCAGCCACGCCTAATAAATTATAAAATTTTCTTTCATCCATAAGTGAAGAACTATAAAACTTACTCTTATCTATACTTAATGAACTATAAAATATGTTTACGACAAAATGAACTTGACTCTAAATGACCCACAATAGATTAAGGGGGTGTTAAACACAATGTATCAAAAAATGTCTTCAAGAGACCTAGAAGGAGTGAGAACCGGGCGAGTGGCAAACCGATATACTCTTTTCGAGAAAAAAAACCAAAAACTTGTGAATATTGATTCCGGATTAAAAGGAAATTCCGGATTGAAAGGAAATATTTTAGACGTATCGCAAATAACTTACTAGAGAAATTAATATTTTTGTCTAAGGAGTCAGTACTGTCGATATGGTTCGTTACTAGAAGATTAAGATTGCCTCCCCATCAGATTAATTAAGATTAATAAGATCATCCCCCCACATCAGGGTACTTACGATTAATAAGATTGCCTCACCATCAGCGTCCTTAAGATTAATAAGTTTCCCCCCCTCTGATCAGGATACTTCATCCTCCAACAAAGACACGTTGTCATTTCTGAGGAAGAGGCATTGAGATTTTCACTTAACGGTCCTAGAGACGATATATGTTAGAGTATTCGGAATGTAATTACGTTTTGCCAGAAATTATATGAAATTTAACGCAAGTGTTGCCGTGGCCAGGAATCAGAGAGGTTCAAGATGAAGTGCCGTGTACAAGTCTTGTGTTTGTTTTAACCATTGTACTAAGCCGAGAAGTTCATTATTGTGAGCGAAGTAGGGAGAGGGGAGGCCCAGTTCTTTTCTTTGTGACGACATGCGAGGTGGATTTGTTTTTGAAATTACCCTCTTCTAGCCTTTGCCTGAAGAGGCAGGACATAGAAGTCAGCAGGAGGTTTGAATTCAGTCTTCTCTCTCCTAGACTGGTTGCCAAAGAAGGCTATAAGGCTCTGTCTCACCTGATATTTATACATAGATTGGGTGAAGCGAATGGTTCATACCTTTCCCAAGGGTAAGTGAATGCAGATAACTCGACTAGAATTCGAACCCGGCTCACTGAGTCCTCAATTCGAGCCGCTATCCATTACTTAATGTAACACTCCACTTAAATGTATTTAAATATTATCTATCAAAAATGTAATCATCTTCATTTTCTACGACTTCAGCTGCTGTTCAGTTCCATGTTTAAAGAAATTTGAGTTTTGTGATTTTCATTGAGTACGTTTCTCCTTCAGCATATGAAGTCAATTCATTCTTCTTTCGACAAAAAAAATGTTTAATCTGTGGAGACAAAAAGATTGTAGTTAATGACATTTCTGAGGTGCCAAGACTTTAAGAATACACTGTATACAATCAATCGTCGTTCCAACCCCTACAATTAGACCAATTATTCTATGTAATCTTCTATCATGTGCCATAGAAGACCCTTTCATTATGGCAACATCGATACACAAACCGACGGTAGTTTTATCTAACGCAAGCAAAGTTGGTTCTCTGTGTGGCGCCAGAAGGTTTTTCTTGCCTGAGTCCATCCTTCATACTACTGCCATATACGGTCTGGTGCTACCTCTGTTCATCTCAAAGTCCTCGGCAAAATCTTTATGTATTATGTACACTATTTACATTATTCGGACTATTGTCCTCATCTTTGTCGCCATATTTATCACAACGTTTCGGCCGTTGTATGTTCTGGCGTTCTTCAGGTGGTTGGAATGTCGAACTGAACCCTTTATTTCGCTCGCTGGGGTAGACTGTTCTAGTTTCAGTCTACTAATTTAAATAGTGTACTGTTCTAGTTCCACATGCCATGTCTAATGGATGTCAGTTATCAGTTATATGGCAACAAAGACGAGGGCAATAGTTCGATAATGTAAATAGTGTAATTCCCGAGATATATGCAGTATATTTCTCGAGAATGACTTTGAATTCATAGCCTCAATTGTCGCATGTCGCTTTATGCCGTAAGAAAAATGCTTTGATGGTCACAGTATATTTTATTAAATATTAGGAAGGTCAAGACTAGTGACAAATAAATAGATAAATTCTGAGTTCGATTTACCGTTTTATATATGAGAACGTGAATTTAGAGCTTCCTCATCCGATGAACGCGTGAATTTCGGTTCAGCTTCCATCGACATTTCTTCAGAACAAAATTTAGCAAACCAATTTTTTAAGATGCATGTCGTTTATGACAAATTGATCCGAAACCATATATATTTTCTAAATATCTTTCCTTGCTTGAACTTCCATAACATTATGTGACGTAAATAAACTTTAAATAACTCGATTTTTAAGGTTAAAAAATATACTTTAATTCACTGTGTACGCTGCAATTGTCTTGTAAAAACTATGGTAGGTTAGTGTAAATTTGGTCTTTTTACCCTCCGTCCCACTGTCCCGTTCCGTTAACCAATCACACAAACCAGAGAGAACCGTGCCTCTTCATCTCCAGTTTGCCTTCGATCTTTCCTGTTGAGTGTTAAATCTTACAAGTCTTCTTCCCAAATTATGTGTTCCAAAGATTTCAGCTGTTATTGCTTTCTGGTTCTGAATATGAATGTACCATTTTTCCATTTTCTTTAAGAATTAAGAATTAATCGTTGATTTTGCGTTCTCAACATCCGTCTGGAGAATCACATTTGAGATGCTCGCATGTTCCTCTTCATCTGTGAGAAAGTTACCAGCATCCACTGACATAAAATGATTGATATTACTGAGTTCTTCAGCGCTATTTTCTTTGAGGTTAAAGAAATTTAGAACTTGGAATGCCCATTTTATTATTCCAATTCGTGTTCGGATTTCGGTGCCACATTTTTCATATTTTGTTAAGACACTTCTTAGCTAGTACATAAATAGAAGTGAATTTGATAAAATAAAATAAAAAGCTGTTAATTTTGGTTGCTTTCTGTCCATGATATTGTCTGGGTTTATGACAATGTTCTATATCCTCTATTTTCCAGTCATTGAAGTTCAATATCTCTAATAATTTAGGCGTTTATTCTCGACGATCTTTTTGAAATGTTCTTATTATTCCAATAATTGATGTTCTGGTAGTGTAACGGATATCGGTTCCGAAAATATAACTGGCGATCCGAGTTCAAATTCCGGTTTACTCCGTTGCATTAATTTCCGCAACAATGCCCTTGACCAGTCGTGAATCGAAATCTACTCCCCCTCTCTCTGTGTACCCCAACCTATGGGTTAAATTCCATGGTAAATAAAACTGTAATTCTCAGATAATTATCAAAAGGATACTATGGGTTGCTGTGATCGCCTATGTCCTGTAGTGACACACTATTAAGAACTTCCTCTATAAAGTCGGTCTAATGTGTCGCGCTAGAGAATTTTCTCGTTAGAATCCATCTTGCACATTTGTAAATCTACCATTTGTTAATGCATTGAATATTGCTGCCATATCTGGCCTGATGCTCCTACTATATATCACGAGATTGTTGACAGAATTCATAGAAGGGTCTCTAATGTTATCGATCTTGACCTGGAATCTCGACTTCAGTCTTTCTCACAGATATGACGTGACTTCCCTTTGCCTTACAAATATTCTCATGGTAATTGTTCTAATGAGCATTCCTTCTTGGTGTCTCGTCTATATGAATTTAATTGGCAAATATGTCTCACTACTTTTGCACCTGTTAGATGCAACCATATATTCTATTCTAATAGTTTTTCTTTTTTCTCGGAAATCTCGCCTGTGGAAATGTTTCCCGGTTCTTTGCAACGCCAATCGCCATTTTCGGTCTTCTTAAAATTCTGTTCTTTTATTGTCCTTTATCTTCGCTAAAGTCTTCATATTCTCTTACACGCCCAGTAACCCTCTTAGTGGTTTTATCACTTTGTTTGGGAGTGAATAATTAAAAATAATAAAATATTGTTTATACAATCATTATTTTTTGGAGATTACTTCTCTAGAAAGAACTTAATTTTTACTTTTTCCAATATCCACCATTCTGCATCGCAATTATGTACTTTCTTACATACGCATCAAATTCCAGGAACAGACTGGTTCCCATCGGATTATAAATCTAGAATCATAGCAAACGTGGAAGTTTAAATATCTTGGAAGCGTTTTGACAGAGAACGGTAAGTGCGACACTGCGATCTGTAGACATATTGGGATGGCCAAGGACGTATTCCAAAAGCTGGGCAGAGTAGCCTTCTTTACAGTGAATGTTGAACGATTTCCTCAAATAAGAGACTCGAGGCGACGGAGATGTGGTTCTACAGAAGGATGCTAAGGATATCATGGACCGAGAGTGTGAGCAATGATAAGGTCTTAGAGAGGATGCAAACAACGGGAAGGCTTATACTTAACATCAGAAAGAGGCAGCTGAAGTTTCTGGGACACATAATGAGGAAGGAGGACCTGGAGAATCTGATACTCACAGGTCGAATAGAAGGAAAAATGACAAGGGAAAATAACTCGTGACATACCTGGCGGGCTTAAGCCAGTGGATGACAGAACGTGGCCTGGGGGAGGAAGCAGAGGGAAGGAACTTGTTGAGAGCCGCAAGGGATAGAGAGGTGGTGGAGAGCCATGATCACCTACATCCTCAAAAGACATAGCATATAAAACGAAAGAAAAAGATTTATCTATTTTTGTCTGGTAATTTTACTTTCGTTCCTATGGAAATATTATAGTTAATGTTATGATTGCTTTTTTTCATCACCGTATCGTGCTAAAGAATACATTTAGGTTCCTACTATACACAATTTTCACTCAAATTTCAAAAGTTCTAATAATGTACAATAAGACCCGTTGTTATTTACTGAATATTTATAAGAAAACTTTGTTTTTATATTGCCCTTATATACAAATAACATTAATACAGTGTGTCCACTATATATGGGTGCATCAAAAATACTTTTACAAACTTTGGCGGCAGGCTTCTCACACCAAACGAATAATAAATATGTCTGCAAATCCTTTGTTTTTTATCTATTAAGGTTAGATTTTACGGTAGACACTGTTAAATATACAATCTAAGACGTAATCCCAAAATACATATTACCATAGTTTGTGGTAGTACGGATGTTGTCTCGACAACGCGACGATCAGCTTGTAGCAAAGGTCAAATGATTCAGCTGCCTTCGGTCTTGAAACGCAACCTGATACAGCCCTGCAGCCTCGCGTCCATTAGCATTCGCGCAGCCGTATATAAAAAAAAGATATCTGCCTGCTCACGATATGAATATCCTGCCATTGTTAAGTGGGACACTTCTTAGTTAACTCACTACTACACATGTTAAAAGTTGAAGATAGCGTAGCCACAAATATACACGAATAACATATGTAACATAACCTGCATGCTAACAAAACGTCATCTACCGTAAATATTTTTAAAACTTAATAACTCAAAAAGGAAATATTTGCGAACAGATCTTTATATGAACTTTTGTCCTTATTTAGGCGTGGGGAATCCATCCCCAAATTTTGTATTTTTGATACACCCTCTCCATATATATATATATATATATATATATATATACACACACACAAACATGTATATATATATGTGGGGGGGGAGGTGTGAATCCTCTTCTTTTCCCTCCCGCTATGGGTAAATAGCAGGACTGACTGGGTTATATAGCCTTGGATGGCAACTGCTCTAGGAGAAGGACAACTCTGAATTCAAACCCGCAGTGTAGCCCCTAAGGCGGATGGACGGCACTTTGTGCTACCTTCCGGAAACTCCTGCAGCCGCGCTGGTACCAAACTGTATTGGTTTATCCTCTCATTTGGACGCTCCAAGTAAGGCCAAGAGGGGGGAACTAGACGTCTGGGCAGCCCTAGTTCTCTATATGTCCCGCCCAGGCTCGTAACGAACCGCGCTACTCTATCGTCTCTCGATGCCGACGACGATATAATGTATTATTAATATTATTTGACAATATTTTTGAAGGTACAAAATCTAATTACAGAAATAAAAGGGTGTAGCTTAATATTAAAAGACATGTTAAATTTCGGTTAATTTATTTTGCTTGATTTTTTATTTATTTTTATTTTTATTTTTATTCTTGTTTTTATCTTATATGCGTATATATATATAATATATATATATATATATATATATATATATATATATATTTATTTATTTTATTTTAATCGGTAAGTTTTTATTAACGTAGTAAAAATTGTTTATATCACTTATTAAATGGTTTTGGTTTGGTTTGGGAATGACTATAATCATGACCCGTATATATAAATAGCTGAGAAAAAAAAAAACACTCGTGACCTGAGGGCTTGAGCCTGCATGTTATTTGTTCATGATTCAAAGATAACACGCTCTTTCTAAAGGTCTGCTCAGTATAGTTACTTTATAAGCAGGTCCACAAATGCGCCTTAGCTAAAATAAAATTGACTAATTCGTCGAGTCTAGAAGAAAGCTCAACAGAATATCCTATATTTGAGATTCATCAACAGTGTGCGATAACTATACTATTATATAATATATTTATGGCCGAGTGGTTAGAACGTTCGCTTTCGGACCATGAGACCCGTGTTCGAATCTCACCATAATTGATTTGTCAGGAAGGATACTTCCAGATGTTATCAGACTTGAGGGGACGATCCCAGCGTGCGGAACCTTTGGAAAGATCCTAAAAACCATACTACCGATTGACCCAAACCTTGTGCGTGAAATTGGGTAGACGGAACCCTTGTAGACCGTCGATATCTGTGCTAGAAGGTCGAGGACTTGAGCGTGCTGGCCATGTTCAAATTGCTGACCACGCTAGATAACATGCTCTTTCCCAGAAACTGTAAGTACGGTCTGCTCAGCAATAGTTACAGTATAAACTACAGACGGGCTCTGATAGTGTTGAGTAAACACAAATGCGCCTAGTCGCACTAGGAGACGGGTATCCTCAAATACGATTGGCCAGCTATATATCGACAATGATGAAGAAGTAACTTAAATCGACAGACTGGCGGTCCTATCGATGAGTGTTAATAGACAAAACAGGCGAGAAATCTTGGAGATTTAAGGAAAATATGATGAACAAGGAATCATAATATTTTTTACTAAATATTCATTCAAGGCCAAAGATCCACTCAAAATATACGGTTACTTATGATGTTCTATAGACGTAAGAGGAGGGAGTAAGTGTAGATTATAAGGATTATCTAGGATAAATAACGGCTGACCCTTGACTTGAAGAGCTTCAGATTTTAGTGATTTAATCAGTATCCTCTTGGAAATCTCTTCCACATAGTAGCAGTTCTTAGAAAGAAGCTTCGTAGGACGTCTTTCCGACGTATGAAATACGAAAAGAACAAGATATGGCGGCGGCTCTTAACTGTAAATATCAGAACCTTTCGAACTAAAGTATGGAGCTTCTCTGAATATTTTCTATGAAAACGGAAATATCTAATATGTTTTCTGTTTATACGTTATTTTATAGGTATAATTGCCGTAAATGCTCTATTTTTTTAATTAAATAATATATATATATATATATATATATATATATATATATAGATAGATAGATAGATAGATAGATAGATAGATAGATATACAATGAATTATAGTCTTAACGTGTGCTATATTTATGGGATAAAGTGCTCAATATCAGAGATAAAGCGTGTGTAAATATAAAATGTTTCAAATGTAATGCTGGATGCAATCGTCAGGTCACGAGTGTTTCTTTTTTTTCTCAGCTATTTATATATACGGGTCAGTCGTGCATTCCCAAACCAAACCAAAACCATTTAATAAGGGATATAAACAATTTTTTACTACGTTAATAAAAACACCGATTAAAATAAAATAAATAAATATATATATATATATATATATATATATATATAAGATAAGAAACAAGAATAAAAATAAAAATAAAAATAAATAAAAACAAGCAAAATAAATTGTTCGAAATAAATAAATGGATAAACAAATAAACGACTTCTTTCAAAATAACCGCCAAAATAGACTACCCACAATGCACCACTGCCCCGTATATATAAATAGCCGAGAAAAAAACACTCGTGGCCAGACGATTGCGTCTAGCATGAAACAGTCTGTCGCCTCAACGTGTTGATTCAATATTCATTTATATATATATATATATATATATATATATATATATATATATATATATAGATATAGATAGATAGATAGATAGATAGATAGATAGATAGATAGATAGATAAATAGATTCAATTCCTGAGCCGTAAAACAAGGAAAATGGGCCTAGATAATTTAAGACCCACATGGCATACTGAAGATAAGACACGTTGTAGGAAGCAACCATTCGCTGACTTAATGATCTTGTTTAAATTGATGACAAAATGGAGACAAAGAAGGACAATAAACGTTTAGATGTTAATTAAAGTAACAAAAGATAGGAAGTTTAGGAGAGCCATTATTGCTCACGTGAAGAAGATTCAAACAAGCATGTTTTCCTTAGTTGATACCTTCACAGCGTTTTCCATCGTTATACTCTTAGGTCTTCTTCAAGGTGAGCTCATATATGCCAGGAGGTTTTATATGTAACCTAATATGCAAGGTCCAGATGATAGATTTGTTTTTGTTTTTGTTTTTATTAAAGTCGAATATGTGTCTTTGTTTGTGGAATCTGTGTATTTAGAATTGTTTGAAAGTTATTCTGCGAGATTAAATGTTTGGCCAATATGATTCATGATAATGCATATTTTATCAAATAAAATATTAAACCTAGCAATGGATATGCAATTCATGCATTTTCTGAAAATAAAATGTATAAAAGCATCCGTTGTTTCCAGGTCAAAACACTGATCAAAAGATGAATATTATTTTCAGTCTGTCTCTCTTTTTCCATTGAAAGTTTTTTTTTTAATTTATCTCTTCTTTGTTTTATTTCAAGATAAAGTTACTACAGTTTACCGGCATTTATTTAACTTAGATCACGCTAGATTCTTTAATTACGATATGTTAGTAAAATTTCTGGCATCGGTTTCGACATAACATCTGAGAAAATGTCATAAACGACATCAGAATATTTGCCATATATTCAAGATGGTTGCCAAATTGTCACAACGTCTGGTCAAATGACGGACACTTATTGTTTGCAGCGTTCGTTTGTTTGCTGAATTTGAATGACTTTATGACAAGCAAACAAGGGAAGTATTGGCTATAAAACATCTACCTCGAATCAAAATTGGTGATATTTATATCAATTGACAGTTACTTACATTAAATGTCCGAATCAGTCTCAGGAGAAAATTTTTTTTATTTATTTTAGAAACAGTTCTTTAATCACTTCGTGTCATGAGTTCCGTAACCCCCTAGGGTCGTTGGGGCACCAGATGAAACTTTAGGAGCATTGTCTAGGCAAAGTTACCCGAACGGGGACAATGCTTTTTCAGTTTGGTTTTGAATTTAGAGTTCTCTTTTTCAACCAGTTGCCACCCAAGGATTGAGATCCCAGTCTGTGATGATATTAACCCCTTACCTTTTCCAAGTTTAGTGTGGGAAACCGAACCTAATGGCTTCTATTGAAATTTAAATTAGCTCAACTTTACGAGCCGATAACCACCATTTTACGTGCTCATCTAATAAAGTCAAAGCATAAAAAAAGGCAAGATTGATTAAGTTTAAAAAAAAAAAACGAATATTTGCTTTCATTTTTTTCCCCGATATCATTATCTTTTTTCAAATTCTAATCAATCTGGTTAGTAAATTTACAGATGATAAAAATAAGACAGAGAAAATAGGAAGTGCGAAAGACGCCTTTCAGAAACTAAGCAACGCATTAAGGAATCGAAAAAAGTGCTTTGGCGCTACGGTTTATCTATATATCAATGAAGACAAATAAAAAGAAGACTCGACCAAACAGAGATCCACTTCTACCAATTTTACATAGACAAAGCTCCTACAGTTTGATCTGGTGACCCAGCGGCCCTAAGGAATTACGGGACTCATGATGCGACGTGACTAACTATTTTGTTTCTAAAATAAATAAATGTTGGGGATATCGTACAAACAGTAGGTGACAAATAAGTTTTAAGGAGAACATTAACTACAAAGAAACTGCTGATAACAGAAGATAACATAATTAGGAAGGAAGGTATGGTGAATTTAACATTCACAAGTCATAATGAAGTTAAACAGCGAGTAACCAGCTTGAGTAAATGAATAGTGAAACAAGAAAAATGGAGAGGGTCTATACCGGAGGATATTGCTAAGAGAACTATAAGACAGGAACCTGTGGAGGGCCATGAACAGAAACATTGAGAGGGACACAAGGATATTGAAAGACTGTTTTTCAACAAATTCCATATTCTCACACTATACGACACGTCCCACTTTCAGTTTGACATTTTTTTACTTTTGACAGTTCCTAAGGCCCTGGAGTACGAGGCATTGTGAAACACATCTTTTTTTTTATCTGTCTCTTGAATTTATTAATTGCCAACGCGGATATCTATGTTAAAACTCTGCAGGAAAGTAAGTCCTGTAGTATTCGATGATGGAAAATAAACAAATAGCTTAAATGGTCTTAATTGATAGATTTTATCATGATAATGTTTCCCATAATTAGCCATAATATAATCCTGTTTGTTTTGCAAATTTTCGACTCCTCAAGCGTACAATTCCGCAGGATTCGATTCACGAAACACTTGCTATCAGTTTTAATGTCTTTCTAATTAATAAAATGTTGTCTCTCGAAAAATGTTGCAATGATCGAAGAAAAAATTGAAAAGATGATAGTCAGATGGAGCAGGGTGAGGTGAGTAAGGAGGATTCCGCCAAACTTTCAAATTTAAAGTCATCTTTGTCGCCATATTTATTACAACATTTCGGCCGTTGTACGCTACGGCCTTCTTCAGGTGGTTGGAATATCGTGTAGACTGTTCTAGTTCCACGTGCCGTGTTTAATGGATGTCAGTTATCAGTTATCTCCTGTTAATTCCCCTCTGAAAGTTTGTTTTTGTTTTAATTAAATTGAACTCACGCTCTTTGGGTCAGAATAAAAAAATAGTGTACATAGAATCATTTCAGAAATATAGACAGATATTAAAGTCATCATTTTTTTTTTTTGATGATTTGAACAAATGCATATTTTATCAAATAAAAGAAACAAACCTTTACGAATGGATATGATAATTGCTTTTCTGCAAATGTTTGTATAAATTCTTCCAATGTTGTTTCTTCGAATAAAAATGTTTCATTTTGTTTCAAAAAGATGAATTTTATTTTCAGTCATGTCTCATTTCCATTAAAAGTTTTTTTTAATTTTTATTTCTTTTTTTTAAATGTTCAAGTATTATAACATATTTTTACACTTTGGTAATGTTTTGACCCCATTATGGGGTTTATCTATTTGCTTAATTAGGACTTTACCAGTTTAAAATTTCTGGTCAGTTTGGTTGGGAACAGCAACAATTGAGGAAAATGTCATCAAAGCCTCCTGATCAGAGGCATTGCTGCTCGATGTAGTTTATCGTTGTTATATTCTGTGCTAAGGGAATAAATACAACACCAGGTGGATAATAGAAGAAAGGTTCGTTTACACAACCTGAATTTGAAAACCGTACACTTATACATACAAGTCAAACAAGTAGTGAGTGCCACTAAAACATTGGACCTTCGAATCTTCTCTCTCTGATATTCCCCCAGCCAATTGACAGTTGACTTTTACATTAAATGTAGTGTAATCATTCTCAGGTGCCTGGTTTTGCATTTATTTTCAATTGTCTTACCCAGCTTGCAGATGTTGTTTATCGTTATACCCAGTACGTCACATGGGGTGGGATTAATCCTCTGCGCAGGTGCAGTCGGCTTATTCTAGAGCCCCAACGGACAAGGCAAATTTCATTTTGGTTTATCCCTTTGCGATAAACCACATCATTTATCTCCCACCCAGCCATACAGTATAACTTTAACGGCTCTAGTTCTATTTTCGGTCGGAATGGATCCTTTTTTTTTTTTTTTTTTTTGCACTTACTGATAAATATTGTCTTTGTTCAGTGTACATAAAAAAGTACCTGCTTCTATCACTTTTGATGATTGTGCACATAAAAAATTCGAACCTAATGCCTACTCTTCAATCAAATTAGAGCAACTTTTTTGAGCCGATAAGTCAGATTTTACGAGGCTCATCTACCAAATTCAGAAGCAAAAAAAATTCATGAATGATTTGTTTAAAAAAAATCGAAATCTTTGAGAGAAAATTTTTCCCCGATATCATTATCTTTTCAAATTCATCGTTGACATGTAGGGATATAGATGATAAAAATAAAAGAACGAAATTAGGAACTGCTAAAAATCCTTTTTGAAACTAAACGTGTCTGATATAAGGAATCGAAAAATATCGATACACGGTTTGCTTTCTCTATATCAATGAAGACAAAAAAAGAAAAAACATCAGAACAAAAAGAGATCCATTTTAACCAATTTTAAAAGAAAAAGCTTTACAGTTTACAATATTCGAACTATTTTCGTCATCTCCATTGTCATATTCATGACATATCGGTGTTTTACTATTTTGTTTCTAAAATAAATAAATGTTGGGGGATATCAAAACAAACTTTATTTGTCCATCGGGTTTTAAGGAGATGGTTAACTACAAAGACTTTTCTTGATATCTTAGATTCAGTAATCTAATTAGTAAGGAATATGGTGATTTTTTAACATTGTCTGTGTGCAATGTGTGTGTGTGTGTAAATCTTCTGTAAAGAATATTGAAACAGAAATCTTTTGGTTCAAGTCACTGGACCAAGCTTTATCCACCTGTTTGATTAGTGAACATTGATGTATGTCAGGAAAAATGGAAGGAAATATAAATAGAAATATCAAATCATAAATATAAGGCAGTTATTCAAAACTGCTTTTCAAAAAAGGCAGGATAAGAAAGACTTTTTACAACTTCATATGGGACAAGTCTCGGGTTTCAGTTTGACTTTTTTTATTTTTTTACAGTTTAAGGCCCTAATAAGGTTCAGAAACACATATTTTTTTTATCTGTCTCTATGAATTTATTAATTGCCAACGAAGGATATCTATGTTAAAACTCTGCAGGAACCTAAGTCCTGTAGTATTCGATGATGGAAAAGTAAACAAATAGCTTAAATGGTCTATAACTACATCTTTGATAGATTTTATCATATTGTTTGTTTCCCATAATTATGTAATACGTTAATACTTTTAAAATGGTTTTAATTCTGTAAGGCTTACAATGAAAATGTTGCACCTAACAACACCCGACAACTGAAGTCTCTTACGTCTCTTTTAATGCTAATAATTTTCAATAGTATGTACCTATATCAAAAATTGTTAAAATAATGATGTAATATATTTGCAATTAATAATATATATATATATATATATATATATATGAAGAAAATAAGCTTGAAAAGATTCCTATATTTATTTTCAAAGTTCAATATCAGAGATAGAACTTTGTAAATATTTATTAAAAGTCAATTTCGGCCTGTTGTATGCCTGGACTCTTCAGGTGGTTGGAATGAATCAGTGTCGGACTGTTCTAGTTCTACGTGCCGTGTTTAATGGATATTTAGTTATATATATCTTTGTTTATTCCCTCTGAAAGTTCTTTGTCGCCTTAACGTTTCGGCCGATTGAACTCACGTCTTTGGGTAGAAACGGCCGAAACGTTTATACCTCAAATCAAAGATGAAGACAAATATCCGAATAATCTCATTTTTTTAATATCTCATCAGATATATAAATATGCATATATATATATTTATATATATATCAACAAATGCATTTTTATATATTTACGAATAATATATATATATATGTCTTTCTGCAAATGTTTTTTAGAAATATCCCAATGGATGAAAATTCTTCTTCGAGGTAAAAATATCATTTTGGTTTGGTTCAGAGACTTTTTGTTTTACAGTCACATAAACATCTTCCAATATTACGGTTATGTTAGCATGTTTTCGATACATTGGAATATTTTTTTAAATATATATATATATATTATAATAATTTATTCGAAAATTTTAACATAAATGTTTTAAACCCCACTATGGGGTTTATCTATTGAAACAAAATGGTTAGGACCCTACCAGTTGCTACCACTCCGGGTCAGTTTAATTTGGGAAATAAACAATTATATTGGTTCCATGCTCATCAAAGCCTCTTTTCAGAATAGCATTTTGTTCGTTATTGGAGTTTATCGTTTAGTATACATATATATATATATATATATATATATATATATATATATATATATATATATATTGGGTGTAACAGCAAAATGTCCAAATCGTGTAACTTATACAATTGTCCATTCTACAAAATGTTTAATATGAAGAAATGGACATAAACTATTCTCTTTCATTTTCCCCCAGGTTTTCAAATAAGACGTTGACTTTATACACCATTTTATAGTAATCATTCATAGGGAAAATGGTTTTGAATTATTCATCTATTGTCTTACCCAGGGTTGCAAATGTTTTTTATCGTTATTGTCTTTCCAAATGACGGGAATGGGATAATTCAGATCCTCTGCGCATGGTGCAGGCATTCATACCTAAAGTCCATTCAAAACGGATCAAGGTGAATTTCATTTTGGTTTATTGTCGCGATAAAACATCATCAGGAGGAGGAATAATCATTTCAGCTATAACTAAAACGGATCTAGTTCTATTTTCGGTCGGAATCAATCCATTTTTTTTTTGGCACTTGGGATAAATTTCAACTGTGACAGTTCAACAAACATAAAAAGTACTTGAAAATTCTATCACTTTTGTTGATTGTGGACAGAAAAATTCGGTAGGAAGCCTATCTTGAATCACGATTGAAAAAGGATTTTTATATATATATATATATATATATATATATATATATATATATATGAACTTTATTTCAATCTTTCATGAGCTTTCAGTCCTTAGCTATGATTAATTAATGATGAACATGTCATATTTGTTTAGGATCGATTTCATCACGATTCTTCTGTTAAGCTTGGAGAGTAATTAGACATTCTTATTGCCCAAAGTAGGGTCCACTAGTGTTATAAAAACCTCAGAGAATTCCAGTAAGATATCTTTAATCATTTCTAATATACAAATCAGCAACATTAATATTACAAATACGTTTGGTCCCTATTCTGTCCCTAAACTCCTGTCGTCTTGTAACAGCATAGTAAATAAGTATAATAAATTGACTTCGTTGCGTTTATATCATTTGGGTTTAGCCAGCAAAAAATGTTGCTATCATCCCCACACGAGACTATTTGTACTTCACTTACGGCCATATCACGTTGAAACACCGGTTCTCGTACGATCAACGAAGTTAAGCAACGTCGATCATGTTCATAAGGTGTTGTAAGCTTGGATGTGTGGTTGGTGCGATGGATAATGGCTCGAAAATGTTAATCGGAGAGCCGAGTTCCAAGTCCCCTGGGTTCGTTATATTCACTTATGGCATAAATCTAGCTCTTTTCTCCCCATCTATGGGTTAATTAGTAAGACTTGTATAACTCAATCATTATTATCTTCAAAAACATTCTTACAATCTAAAAAATCTACCGGCTTTAAATAACCTGCAAACTGTTGATAAGCCATAGAAAATGTATCAATGAAATTAAATCAAAATGTCTACATCTGGGGACTAGTTAGCACTTCATAGAAAATTCGAATGATTAGGTCAATGTTTGTGACTAGATAAGTTAAATGTTAGCGCAGATGAAGACTTACCCTCCCTGTGTGCCCACATTCGTCCTCGTGTTATATTTTATGTAAAAATGAATATTTTTAGATTATGTTTTTTTCATGCATCCATTTTATTGGAAATTAGATATACCCTATATTTCTGTTTTCTAATCGCTTTTGAAAAAAAAAAGAATGTGGGCATAGCAGTTGACTTCCTGGTTAAAATATCGTATATGACAAATAGATAACGTGCTGAGCAATAAAAAAGCCGAGTGTTTTAGTTCAAGAATTGCACACAATCAAAAAGTTCTTTAGCCAAGCGGACGATAAATGAATCAATGAGGTAATTATCGACACTTAAATTGCTGCTTGAGAGAACTAATTAGTCTGTCAATAAATAATTGCAGGAAAATTTACATTGCATCAAGTTAGCGACAGACGTGACACTTTTCTAGGAAAACGATAAAAACAAAAAGACACTTACAAAAAGTGCATAAATTATTTACACAAAGAAAACAATTCCGTATTCCTTTGGAAATCTTCAATTAAATTCAGATTCAAAACTGATCGTAGTTGAATCCTTGTTTAATTTCTATAATGGCGATATTGATATTAAAATCGAAATCGATGAGAATCGTTATTCAGCGTTTGAAAATAAACGAACGATATTAAATGCATTGTCACTCGCTTCCTCATGAAGTAATGTTATTATTCTATTAATGCTTACAATCCTAATGAGACATCTGATATTTTTGAGGCACGTAAAGAGGAAAATGGGCCTAGAAAAATTAATACTCACAGGACATGCCAAAGGTAAAAAAGAAAGAGAAAATAGCAAGACAATCTTGAGTGAATAAACGGCAAAGAATATGCTGATGGCAAAACTATTTAACCCTCTCTTGATAGGAATTCGGATAGACCCGATAAAGTAAAACTGGCAGCTGCTACCGAAAATGGCTTCCAATCGGTTGTTAATTGGGACAAGAAATGGCTTGGAAATTTTAAATTTCAAAACGAAACAGATATATTTTAGACATCTTAGGTAACTTTATTCTACATTTCATCAGCATGGTTAATGCTAACCTCACAGTGGAACTCATTGGTATCCTTATTCTCACATTTTCCGTTGACATGAAGTCGAATGATTATATTGAATAAATTACTACGTTGATAGTTCACTGTGTAATGCCAGACAACTATTCTCCCAGAAACCACCTTAAATCTACTATTAGTCTATGCATTGAATATTGCTACCATATCTGTTCTAGTGTTCCTGCTGTATATATATCGAAATACTTGACAAAATTCAAAGAAGGGTCTGCAATGTTATCAATCCTGACCTGGTATCCCGACTTCCCATTGCCACGACCTGGCTTCCCTCTGCCTTTTCTGTATAGAGAAGATTGTTCTAATGCGCTTTCATTCTCAGTACCTCGACCGCATAAAATTTAGCGTACTACAAGGTTTGGCAACTGGATGTAATTGTTTTACACATGAAATGGCTACATGGAACCACAAGTTCTATTTTTTCGTTCTTCTTGTTTGGGAAACTCTCTTCCGGTTTCTTTCTTCCGGGTCACTCTTTAAAAATATAATTGCAAAATCAATGGCCATATTCTGTCTTTCTGAAACTTCTTTTTGTATGGCCCGTTCATCTCACTAACGCCTTAGTATCATTTTTGTAGTGAAATGATGAAAACGAAAACAGAACAAAGATCGATGATTAAAGGTTTTACTTCAAAGCCATAAACGTTCATGTCCCGAAATCATTTGGCGTATAAAAGAAAAATGATTTGATTTTGTTGTTTCATTTATTAAATCTCAGCTACTATGATTCCCGCCTTTTCTGGGATTATCGAAATTATTATTATAACTTATGTTATTTTTTATAATAAAAATAATCATAATATATTGCTCTACTTTGTATTGATAAAAGTAAAGGCTACAAACAATGAAAATTTGCCCCATTTGTTCTTTCTCTTATATATATATATATATATATATATATATATATATATATATATATATATATATATATATATATATTTGGGAACAACTTTACTTAAAGGAAAATACAATTAAAAACGACAGACATGTCTGTTAATTTTACTGATCGACTTTTCAAAATTACCAATAATCCTTCTTAGACAAAAAGAAAATTTCGTCAAAAAACATTTTCACGCTATTTTCATTGGTCACTTGAAATCCTTTTTCCTTGCTTTAACCATAGTTTGGTTTTAACATATATTTATTTATATATATATATATATATATATATATATATATAATTTATTATAGGATATTATGTTGCGGTTACATATGTTCGAATGCAATATCTTATAATAAAGAATTATTGCACTACTGTTGTATTGAGACATTTTTCAATTCCTTTGGTTATATATATATATATATATATATATATATATATATATATATATATATGGTTGGGACATAAGAAAACACATTGCATGATAACAGTTTCATGCCTGAAATGGTCTTAAAGCTATACAATGCAAATGATATGAAGCACGCTTTAAGTATGAAACTGGCTGTCACAATGCAGTTTTGATTCATATGTCCATCCTGTTTACATTATTATATAAGCATTGACGATTATGAGGATGATTTAATGCAATGACTAAAATTTCGTCTTTTAAACGGCCAAGATCTACATCCAACCCTTACCATTTATCCTGTGTTGACGGATATATGACGATGGGGAAGCAAAACTCCGGAAATATAAGCACAGCTTCACAGCAGATTATTGATCCAGTAAAACCGAGCACGTCATCAATGATGGCAGCGTCTATGAAGAATAAATCACACGATTGCGAATCAAATATCTTTTGACCAGTTTTGTTATTATCGACATTGGAACGATTATTTTTTGTCTTCTTTTTTACCGTTTATGAGCAATCACAGAACATTTCTTTTCTCTTACTTTGTCATGTCGTGGGGCTCCTGAGAAGTACTTGTAAGTAATTTTCTGATGATAAACGTTCATGTCACACTAATCGAGGAAAACGACACTTGAGATTTTAAAAGCAAAATGTTAACAAATACAAATGTAACTCCAATGACTAAATAAATATTTAGTCGACAAATAACACTGAAAGTAATCGGTTTTCGTAAAATTACAATTATCTTCCTGTCATATATACGTGGCTTGGAGTGGGGGTGGGTTGAACAGGTCTTGGAACAAACGATTTCTTACCAAATAACCAAACATCAGAAAATCTTGCTTTGGAGAAGCCAAGATTCTTTGGGTTGCAAATAGCATTTGATTTTCTTTTTAATACAAATGTATATTTTGTTTTTGATACAATTCAATTACAAAATGACTACACATTTATTTGAGACTCCGAAATTCACATGCACATACACACACACACAAACACACACAAACACGTGTGTGTGTGTATGTATGTATAGAGAACACATCAAGTGCTCCAGACGAGCTGCAATCTTCAGCTGAGCGCCGTGTTTCGGCCCATTAAGCTCAGTACCTCGCCACACGGTGGGCCCGAAACAGCTGGGTGATGTTACGTTGCAACCGGTCTATGCTAGTTGGATGCGACTCGATAAGAATTTATGGGTAATCCATGCACTGTCTCACACCGCTTTTTCACCACGAGTCTTTTGGATACCAGCACATTTGAGGAATCTCTTTAAGGAAGCAGCAGGAAATCCTCTACAGCCAGACTTATATATCTCCGACATTTGATACATTCGTACACACACACACACACACAAACAAACAAACATACAAGAACGTGCGGGTACATACACACATAAACACAGAGAAAAAAATCAACCTAAAACCAATAAATAGCGCATAAATTAATGAGATCAAAGTTAGTATAAAGATAACAAAAATTAAGAAAACGGGAGTCAAATGCTGAAATCTCCTGACGAGTGGACCGGCCGATTATAAAAATGTTCGTCTATGAAACTCTTCATCAACTAATTTTATTTGTATCAATCCTCGATCTCTACACATAAACACACACATGCACACACACACATATAGTGCAATACATATATATATATATATATATATATATATATATACGACGTTAATATACATATAGTGCAATATATATATATATATATATATATATATATATATATATATATATATATATATACGGCGTTAAAATCTGTGTTTATCTAAATTGCTAAAGCTATACCACCCCTCGTCTTCCTCCAAAAAACCTACGTACATCTCTTATCTCTTTACTTCGCCTTTTTCCTTTTTCCATTTTTCTCCTTTTCCTTTTCCCATACCATTTCCGTTGAGTTGACCGATTAAATATATTCCAGAATTATAACATAAACATGTTATAAAATCACTACAAATATAGCTATTTTGTTTCAACACTTCTAGTGTCTTATCAAGTGATGGTGTTGACATTCAAAACAAAATGGCTATTTTTGTAGTGATTTTATAAAAATATTTATGTTATAATTTTCGAATAAATAATTATATTTGCCCTATTCTGTATTGAACACTCTTTTAAGAATAGCATTTGTTGGTTATTGGAATTTATTTCGTACACACCATTCCTATACTTAGGTATATATATATATATATGTGTGTGTGTGTGTGTGTGTGTGTGCATATATTTGTGGTAAATATATAAGACAATTCAGAAATCTTAACTTTCAGATGTTTCCCTGAATATCAAGCGTTGTCAGAAAAAGAAGTTTACAAAGATTAAATCTTCAAAGCAAGAAGAAACTTGATTTGCATTAAGAGTTTCGTTGTTGTTATATTTTGTTTTTTGTTTGTTTTTTATTATTTTTGTGTTTTTGTTTTTTATTATTTATTTTAACTGTATCATTGCTGAATGAAATTGCGGTATAGAAAACACTTTCCCTGACAACATTAAAGAGAATCTGTCTATACATAAAAATAAGGACCTATCACATTAAAATTCGATGCGCCAAGGGTCAAGATGAGCAGAACCCAAAATTTTTGGCTGGTGTGTGAACATTGCCAGGTGAAAAGGCTTAATCGAGATTTTTTTTTTTTTTCAGTACGACGAACTGGTGACGTAATTTTCCCTGTGAGCTATAATCTCCAGCTATTCAAGTGTAATGTCAATCGACATCTCCAGTTGCCTTGATTTATCCACTACCCTCATCCTTTCTTCTATCACTCCTATCTGATCTTGCTCTAAATTTTCTGTAACCCCTTGCGTCCTAGTGGCTTCCCGCCTTGCTTGGGGTGAAATGCTTAAAAAAAAAACTAAGTTTCGAAATGGCTTGTAGAGAAAATAAGATAAAATAAAAACTAAATAAAATACATAAATAAAATAAAAAAAATAAAGTAAAACAGTCGCAAATCCACCCTTCCACCAGTCTCTCTTCTTTGTTTCTATCCACTGACTTCAAAGTCCAAAGTTCAAAGGCAGGTACGCTTATGTATAGGCAGTGCATCCGCGTTATTCTACCAATCCCGCCGGCAGCACATCCGGGCTTTCCCATCAAATGTTTTCTGTTATAAACAACGGATCCGGGTTTTTTGCTGTGACGTGTAGCCAGTGCCATCGGCAGGAGCACGCCCTCAGCCTTTTTGGCGGTATGTGGATTTCTTCTCCACACTCTTAAAATCAGAAAAAAATCAAGGACAAAATGCAAGTTTTCAATCTAAAGTAATAAACTTCAAAATATCTCTCAACTACTGGTTTTTATTCGATAAACTCGTTATCAAAAATAAAAAAAATGAATTGCCCTATACACCGAAATACAAAGAATTTGTCTGGTTATTTTACCGAATTGGGATAAGATCAATACTTATATTATGTAAATATAGTTAGTTCGATTTACACTATTTACATTGTTTGAACTATTTTCATCTACATTGTCATGCCGTTTTATGCTCCGGACTTCTTCAGGTGATATACGTTGGAATTTCGAACCGAACCCTTTATTTCGTTCACCGGGGTAGATTGCCATACCTTTTCTGGATATCTCAGTTTCATTTATCTCTCTATAGTAACCCTACTTTCCGACTGTAGAAATTCAACTGTATTGAACTCACAACTCTTTGCCTCAAGTCACTGGATTACTTCAAAGAACTCTTTTATCCACTGTTCGAGTCTGATTCTGAGTTGATTATTTACATTATTCGTACTATTGTCTTCATCTTTTCGCCATATTTAAAACAACGTTTCTTCAGGTTGGAATGTCGAACTGAACCCTTTATTTCTAGATGTCAGTTATCAGTTATCTCCTGTTAACTCCAAGTTCTCCACTGCCTTAACCGGGTATTGAACTCACACTCTTTGGGTCCTGTCACTGGATCTAACCAACACCTTTATCCACTGTGTCCTTGAGGACATTTGTGTGTGAATTTCTGAGTATTATAAACCTAAAATCTTCAGCAACCATTTTTACCAGTGCTCATATTGCAATTTTTGCTGTTATCCTATGTTTTTACCAGATCTCATAGTGCAACTTTTGTTGTTATTATTGCTTTTCTCTGGCACTCCTTATAACTGGTTCCCATATTGTATTCATTTCTATGCTTGGTCGGATCTGGAGGTTTTTGTGGCCTAGCATATGTGCTGATTCCTTAAGTTTTCGAATTTTCCAATGGTGTTCCTTGTCAATGATCTCAACATGATCCCACAGAAGGCGATGATCTCCCTTCTCTCTCCATATGTGGCCAGCCATGCCTGATTTTTCCACTTCCCCTCGTGTTACAGATTTCTGGTTTTCTTGAAGCCTTACCTTAATGGGGTGGCCTCTCTCCCCTTTATATTTCTTTATCGCAACTGAAATACAGACAGATGCTTTGCCTGAATATTTTATAATCATTTGCCGCTGTGTACTCTACATTCGTGATAACAATAAATGATAGTGACAAAAGCTGTTTCTTGTCCATTTGAATTCAAAAGCATCTTATTACCTCCAATGGCCTTTTTGTCTTTCAAATAATGCACGACTGACAAAAAAATACAGACAAAGAAGCAAAGAGATAATGGACATTACGAATGATGGATGGCGTGGATTCTGTCACTTGTAGCCAAATCGTTAAGTGCAAAGTTACCAAATGCCTTGGCCATGTTTTTTTAATGTTTTTTTTTTTTTAAAGTTTAGCTATGAAGAAAACTGGATAATTTTCTTATTGTTGCAGTCAGCGGCTGAGTTATCCAAAACGACGACGACGACGATCCGTATAATGGAAGCCAAAGTGTCATAATCATGTCTAGGCTTGGATCGATTAGCCAAACGAAATAAAAAGAAATACATTGTTATAACAAAATAAACGGAGGATTCAACAAACTTACACCATTTAAAATAAAATAAAAAAGTTTGTTTTTTTTTTAAATAAAACTTCTCTTACAATATATTTGCATTAAAGCAACTTCAAGTCAATGTAAAAAATTGAGATTCGGTGGAAAAACAAAGGCATATTTAAAAACTATTTTTCCGACTAATATCCTCATCTCTAAGGTACCGATAATAACTTTGTGGCTGTTTATTTCTGTAGGCATTCGCGTAATGTCTGCAGATTTTATAACCTGAATTATTTGAACTTATATCTTCATTTTGTTATTTGCATTAGAGAATTCCATAGACTGAACATGTGAGGAATGCGGAAGTTTTAAGGAAAATGGAGGCAAGAAAGACGCTTATATTTTGAATCAGAAAGAGACAGTTGAGGTTTCTAGAATAATGAGGAAAGGGGGTCTGGAAAACTTGACACTTACAGGGACAGAAGAAAAACATCGAATAACCTGTTTAACTATCTTTTGTCGATAATTGGCAAAACAGGGATTAGGAGAGGTAATCAAACAATAGACTTTACATTTCTTTACAAATGAAAGGAAAACTATAGAGATCCATGATCGTCCTTAAGGGAAATGACACAAACAAGAAGACATTCAATCTAATGTCCCCATCTTTGTTGTTATTATCACAGCGTTTCGGTGAGTACTGCCCACAAGTTCTTTTTTTTAATATCTCTGATTTCCTAGTAGAGTGGTCTCTTATCGCCTTCCTTGCTGAATCTGGAATTGTCCCGCTCCTAAATTAGATGCTACCCAATTCTATAGAGCAAATTCTACCTATCCTACTATTTAACACATAGGGTGGGGGGTATGTCTTCAATCTTTTTTCCACTAGTAATACTGTAAAATGACCGTAACAAACACGGTTAGATTTCAAATTTGTAATTTCTGTGCTGTTAACCATAGGACGTCCGCGATCATGGTTCTTCACGGTTTCCTTTACTTTATTATCTGTGAATTGTGATGGATTCATAGGCAGCAAGGGTGAGAAAAGTAGAAAAATTATTTCAGATTATCATTTATTGCCCTAATATCATTAAGAAAATATAATATATTATTGACGCGCGTGTATTTTATATTTCATGTTTCCTTTTTAGTCAGTGCAAACAGAAATTTTATTTTCCACGATCGAGTTCTGACGAGCGAGGAGTCATAACCATTTTGGTGGGAATTGGTTTACAGATAGGAAATACACAAACAGCGCAATACTTTCTAAACATATCTGAGAGATTAAAAACGAAAGCTAAATAACACCAGAAATACCATGAGTAATAAGGAAAACAGAACCAGCCTATAACAATAAATACAAAAACTGCAAACCCTGCCTGAAGGAAAAAAAACATAATTACCTTCCCAGACCAAAACAAACTACTAAATAAATGATCAGAACTCATCTCAAAATGCAGACAGAAAACAGTTTTCTATTGGGTAACTTAAAAAAAAGGAAACTCAAAACAAAAAGAATAAATAAATAAAATGAAATAACTAGATAAAGAAAAAGTAAAATAAATTAATCACATGAATAAATAAATAAGCTAAATGGTAAACAAATTAGCAAGCTACGTACGCTCAGATAAAGAAAAGAGAACGTAATAATAACCACCAACAATAAAATAAACAATAATAAATAAAAAGAAGTAACTAACAACACTATAAATAGTAAAAAAAAACTGCATTCGGATCAACAATTATTTCCACTTAATATCCCCAAGAATAATTCGAAATATATCCGTTACCGTTCACCAAAATAACCGTTAGAATGCAATAGGCAACCCATAATGTCATATAGGTACTTACTGGAGCTATGCAGGGAACAATAGACTAACCAGAATGCATGACTGATCTGCATATATAAATAGTCGATCAAAAAAACAGCGTGCATGGCCTGACGATTGCGCTTAGCATGAAACAGACTGTCGCATTTGGGTGTTGATTTCAATGCCCACGTTTCTATTTGCATACGCTCTCTCCCTGGTATTGAGCATTTTAACCCATAAATAGACCATACCTAAAACTATATTGTTCCATACATATATATATATATATATATATATTAATTTAAACGTTATTTTAGTGGGTGTCCATATGTGAGTAAACGCTTCCTTTATCTTTTAACAGCATATTTCTTTAGTTTCGTCCATTGGCCTGAATATTTTTGAAATTTTATTAAAAAAAAATATTCGCACTCCAGCAGGATTCGAACTTGCGTCTCCCTTTGAAATAGAAACTGTCGTTTAATGTGTTTTAGACCGACTCGGCCTTGACGGGTATTGATGATCATGCAAGGCTGAATATTGATTTATAAGTGCAAATCCTTCCCATATTTTCACAACATATATATATATATATATATATATATATACTGTTTCAAAAAAGGTATCGGTGATGGTTAGAACCGGTGGAAGAAGAGAGTGTTGTTCGTCTGAGCAATTTCCATGGAAATAGCGATTGTGAAAGGCTTACGAAGTTTCGTCTGTGAAAATGGGATTTTAGGATTTAAAATAATTCGTCACACATAAGGACGCTTTTGGACTCTAACGAGACTAGAAAGTGAAGACTGTGAAGCTCCAACCCATATTTAGTAACAGTATTCCACTGGTTCTTGTAAAGATAGAGGATGACAGATGTGTCAAGTATTTGCTGGAGCGGTACAGGCGGTGGGGAGACGATCATTTTTCAGCATCTTTAGCGATGGATTATATATACGAGTTTCATTAGACGCTCAAGGCCTCCCCGGCCGAGGTAACATTTATTCATCGTGATTCAATGTTCGATTGACGATGTTCGGATAAAACTAGTTTGGTTTCAGAAACATTAAATGTGACTAGTCACTTTTTTCACACAGTCAGTTATGTGCCATGCGTGATACATGTCATACGAGGCAGTTTTTTTTCCTCGCAGTAGGTTGTCATTTCTTTCTGCGATGGACCAGTTGCCACCCAAGGCTATAGAACCCGGTCTACCCTGCTAATTACCCATAGCTAATAGGGTGGAGAACAAGAGGATTAATAACTTTCCCATTAGCATGTAAGTGAATGTAATGGATTCGACTCGAATTCGAACTCGGGTCTCCGATTCCTCAATTAGAGTCACTATCCATTACTCCACCGTGCCTCCTTTTTTCCACTACTGAGTATTATTATTATTATAATCATATTATCCCCTATTATTATTATTATTATTATTATCATATATCATCGTATTATCATATATCATTATATCATTGTATTAGTATGAGACAAAAGCCGTAGATTACAGATGAAAGATACCTAGCTGAAATAAAATAATGGTAATGGTAAAACACTCCCCTAGGAAACATAACATTAGATCTACAGAGAAATATCTCCATCATGCGCTATTCTTCATTTCATAATAATGAAGGAGCCCAAACCTGTGGAGGCTCAAGCCTTCGACAGCGCCTTTCTCATTATATTGAATAACCTGAATGGTCGATAAATATAAACGCTCGCTTGACTGTATTCGCGGAGAATGGGAACTTTCTGGATTGGTCCAAGGCAACATCATATAAAAAATACCATGCACCATATTATATATATATATATATATATATATATATATATATATATACAGGGCGTATCAAAAATACTGTTACAAACTTTGGAGACAGTTTCCTGATACTGGTAAATAATAGTTTAGCAGATTATTATTTTTTAGAGGAAGTGTATCTCTGATCGGACTTCATGAGGTTGACCTTAGGGGGCAGATGAAAGACAAAATAAGGAAGCCGATTTTGATTGGCTGAGCCATCGATGAAATGATAGATATAGTGAAAGAGTTTTCAATGAGTTGTTTCTGAACAGTCGAGCAATTTAAACATGTTTTCTTTCGTGTCTGAAACGGCTCCTCAGTAGAAGGAAACGCCCCTCCCCTGGATAGATAAAACATGTCGTTATGAACGTTTATAAGATAGTTAAGTTAAAATTTCCTGTACTGAAGTTCTTTTATCTCTGGACTAAAAACAACTAGAGATCACCGGTCAATAGAAAACGGGAGGTGACCACCCCACCGGAAGGGGCTATGCAACAATACCATAATAATGTAAAATGTCCATATAAACATATGTCCAAAAGGCCATCGTTTTACCGCAACACAGCAACTCATACCAAATGTCCAAAATGTCCCCTGCTTGCTTCTACACACGCATTCACCGCGCGGATGATTGTCTTGCGGACCCCTTCAGATACTCCCACAAGGTGTCGGTTTCGCAGGCTTACATGACACGTTGATGAAGCGTCTCTGGATCATTAATGTCTGTTGCATAAACCAAATGCTTTTGGTAGCTCTACAGATAAAAATCCAAAGAATTCAGATCGGGAGAACACACTGGCTATGATAATGGTCCTCTCCTATCTATATCAGCCGGTGCATCGCGAAATATGTGATTAAAATGTGCTAGAGCTCTATCAGCCATGAGCCACATGCATCTTCGTATTAGCAGGGGTACATCCTCTAGCAGGTTTGGAACTGTAGACAGCTCCTGTAAAACGTGATGGGCGAACCTACCTACCACACAGTTACCTACAATTCCATCCTACACATTAATAGTAAAATGATGCCGATGTCTAGCCTCTATTGTACGATGGGGATTTTTTATTCCATATCTTCCAAATGTTGTAAAAAAAAACTGAAGAGAAAAACGTGTGTAATAAACAATCGGCAAAAGTTCTCCCGTGATGAGCGTTCAGCGGGCGAAAGACCCTTCAGACGTTGCTAATGATACGGATACAGGAGCTGCTCTTGAAGTATCCTATATGAAGTAGTATAAGATGTATGGCATGATAGGGCCACTTGACGTGGGCTGATACCTGGAACATCTCCGACGGCATCTAGAGGATCTCGGTCTTTCTCGATGCATAGTTTGTGGTGCCACGTACCTTTTCTCAGCAACGTGCCGATAAACAGCAGCAAAATTTGGATGACTGGGTCAGTCTGGAAATGCAATCATGATTAAGTCGTGCATCTTCGCGTCAATTATCATCCGCAAGGCAAGTATATAGAAATTCTATCTGTCTGCTCACGATAGGAATATTCTGCCATTGTTCAACGGAACGCTTCTCAATTAACTCAAAACTACACGCGTTAAATGTTGAAGACAGACTAGCCACGAATGTATACGAATGACAAATGTAACCTAGTCTACATGACAAAACATCGTCATCTACTGTAAAGTTTCTTTAAACTTAATAACTCAAAAACGAAGCATTTTCGGACATACGTTTATATGAACTTTTTCCCTGCTTTGGCGTGAGAAACCCGCCCAAAGTTTGTAAGCTTATTTTTGATACACCATATATATATATATATATATATATTATTATTATTATTATTGTTGTTGTTGTTGTATTATAAGAGATTATAGCAAAAACCTGTTGAAATCGCTACACAATAGCTTTTGTGTTTCAGCACTATGTTGATAGTAAGTAACTGGTGATTAAATGATTTTTTTAAAATTTCAAAATCAAAGTGTTACCTCTTTTTCGAAAGATAAAGGTGCGGTGAGGAAACAAAAGGTCAGAATTAAAAATAAACTTGTGGGTTTGCATTGATCAACCAATCAAGTGTCAGATCTACGCTAAAAGAACATCAAGCTCAGAAGGTGGAGATGGGGGAGTTATTTTTCCATAACATGCTTTTTAATAACTTTTTTTAAGATTATCGGTACAGCTATAGCTTTGTTTTACTCTATTTCTGTTAAAAAAATTTACTGAGTGGATTGTTTCTAGGAAAGTGTTTATCAATTAAGTGGCGGAACTTCTGCCCTATCTTAGTACTAAACATTCGTAGGAATAGGGATAGAAACAGGAAAATCATTTGGTACACATCTCCGTATAACCAAAAATTATTAAAATATATAAATTAAAATTTTATACCAACACAAAAATCTGGGTAATAATAGCCATTCCAAAGTAACAGACGCCGATAATACGAACAAGTGTAATTGTAGAAATTCTAACGAATGCCCATTGCAAATCCGATGTCAAAGTGACACTCTTGTTTACCTAAGCACTATTTCTACTAATAAAAATCCAACCGATTAAAAATGTTATACTGGAAGTACCAAGAATTTCCTTAAAACTAGGTGGTATGAATATATATTATCTTTCACCAATAACGCTTACAAAAATATGACGCCCCATTCTAAATGTTTTTGGAACTTAAAATAAGTTAGCAAAACCCCTACGGTAAAATGAAAAATACTAAAATATCTAGAATCTGTAAATCTTTAAATGATTCTTGATTCTTATGCTTACATAAAATTAGAAATCATCCTATTTTCTGACAAATAATCTCCATTAAAGCAAAGAAGTGTATTAACTGTAAATTGCCTATACAGTTTATCTTTTACTTTACAATATAGTTAAATTTTAAAAACTAGTTAGTATCATTTCATATGACCATAACTTATAAATAAATAATGGTCCACCCTCTACGAGTAATTATCTTATTTTGTTTACTCAGATTTAGTATTGCTATGTATTACCGACCAGTTAGAATTATTAATATCTTATATAGATGTTCCACATTTTTAATTGTATCTACTGATTCTTTTAAGGAGTCACATTAATCTGGATTTTTTTTTTTAAATCTGTTGAAATTAACTTTACTCGTGATTATCTTCCAACTCCTCCCCTCAGCGTTCTTTGAAAACTTGAACATGTCATCTTTGTCAACAATCACGATACATTTGTCTAAGTTCCGGTTTAACATGTCATAAAAAATAACTCCGCCACCTACAACCTCTGAGGTTAATTTTCTGTTTAGCGTAGATCTGACACTTGCTTGATCAAGGCAAACACACAAGTGTATTTTTAATTCTGACGTTGTGTTTACTCACCCACAATTTTATCTTTCGAAAAAGAGGTAACACTTTGCTTTTGAAATTTTCTTAAAAATCATTTAATCACCAGTTACCTACTATCGCCTGAAGAGGTACAACATAGTGCCGAAACACGAAAGCTATTGTGTAGCGATTTCAACAGGTTTTTCTTATAATCTCTTATAATAAAATAATAATATACTGCTCTATTTCTCATTGAGCACTTTTGAAAAATCAATTGCTACAAACCGTGGAATGTTATTCCAACTGTTTCTTTTCTTATATATATATATATATATATATATATATATATATATATATATATATATAGAGAGAGAGAGAGAGAGAGAGAGATAGATAGATAATATCGAATGTAATGAGAAGGAAAATAATATATAAATTCTAACGTTCACAGCATTCATTCAAAAGAAGGCTCAATACCGTTAGTAAAGCTATAATTATTTATTATAATTTTTTCATAGAGCCAAAAACAATTTACTCACTGCAAAAATGCAACTTCGTTTCAGTGCATTTAAAATTGCACTTCGACTGGTGAGAACCAAAAATAACCACATTTGGTTGTCGCCAATCGAAATGCAATTTTAAATGCACTGAAACGAAGTTGCATTTTTGTAATGAATAAATTATTTTTTCTATATGAAAAAAATAATATATATATATATATATATATATATATATATATATATATATATATATATATGCAGTGTGTGTGTGTGTATGTATGCATTATTATGTACACGTCTTTAAGTAGATATCTCTTTTTCAAACAGTACAATTTTGGGCCATCCTCTAAGCATTTCAAGCGAACAGACGACAATTATACTATTTTTTAAAAATTTGTAAGCCTACACAAGTATACCCTGTAAATATAACATTTTATTTTACGTTCTAGAGGCATGCATGTTGGCTTGGGAAAGGAGTATATACTTTAAGAAAGGTGATACTTGAAACAATCTGGGGTGCAGTTTTACATTTTGGCATGATACAATAATAGAATTCTCAAGAATTTCTCATATAAGTCAATTAATTTCTCTTTTAATAAGTTTGTTATTCTTTAGATCGAAGTTGTGTTTGAATATATTTCAGTGTATCTCTTATGTATTTGATAAATTCTTGTGTATGAGATCATTTTTGAGTTTCGTGTAGATAGGATCTTATAGATATCATTTTTTACATTTGCCTTGATAAATTTCACCAAAGCATGAAACACCTTGGCAAAGAATAACATATGTGTGTGTGAAAATTAAGAAATATCTGCAAAAACACAATATGAATTAATACAAAAGAAAACTTATTTTTTGAATTTGTAGGTCTGATGAATTGGATCATGATTATGATTCCAATGTAATAAATTATTACCATGGAATAAAATGAATTTAATGAAACATGCTTAAATTAAAGATTGCTGCCTAAATACACAATTATATATATATATATATAACTGTAGCAACGACAGACAAGGTACTGCGATTAAGCTTTTATTTAATTTTTCTTGTGTTTGTATAAGTGTTTTAAGTGTTTTCTTTTTTGGACACAGAATGTGTAGAAACGTTTAAATAGCCTCATCCACCTGTAAAAAAGATTTGAAAAAAAATGGAAGTCTTAATAATAAAAAAGAACAAGCCAACTCTTAATAATATTAACTACGAGAACACGGCCACAACGTGCTAACTGTGTTCGGAAAATAAAATATCTCTGCAACACTAAAACATATACACAACGGACGCACTCAATTAAACTAAATAAATAAAATCATCCTTGATAATGGCTAAAAGTATAGCCGAAAGCGATCGCAATTATACAACATTTTGGACAGTTTCTACACACTCGGTGTCCAAAAAAGGAAACACTTGTTTGAAGTCAAGAAAAATTAAAAAGCTTTATCGTAGTACCTTGTCTGTCGTTTTTAATGAAATATGCATATATATATATATATATATATATATATATATATATATATATATATATATATATATATATATATAGAGAGAGAGAGAGAGAGAGAGAGAGAGAGAGTTCTATTTTTGGAATAGCAGTGTTCCAATATTTACTACAAGTAGTGCCATTAAATTTTATTTATTATCCGAGACAAAAAGCCAGAACTTCAACGTCCATTTTGTTCTAACCTGTTTTGATAGATGATATGCTGTTTAAGAATATTCATTGTATTTCGCCTGTAACTGAGCAACCGCCGAAAGGAAAAACATTTTCAATCAAGTTCAATGCCTAATACCTGTCAAATATGATAGCAGAAAATATATTTCTTTGAAATATGTGTATCAGGTTGGTTTGTAATAGTGTGTCTGAAGTTGTGTTTTGAGTCGGTAGCGAACTGTTGGTCCGGTCGACTTAGTTTAAGCCTTCATTCAGAGAACAACAACACACGGGGCGTGAATAAAATGAGACGGGTTGAAACAGGAGAGCAAATAATATAGAAATATATACCCCCCCACCACCAAAAATATATTTTTTTCTTTTTTTTTATAATTTTTAGTTTTGCCTTTTTAAAATTACATGCTCGTCAATCTTCTGTCCTTCTACGAACCGGCATATTATGTGTGTGTTCTGTTTACGTTTTATTGCCTGGATAGGCATCCATATATTTTCGCCATTATAAGCCTGTATGTAACTTTCTATATATAAATGTGTCGATATGTCATCATGACTATATAACAATATACCTATATATAATTATTTCACATTTAGAACTATTATATGCAAATCTATCATTTGTCCATGCATGGAATACTGTTGCCATATATGGTCTGGTACCCTCGCTGTTTCTCTTGAAGTTCTCGACAAAATCCAAAGACGGATATGCAATTTGATAGGTTCTAACTTGAGGTGTCGACTCCAATCAGTTTCTCACCGACGTAATGTGGCTTCCCTCTGTCTTTTCTATAAATATTTTCAAGACGTCTCATCTGACCAGCTATTTTTACAGGTGTCTCGACTGCATGAATTTAAGCGTGCTACTAGGTTGGCATTTAGGCCCCACCCATTTACTGTCGAAACAGTTAAATGTAACCGCCTCTTCTACTCCAACAGCTTTCCTATCCCGCACTTCACGACAGGGTAACTCCCTTCCTCTTACTTACTGCCCTGATAACTATAATCTTCAAAAATTTAAATGTAATGTCATTTGTTTGCAATCTAGTCATCGGTAATTCATCGGTCTTCTTTTTCTCCCCATCGACCTTCTCTTTTATTATCTCACATTGTAACAACTGAAAATCTAACAAGAATGGTGATAGACTGTAAAAGCCTGGACGCAAATTTACCGTGGCTGAACTAGCAAGCAAGGCACTTTCCTGGCATTTTCGTCTTAGTTTATAGTGGGTTATCAGTTATAGTGAAGTGTATGAGTGTTGAAACAGATTAGTTTGATTTGGCCTTGTTAGTTAGATAGCCCACCATAAGAGGGTTATAAAACAAGAAAATGAAATTGTAAAGTGAAACAACAAATTTATATACATATAAATCAATTAAGGTCTTTACAAATAAAATTAATGTATTTTGGGTGATACAAGGTCGTCAAAATGTTCGTAGTAGTCCTTGCAAGAATGAGTTTATGTGTACGTAGGCAGGAATGTACGTGTGTATGTATGTATGTATGTATGAGCGTTATCGAAGGGTAGGAATGTCTTTGAAGTAATCGCTCAGTCTTAAAATGTTCCGTTCGTTTATCAAGTATAAAAGAGGTGAGGGAGAAAGGTAGAGATAATAATAACGATCGCTTGACGTTTGTCAAGAGATGTGTTAATATGCTCGTCTCCTTCTCTCTGGTGACAGGCGAACTTGCCCGTCTTTTATTTTGTTTGTGGGGCTTGAAAAGATTATTTGGGAATTCACTCCCGGATATGATTCGGGTCTTTCTATTGGACGACAAGCAAACTTCGCGTCGGCTCGCGAAAAGGTCCGTAAATTTGTTTCTGAGAATTGAAAATTATTTGAATTTTGTTTTTTAATGTTTCCTAGTTTTCTATTGGCCGAAAAACATTTCGCATCAAGGTGTGATATTTCACGAGTTTTGTTTTGGATTCGCTTTTGCGTGTGTGTTAAGCAAAGTTTGTAAATTCGAGTCTTTTTAATTTCTAACAAAATTAATGAGTCAGTGATTAGTATTTGAATTTTAAATCTAGATCTTGTTTTGTTCACTACAAGTGGATTATTTTCTCTTCTAATCAAAGTAGAATTCCTAAGTCAAAATTGTAGTCAGTTTCGTTACAGGGAACAACGAATGCGTTTTGTGTGTTGCTTTTTAAAATTTCCCTGTTGTGTTCATATAATCTTCTGTTTAAATCTCTTAAACTCCAATGTATTCATTCTGGCAATTTCTGCAGTTAATAGAGTAAATTCCTCCTCCAAGTATTTTCTATTTGTTTTGTTTTTGTTTTGTTTTTTTATTAAGCCTTTGATTGTTTTAGATGTCCTTGTGAAAAACTGTATGTTGAGTTTAGATAAATTCTTTTTGGTTGTAATTGTGATAAAGTTAATGGGTAGAATAATATATTTTGGGATTCGTTGGATTTGTCAGAAAGGACAATTCTTTAATTTATGAATATTTTATGAGCCATTTATTTCGCACTGAATATGAAATAGGGTATTGAAGTGTTTTCAATATATTTCTCTTCTTCGTATAAATAGTGAGTGGAGCAAAAAACATTCTTTCAAATATTTTGGGTATATATATATATATATATATATATATATATATATATATATATATAATTATTCGAAAATTATAACATAAATATGTTATAAAATCACTACAAAAATAGAAGTGTTGAAACAAAATAGTTATTTTTTGTACTGATTTTATAACATATTTATGTTATAATTTTCGAATAAATAATTAAATTTTTCTACTCTCTATTGAGCACTCTTTTAAGAATAGTATTTGTTGTTTATTGGAATTTATTCCGTATTCACCAATCCTATACTTTTTATATATATATATATATATATATATATATATATAATTTCACCCCGCCGAGCAGTGAAATAAAGCCACTAAGATACAAGAGATTAATTAATAAGATAGAATATGGGAAAAAGAAAATATTATTAAGGAGAGAGGACAATAAAAGAACAGGAATTTACAAAACAGAAGATAACAATTGGCATTGCATTTAAATTCTTGAAGATCAAAGTTGAATGGAAAGTAAGATGTCAGAGGAGAATTCCACAAGTGAAAAGTGCGAGAGAAGAAACTGTTAGCATAGAACTTACGGTTACATCTAGCCACTTCAACTGCAGAATCACGTGAGCTTAACGCTAATCTAGTACTGCACTCAAATTCATGAAGTTTACATTCCAATGAGGAAAGCTTATCAGAACAATTACCATGAAGGTATTTATCAAAAAGTATAGGGAAGTTACGCTACGTCAGTAAAAAGTAAAAGCCAAGATGCCAGATCAGGACAATTAATATTGCAGATTTTTCTTTAGATTCAATTAAGAATCTATGAATACATAGCAGAAGCACCAAACCAGATGTGACAGCAATATCCAATTCATGAACAATGGTAGACTTGTAAATGTGTAATATAATTTCTGGCGTAAAAAATTGTTTAGAACGTGAGAGTGAACCAACTTACGAAGCAACAGACCTAACAAATGATTCAATATGAAATCTTAACTTCATGTCATATATTTCATAGTTTCATTTTACCCCTACCCTGACGCTCCAAAAGTTATTGGATAGGTGTCGAGTATTGTGTAGGATTTCCTCTCGCGAGATTTAGCAGAGATTGTTTCGTAGACTTCAGTTGGGTTGTTACGCCGTTAACCCACATCTGCCTGAAATTTGCATGCACACGATATTTCGTGTGGCTAGACCTCTCCCTCATAAATGCTCAGTTGGGTTGCTGGAATAACCCATTGTTTTAGGATAGGTGGAATCCATGAATGGTAACGGATGGTCAACTAGAAGCCACTGTTTAATGTCGTGTTAGTACAAACCACAGAAATCAACAGACAACATGCCCATGTTCTCATGGACAGACTACCAGCCTGCATGATATGTTGTTAATAAGTCATGGACTCAAAGAATGTTCGCAACACACAAATCCCATCATTAACCTGAAACAGCATTAGCCGTAAATCATCAGGCCATGTAATATATAGCCAGAAGTCGAATTAGTGAATCCGTAACCCAAGATGTGTTACTGTCAGTATCTGTCTATATTTCTGAGAAGAGGTATTATATACACTTTTTACATTATTCGGACTATTGTCTCCATCTTTGTCGCCATATTTATTACAACGTTTCGGCCGTTGTAAGCTCCGGCCTTGTTCAATATCTGTCTATATTTCTGAGATGAGGTATTATGTACACTATTTACATTATTCGGATTATTGTCCTTATCTTTGTCGCCATATTTAGTACATAAATAGTACGATCCGGCCTTCTTCAGGTAGTTGGAATGTCGAACTAAACCCTTTATTTCGCTCTCTGGTGTCCTCAAGGACACATGACACAGTGGATAAAGGCGTTGGTTAGATCCAGTTACCGGACCCAAACAGTGTGAGTTAAGGCAGTGGAGAACTTGGAGTGGGGAATTTACAGGAGATAACTGATAACTGACATTCATTAAACATAGCACATGGAACTAGAACAGTCTACCCCAGTGAGCGAAACTCCATACACCTGAAGAAGGCCGGATCGTTCAACGGCCGAAACGTTGTAACGAATGTGGCGACAAAGATGAGAACAATAATGTAAACAGTGTGTTGCTGTCTGGTGATATGACGCATAACATGACACCAGAAGACAAACGGTTACGGCAACATCACGTTGTAACATCAGTTCTCGTACGTTAAGCAAAGTCGAGCCTGGTCTGTACCTAGATAGGTGGCCGCCTGAGGACACCAGGTGCCTTAAGCTGGAATATGTTAGTGCCGTAATGGATAACGGTATGGAATTGGAAATCGGATAGCAGAGTTACAATTCCTGTTGTCTTCGTTAAGTTCCCTTACGGGCAAATATCCCCCACCTATAAGTTAATTAGTAGGAATTGTATCAGTAAATCATTATAATCTCAAAAAAACTCCTTAAATAATCTGCAAAGTTTGATAATCCATAAAAAAGTAAATTAATCTATTCTCTTGGGTGGGTAAGTGAAACAACCCGACGTGAAAGTTTTCCAAACCATCTTGATGAATAATTATCCACTGTTCTCTGATATTTACAAGATATTTCTCGTGAATAAACCTCTCCCCCAAAGCCTATAAATGTGGGTGTCAGATGCATGAGGCATCAGGTATTAAAAAAATAAAAAAAAGTATATATTCTGGCTTAAAATAATCTGTAATCAGTTGGTAAGCCGTAAAAAAAAAAAAACCAATCAACCAAACGAGACGACGCAGCAGCGGAAAGTATTTGTAGTTTTCCTTATCGTATAAGGAGCACCACACTGAGTTTGTGTTCTCCTTTTCCACGAAAACTACTGAACACTACCCTGACCTGATGGAGATGCCTCTGGTGATTCTTTGCTTGAAGTTGGATGTGATTTTAGCATGTATCGATTCTCTGTTACCACATCAAATTCTAGCCAGACATCTCTGATCGAGATCATTAACAATGGGTACTATGTCTACGTCCATCCGATATTCGCAGTACACACATATCCACACAATTTCAGACATTTAATGCCTCATCCGTCCGACACCCACTGGCTCCAAATGTTTCATCCGTCTAGCACCCAGTCAAATAATAATTAATTTCAAAACATTAAAAAGCATCATTAATTGAATTAAATAAATGAAAATAAGTATTTAAAAAAAATTCATTTTAGCTCATATATTTTCATCAGTGAGTTATGTGCTATGCGTGATACACGTTTAGGCGATCATGTATCTTTCGATATATGACTGACGAGGGAGATTTTTTTTTCCTGCAGTAGGTTACCATTTCTTTCAGCAGTAGACCAGTTGCCATCCAAGGCTACAGAACCCGGTCTGTCCTGCTATTTACCTATAGGTGATGGAAGGGACAAGAAAAGTATTCATACCTTTCCCAAGGGTATTAGCACATAAGTGAATATAATGGATTCGACTAGAATTCAAACTCGGTTCTCCGTTATCTCATTTCTCGACGCCATAAGTTACACCACCCGCACATCCTCTCGAATGAAATGGAGGCAGTAGTAGTAGTAGTAGTAGTATTTCAATGAACAAACAGTTACTCAGTTATATGACATTCGGGATACACGTTTAGGCGATCATGTATCTTTCGATATACGACTGACGAAGCAGATTTTTTCTCCTGCAGTAGGTTGCCATTTCTTTCTGCAGTAGACCAGTTGACATCCAAGGCTATAGAACCCGGTCTGTTGTGCTATTTAGCAATAGCTGAAGGGAGAAGAAGAGGATTTATACCTTTCCCAAGGTTATTAGCACGTAAGTGAATGTAATGGATTCGACTGGAACTCGAACTCGGCTCTCCGATTCCTCAATCTGAGCCGCTATCCATTGCTTCACGGTGCCTATATTTTCATACATAACCAAAAAGCCACATAATTTTTTCCAAGTAAAATATTTTAGTTTTATAACAATTTTATTTTTATTTTTAATTTATGGCTCATTTTCTGCATCTTCAATGTGGCAAATAAATTATTCGCAGGTAGAAATAATCTTTGTCAGTGGTAAATGTTCTCGCCAGTCGCGATAAATGTTCGACTCCAGCAATAAAAGTCCTTGCCAAAGATTACTTGTCAGCTTCAATTCAGTCGTTTCACTGTTGCGGTTAGAAATGGAAGGTCTCATTAAATAATGGGGGATTTCCACAGGTAGGCACTAGAGGACATAAGTTACCTTCTCCCTTGTTAGATAAACAACTAAGTAGCCAGGAGTCAAGGGTTTTGTATCAACCGTAAACTGAAAAAAACTTTATATTTAGCGAAACAATGAGGTATTTTTATTCGTCTTAGGTTGTTCTTGACTTGACTTGTATCGGTTTTCACCCTGGTCGGGTTGAACCGTCTTCCTACCGAGCTAGTACAGCATCACGGACCATCGCTGCCCACGCTCGCCGATCCTGAGCCAGGTCACACGAAATGGCGAGCCAATCGCGATTCCATTGTCGAAGACCAATTACTTATGGTCCCGATTGTACTGCTAGGTCATCCTTGATTATGCTAGCCCACGTCCTCAGCTGCCCACCGACATGTTTTCGCCAGCCAGGAAGAGAAGGAGGGAGAATTACATCGCGGATGAGCTCTCCCTCCGGGCGTCGAGCTGTGTGCCCGAACCATGACGGAGATGACGCTGGAGCAGGACGGGTGAAAGAGGATGGAGACTCAAGCGACGACGTAAAGTGGCTGTAGGCACACGATCGATTCGGCGATTGTGTGCCCACAGGTTAGGCTGTTACATATATTTGTTTGTTTTTTTTCCTAATTTCCTGTAAATGAAGTCGAAGAATAATCATCACACTTTTTTCTTTTTAGTAATCCTGTTCATCCTGTGAAACCGTTGTTTAAATTTATTAAAATTTTATTACAGATTAGATACCCCTTTGGGATGGAATGCCAAGTAGACAATGAGCATCTTCGACATCATCATTTCATTTCAAGGTCACAAAACTGCTCGAGATTTTGTGCTGTGTCGCGGGATGACTTCATTAGCGACAGAATGATATGAAATACTTCAAAACAAACAAAATGACAACGTCCTCTCCTAGGTTTTGTCGAGCATCGCAATTGCGTCCCCTTGGCAATTTGGATCACGCTATACTATCCATTAGTACTTCTTTTGAGTTGCCTATTAGAACGAAACCTCCTATTCACGGGATTTTTTTTCTGTTACCAGCGTGCTGATTGGGATTCATTTCGTGACTTTATTCGAGACCCCCCTTGTATTGATATTTTTAACCTTCCTATTAAGAACTGTGCCACAAAGGTTTCTTCTTGGGTTAAAATCGGCATTGATGCTTGTGCCAATTCTCGCAAATAACATGTAAAACCACAATCTTCTTCTTGGTTCACACCAGCCTGTTCAGTCGCTAAATCCCGCATGAATCACTTTTCCTGAAAGTACCAGCGTGGTAATTCCTAGCACAACAGACTCCTGTTTGTGTGTACTCAAAATAACTTTAGATGTGTCCTCAAAGACTCTTTATTCAACACTATATTCCCTTTCATTGTCTTTATTCTTCAAGTCTTTATTTCCTTATAGCTTTGTTTCAAATTTGTGACTACTGTAGTAGTGTGTTAAATAAGAGTACGTCTTCTATCATTCTTCTCTTTTAAGGTTTTTAAATCCTCTATTGATAAAGCAACGTGTTTTGCTTGTAAATTATCTTTAAATTTGACTCTTGACTCCTCTGGAATTACTTGACCTGACTTTCTGCTTAGGACTGAGTTTCTATTGAGTAATATGCATATAACTTCAACCAAGATTTCTGCTATTATTTATAAACTGGATCCTCACAAATTATGTGAACTTCATAGTGTCCCAGCAAGAGTCCTTAAGCAATGTTCTCCTAGGTTGGCTGTTGTTCCCTCTAAATTCTATAATAAATACCTTTTCCTGCTTGTTGGAAATCCTCTTCTGTAGTTCCAGTCTTTGAGAACTCAGTAAGACAATCTGATCCTTCTCTCAGTCAATTAGCCTTCTACCTATTTTTGACAAAATACTAGAATCTCTAATTAACTGTGAATTAGTTAAGCATCTCACACCGCGGGGTCTTCTTTCAGATAAGTAATAAACTGCTTATGTCTTAATGATTATTGCTCAAAATGTTTTATCTAGACTTAGATAAGAATTATGAAGCTCGGTTTGTTGCTTCAGACATCTCGAAGGCATTTGACGCTGTTTTGCATACCGGCCATCTTGAAAGGTTATGGCATTTTTGGACGAATATTTTCAACTGATTCGGTGTTCAGTATCTGTCTCTATTTCTGAGATGAGGTATTATGAACATTATTTACATTATTCGGACTATTGTCCTCATCTTTGTCGCCATATTTATTACAACGTTTCAACCGTTGTATTCCCCAGCCTTCTTCAGGTGGTTGGAGTAGACTGTTCTAGTTCCACGTGACATGTTTAATGAATGTCAGTTATCAGTTATCTCCTGTTAATTCCTCTCTCCAAGTTCTGCACTGCCTTAACCGGGTATTGAACTCACACTCTTTGGATCGTGTCACTGGATCTAACTAACGCATTTATCCACTGTGTCACATATCTTTGATTCGGTGTATCAATAGCAAAATGAAAGTTGTCTTGAATGGCCAAGCTTCTAGATCTTTTTGCATTTAAGCAGGTGTTCCCCAGAGTCATATCCTTGGCCCTACGTTGTTACTATTTCTCCGAAATAACCCTCTGATGTTATATGTTCTGAGTACGCTAGATGTGCTGATGACACAATATTTACTCCTGTTTTAATAGTAAGTTTGATCGCTTCGATATAGTTGGCAGCTGATCTCAAAAATCCCCTAAAATCTGTTGTTAAATTGGGTAAGGAGCGTTTTTTTTTAATTTTAAGTTACTCATTGCATCGTCTTAGACTCCGCTTTTTTCCGCTGGTATTAAGTAAAAAGAGTATGTTTAATCAATTGCTAAGTCTGAAACTAAGAAAGTTGGTTCATTGTGCTGATCTAGACAATTTTTCTCGCCATGATCTACCTTACATTTTTATAAGTCTACCATTTGTCCTTACTTTGAACATTGCTACTACATCTGGTCTGGGTCTTCTCGCTATATATCTAGAGATTCTTGATAAAATCCAAAGGGAAATCTGAAGTTTTATTGGTTCTGACCTGGCATCTCGGCTTCAGTCACTTTCCCATCACGGTAACGCTGCTTCCTTGAGTTTTTTATATAAATAATTTCATGGTAATTGTTCCTCTTTGGTACATAGCCTTTATGAATTTAAACGCAGTACTAGATTGGCGGGAAAGTCTTATCATTTTACAGTTGAAATGGCTAGATGTAACCGTAAGTTCTATGCTGACAGTTTCTTCTATCGCACTTCTCGCTTGTGGAACTCTCTTTTGTCTTGTTGATTTCCAGTTAATATTTATCTTCAAAAATGTAAATACAATGTCAATCATTATCTTCTATCTTCTTAATTATTTGTTCTTTTATTGTCTTCTCTTATTAATAATATTTTTCTTTTTTAATATTCTCTAATATTCAGTAACACCTTGCATTTTAGCGGCTTTATTTGCTTGCTTCAGGTGAAATAATAAAGAATATGACAAGCTATATGTTGAAGAAATGAACAGACTCAGAGCAGCAATTCAGATGAACAGAAAAGACCTGACCTGCTATACAATGTGACTATTCAACATGGCAATGCTCGACCCTACTTTGCTAACATGACCAAACATCTGTCTATATTTCTGAGATTAGGTATTATGTACATTATTTACATTATTCGGACTATTGTCCTCATCTTTGTCGCCATATTTATTACAACGTTTCGGCCGTTGTAAGCTCCGGCCTTCTCCAGGTGGTTGGAATGTCGAACTGAACACTTTATTTCGCTCACTGGTGTAGACTGTTCTAGTTACAAGTGCCATGTTTAATGGATGTCATCAGTTATCTCCTGTTAATTCCCCTCTCCAAGTTCTGCACTGCCTTAACCGGGTATTGAACTCACACTCTTTGGGTCGTGTCACTGGATCTAACCAACGCCTTTATCCACTGTGTCATGTGTCCTCAAGGTTCTGACACACTCATCATATTCTTCTCGTTTAACCCCTTCAGTCTACCAACCTTTTGAGTCGTTTTCTAATAATGTGAGGGGGCTTCGTTCAGCAGTGATGTGGAGCTTAAAAAGTGGCTCGATGAATTTTTTTGTGCCCAAACCGAGGGCTTTCTATTGTCCAAATTGTGGATCGTTGCCAGAAACTTGTAAACAATGAAAGGGAATATAGTGTTGAATTATGCATCAGAAACACTAATAAATAATAAGTTTTAAAATATTATGATTAAGAAAAACATACTAGTTTATGTAACAACCTGATATTTGTCAGTTAAAAAAAATTGAAAAATTGATGACCTCCGAATTTATAAGTCGTACAAAAAAACGTGTACTTTTTCCACGACATAAAAAAAACATCGAAAGGAGGAGCAATCATTGGTGACTGAGGCCGCCCTAAAAAAAGAAAACATCTAAAAAGCTGATTAACTTTTGCCCCTAGTCCAATATAAGTGTGAAACTCCTATTTTTAACTTAAGTCGTGCAACGTTCTGTTTGCGAAGTCGCATGGATAACCCCACCATCCACTAAAAAAAAAAAATCCCAGCACGAACTGGTTCGCTTTCATTTACTGTTGGGTGATTTCACGTTTCCACAACTACAAAACACAGATTCCAATATAATGTCAGTTGCTTTAATTTTTCAAGTTTCATGCTCAGATGATATTTTAACGAAATATAAAACTAAATAAAACTGGATTAGTTTTGCTTTTTAAAAATAATTACTTGAACTTTTTATTTAGAAATACATTTTCATAAACCAATTAGTTCAAATCTACCTGTGGTGAAGGCAACCATAGTTGTCTCCCACTTTAATTACTCTAATATAAAAAGTGATGGTCGAATATTACATATAAGCTTCAGTCGAATTATTTTGAATAAAGCTTCATTACGAGCTTACAGCTTCGTCTCTTTTCTTTACAGTACACGCAGCAAGTATTAGTAACAAATTAACGTGGTTGATTTTCGTCTCATTTTTATAACTAAGATATAGTTTCCTACTAATATGCCACTGTTATGTCTAGAGGTAAAATGTCGTTGAAAATGAAGACAACACTTCAAAGGCAATAATCTCAGGTTCTGTACGTTTCATATCAATAATTTTGTTTTCGGAAAGTTCTCCACTCTTTCTTCTTCCGAATGGCAGAGAAACTTCTACAATAAAATGAAATTGTTGCAAGGCTTGTTCATTTACCTCGACATATGTCGCCTTCTTTTCAAAACTCCTTACGCCATATCCACGAAATGACATGATCATTTGAAAAGGCCTCTTTTGATCAAAAGAAAAAAATTCACCACGGGAAATCCAGAGATTTTATTTTATATAACTTTTTTTTTTAAAGCCTTCCATAAACGTTAATCACACAATTTGTGTGTGACATCTTATTTTAGATGTGCGGTCTGCACTTTACGTTTTCTCTCCATCAAACTAGAGAGCCATAAGTGATCTGCATGACATTAAAAGCGTGCATGACAAATTTAGGTAGAAGTTAAGAAAATATATTTGATTTAGCTGAAGAGCTTTTATGAAGATGCCGGAGTCCATGTGGAGATTCTAGATTTACATGTTAAGAATTCACGACATTTTAGTTTCGTTTTCTTTTTCACAGAGGCTTAGATTAAATTTATTCCTGAAAAGGTTTTCGTGACCAATCACCATTACGGCTGTCCACCAATGCCTAGCCTTTATAGTTCTAAACAATGTTTGTATACTTACTATCATTCACAGTCCCTGTTCTGCCATCGAATTGCACAAGATCGTTGCGTACGTTGCTCGATGTTTCCCTCTGCAATATTTTCTTCCAACATATCCTGTGAGTATCAAATCCTCCAAGCCTACTTTTCTCATTTTGCGTTCCAAGAATTCCAATTATTTCTTACTCTAAGTTCAAGTGGAGGTTTTGTTTCTATTTACGTAAAGAAATATCCTAGTTGCTCACAGGTTAAAGTCTCAGCATCTTTCTGTAGAAGTATATCTTTGTTACTGCAGAGCTCATCATCACCTGTGAGGAAATTGTCCAGCATTCACTGATATATAGAAGTAATCTTACATAGCAGTTCACTGCTCTTTTCATTGTTCCAAAGGATAATGTTTTTTTCTTAAATTTTTCTATATTTTAAAAAGCATTTTTAACTAGATCATTCTGACTTCCTATTTTCGAGTCCCAATTTTCCGTTAAGTATTAAAACATTTCCCAGATATTCGTAGTTATGTTTCTGTACTTACTTGATTTTGACGTTTCTTGTAGTAACTTGCATCTTGGGTTGTTCCCCTTTCTTTTTTCGCACTTCTTGCTTGTTTAACTCTCTTTCGGTCTCTTGCTTTCCATTCATAGTTTATCTACAAAAATTCAAATAGTGTCTTCTCAATTCTTGTCCTTTGTCTTCTCTCCTTAATAGTATATTCTGATTAGGTACCTCTACGAAATGTAAACAAAACAGCATAGCATGATGAAAAAGACGCCGAACTTGACGAAAACAAAATTTTATCGTCTAATGTTCCTATTATTATTAAAGAGGAAAAATCAAAGTATTTTGGGGGTATTTTTTTACATTTTTTAATCGTTCCTAGCACGTCTGAAATTTTCGTTAAAAATATTGTGTTTTTTTTTGTCAAAAAAAAGGACAGATAATCAATCCTTTTCAATCATTTTTTTCGATTTGATAAAAAAGATGAAAATCTGACTTTGATATTCTTTTAAAAATCAATTATCATTTTTTCAAAACTGATTTTAATAAAATCAGAAATTATAATGTTTATTTAAAATATTTTGAACCAAGCTTAACTTAGCTTCTGCGCCTAAAAAATGTAATTTGAAAATAAAACAGAGCAGGTCATAACCTTTCGCGTCGTTTGACAAGAGACGAAAGACAGATTCATGACGTTTAGATAACTTACGGGAGGATAATTCTTTCTACGGATGGAAGGAAGTGAAATTATTTAGATTTAAGTGAACAAATTATTTACCTCGTTACTTTTAAGGAAAACTTTCAGCGCTCTAATTTTTCATTTTTTTTTTTTTTGTACTTAGCTTTCATCTTTACGTTTACGATGCTTTATGGGAAATATAAAGAAATTAAAAAATATGACTGTTAAGAGTGAGATTAAATTTCATAAGAAAAAGGTATCTAATTAATTTATAGGTACCTTTCTTATGAAATTTTATCAGAAGTGTACATAAAATACTATAATTTTATGTACATTTATTACATTTTACTGTGTTATTTGTATTTCCATTCATTTTATTATTAATTTTGATATTTCATTTATGGAAAAATGTCATAACTGAGATTAATATAAAAATAAGATCATATAAATTAAAGTTTAGCAATAGGTAAATTTCATAAGATGATACTGTTACTTGTAGGTACCCTTCTTAGTTGAAATTGAAAAATCAAATTAACTTCTCCATCCGTGTTTCGCAAAAGTAAAGGCCTTAACAGCGGAGAACAATGCTGAACTCAAATAATGCAACTAAATTGTATTCTGGTTGGTTTTCCGTACTTTATAATTACCGCCCGATTATAAGCACAAAACTTACATTTTTTAATTACTGCGGATCTTCTGATTGGTCCAAACGATACAATTTTCAAAGCGCTAGACAATGACAATCTCATATGGATACTTTGAAAGGTTGACGTTGCTTTTAACTAATGTTATAATATTTTAAAAAAACTTAATAACTAACTTTGTAAAAATCTATTATAATTAAAGAAATAACAAATAATTGTATTAAAAATTCAATTTTCATTGAAGAAATTTTTTGCTTTCAGAAAATATTGTCCATATTCATAAAAACAACTAAAAACAAATAAAAGCATTTGAAATTAAATAATATATTTGTTTTATTGAGTTTTGTATGTTACAATTTAAAATTGATTTTCAGGTACCGTGGAGCCAATTAAAAAAAAAGCATGATTTTCATTCTTCAAAGCCTTGTGCTTTTAACTATTGTAGTCACTAAACCCGATGCGCTCGAATTTCTAGAGTTTTTCATAAAATTATTTATGGGGGTGTTAATAAATATAAAAAAAAATATTTCTGCCATGACTTTAATAAAAAAAAACATATTTATAATAATTTCGATCATCTGTGAATAGTTTCTGAAAGTTTCATTAACATCTGACAATTATTTTTATTTTTGCAAGATTTTCCAAATTATTGTGTGTAATACATAAAAAAACGTGCTAAAAATTATCTATGTTATTTACTACCCCCTGTTGCAACAAAGAGAAACAAGGTTTTTTTAATCAAAATTTAGGATGTTCTAAAAAGAAGGAAAAATTTTTTAGAATAATTAAAAAACACTTTGGTCTTTCCTCTTCATAAAAACATAAGCATTTAGACGATAAAATTTTGTTTTCATAAAGTTTAGCGTCTTTTTCATCAGACTATGCTCTTTTTTTAGCGATTTCGTGGAGTTATCTAATTTTGATCATTTTCCCAAACACTCAATAAACCCTTGCTTCTTAGTGCCTTTATTGCCTTTCTTGGCGTGATATATATATATATATATATATATATATATATATATATATATATATATACGTATATATATATATATATATATATATATAAAAGTGAACATTGAAGTGAACACTTAGAGGCGACGGCTGTTTCATGCTAGACGCACAAGGTCGTTAGGTACGTTGCTCGATGTTTCCCTCTGCAATATTTTCTTCCAACATATCTTGTGAGTATCAAATCCTCCAAGCCTACTTTCCTCATTTTGAAACAGCCTGACGCCTCTAAGTGTTGACTTCAATGTTCACTTTTATATTTACACACGCTCTATCTCTGATATTGAGCACTTTATCCCATAAATATTGCACACGTTAAGAGTATATTTCTTTATATATATTATGAAATAGATTAAGATCGACAATTATTTAATATATTTTCTGTTTATACGTTAATTTAATAGATACAGTGTATTTAAGCAAATGCCCTGCTTTTTGTTTTTTTTAAATAAACAGTATTAATTACATTTACCAGCTTGAATGTTTGAGAAATTTCCTAAAGGACACAGGTTCGATTCCTGTTACTTAAATAAATGATATCTATTAAAATAATGTATAAACAGAATATATATATATATATATATATATATATATATATATATATATATATGAATAAACCTAAAGAGCCAGACAAACCTACTTAGGTTTCACCTACGCGGATCGTCAGGGCGGACTAACGATTCGCGTAGGTAGGTCTGGCTCTTTAGGTTTACTTAGTCTGCTCTACTTAGCGTATTGAGCACTTAGCTTAGTTATTTTTACTTTACTCGTGTCGGGTTTTTTTTTTTTCTTTAGACTCTGTACTTAAATTCTAGACGATTATTTTCGCCGGAAGTATATGTTCTTAGTTTTTTCTTTTTTTAACTTTTTTTCCCCTTGGGTATTGTTTTGTTCATTTACAAGCTAAAACACCTAAGGTTTTGCCGGACGAGTGTAGCTCCTTATATTTATAAAATTATTAGTATTATATATATATATATATATATATATATATATATATATATTTTTGTGTGTGTGTATTAAGACAAATATATAATTTGTCATTTAGCTAATTGATGCTATATTCAGCAGCCATACTCTAGACTTTCGTTGACAATCATCTGTGTAAAGAGTTAGTTCACTCCTCAGGAGATATCAGCAAACACATATATATATATATATATATATATATATATATATATATATATATATATATGGTATAAATAGATTAACAAAGATATTAATGATAATTGCAATAGTAATGTTAGCTGTTTCCTTATAAGGAAACATTCAGCTTTCAGTCACCGAGCAACTAGAGATATTAAATAGCGGGTGGATGATGGATGTTTGTTGCTGTTGTTGTTGATGTTGATGTTGTTGTTTTTATTACGGTACTTATTTGGTTTTGGTGTCTCAAGCTGCAGCTTGCATCTTTGGCTGTTCTCCTTTCTAAAACTTGTATATTCTCCTCACACTTCTCGCTTGCGTAACTCTCTTCCGGTTTCTTGCTTTCCACTCAAGTTTAATCTTCCAAAATGTAAATGCAATGTCAATGGTCATCATCTGTCATCTTAGTTCCTGTTCTTTTCTTGTTCTCGCTCCTTAACAATGTCTTTTCTCTTTCGCATATTATTCGACACTCAGCAACACCCTACGTCATAGGGACTTTATGCCCTTCTTGGAGCGAAATGTTCAACAAAATGATAGTTCTTTATTCTAGCTTTCCTTTACTACAGTTTCTTGAATTTCCTGCAGTTTTTTTTTTCTGTTTTTGCTATCATCACAGTATCATCTGCGCAACTTAATATAAATAAATAATATTTTATGAATTATTCAGATTAAATACGAAGGAATTCAACTTCGTATTTTTAATTTCAATTACAAAATTTCTTTTTAGAATCAAGTTTCTTCTTTAAGAATTGTAGTTGTCAAATAGTTTAATGGTTATCATAGATATCGCAAGTAAACCAGGAAGATGATTTAATTTGAAGAGTTACTATTTTCATACCACGTAGACATTTTGACCGCTTCGTATATCGAGAAAATAGTTTGGCTATTTCAAGGAGGAAAAGTTATCTTTATTATACATGAATTTATTTGGGTCAGTATCTGTGTCTTTTATAATTACAATATTTATTATTTAGCTGTTTTTTGTTTCGTTTTGTTGTTTTTTTCATTACAAATAGACTTATTTAATTGTTCTATTGTCCACATCTTTCCAATAATAGAACCAATGTTTTGGCCATTTCAGATTATTTTACGTTTTATTACGATGTTTTAGTAATGTCTTCATCTTGGTTCTAAATCACAATATTCGCTTATTCCCAAGATAAATTATCAGGAGTAGTAGTATTGTGTAGTATTAGTAGTATTAGTAGTAGTAAGATTTTTAGTTCCTTAGTTACTAAGCACATACGTTACGGCCTGATAATAGTGTACTATTTGGTTTTGATCGCAAGGTAAAACGGAAAAGACATATCAAAGATGCAGTTTTATTTCAGAGAAATAAGAAAACAAACAAGCGATAATATTGTTTAAAGTCTGCTTCAGTGATGTACAAAAACTTATCATTTTTATATCTTTTCATTTTAACCCTCACCTGCATCCATACTTATGACTAATGCATTATTTGGATAAAGTTGTCATGCAAAAATATTCAATGATTCAATAGCAATATTTCCACAGGTATTTCGTAGTCTTGAAACTCACAATGATTTTTTAAGTCATTAACTATTTGTCTATATTTCTGAGATGAGGTATTATGTACACTATTTAGATTATTCGGACTATTCTCCTCATCTTTATCGCCATATTTATTACAACGTTTCGGCCGTTGTACACTCCGGCCTTATTCAAACAGAGATGTCCCCAAGGACGCATGGCACAGTGGATAATGGCGTTGGCTAGATCCAGTAACAGGATCCAAAGAGTGTGAGTTCAATACCCAGTTAAGGCAGTGGAGAATTTGGAGGGGGGAATTAGCGGGAGATAACTAATGACTGGCATCTATTAAACATGGCACGTGGAACTAGAACAGTCTAATCCAGGGAGCGAAATAAAGGGTTCAGTTCTACATTGCAACCACCTGAAGAAGACCGGATCGTACAACGGCCGAAACGTTGTAATAAATATGGCGACAAAGATGAGGACAATAGTCCGAATAATGTAAATAGTGTACATTAAATATTAGAATACACTAAAAAATTCAAATAGGAAAAACATTAAATTTTCTCAGGTAAAACTAGTTATTATTATTATAATTGTTTTTATTGCCTTTGATTTCAGGTGTGTACACATTCTTTCTTTCCGGGTCCCGCCAAGAGACGTAAGGTTATAAATGTCATCTTGACATTTTTCACTGAGGAATTAAAAAAAAAAACAGAACAACAACACACATATTTTACATAAGCAAAGCCTGTCGCAAGGTGTTGGCTATACTCGTGAGAAATCTTTTTTGTATATCTTTGAGGCATGAGCTAACAGGAATCCCTTCAATTAGTCTATAAGACTCTTTACCTACCAAACTAAAGGCTCAAACTACAACAGAGATTGTTGATGTTCCCATGTGACACATTTCTGAGATTTCGATTTCAAGGTCCTTGTATTTTGATAGCTTTTTCAAGATCTTCAAAGATCATATCAATAAGGAGGCATTTTTTGCAGTCTCTAATAACAACGTCTGAGCGATTAGCTTTTATTATTATTATTATTATTATTATTATTTCTTTTAATTTCAGTTGTATACACATTTCCTTCCGGGTCCCAACCAGAGACCTATGCTCAGAAATGGCTTTATGACATTTTCCACTTATCATTTTTCTAAAAAGAGAAAAAGAAAAACTAACTCTAAGATGACACTCTTTTTATAAAGCTCTTTGTAATGTGTGAGCTGTACTCGTGAGTACAATCTGTTCTTGCTGTCTCCATGGAAATAAAAAGGAAGAATTATTTTGTAACGTCCATCACGCACTAGGACAGTTATCTCTTCTCAATATGAACAGAAAACAAACGTATCGATTTATTTATGACGCATTTATCTTGTCAGTGTTCATTTATTCAGAAAATGTGATTATTCAGTGTCATGTTCACATTGTTTAGTATGTCTCTTTGATTTTGAGTAAACATTTTTGCTTTTAGAGACTGTTTCTGTCTTTCAGGAAAAGACAAATTTCCAAAACTTTCCTGTTTTCTCTCTTTTTCACACAATTCTAAACATATTCATTTTTTACAGTTTTCAAGTTTTATTTTTGTTTTACTATGTTTTCTGGTTTTATGTCAGTCAGTTATATGCCCTGCGTGATACACATTTAGGCAATCATGTATCTTTCGATACATGACTAATGAGGAAGATTTTTCCTGCAGTAGGTTGCCATTTCTTTCAGGTGCCATCCAAGGCTGTAGAACCCGGTCTGTCCTTAGCTGGGGGGAGAAGAAGAGGATCCATAACTTTCCCAAGGCTACTATCACGTAAGTAAATGTAATGGATTCGACTGGAATTCGAACTCGGCTCTCCGATTCCTCAATCCGAGCCGCTATCCATTACTCCACCGTTACTTTTTATATTTAGAGAATGTTATCTTTTCATTTTTTTCCCTAATATTTATTTATCTACGAGGATCGTTTGAAAAGTTCATATGCTAACCAAGATACTCTCATGGAATGTGACCAAATATGGTTTATTTTTCAACATAGTCGCCTTTCGGTCCACAGATTTCTTTCATCAGGTTTGCAGTACTTGGATTCCATTGCTACAGAGGCTTTCATCCTGTTGGTCAAAAACATCATCACGAGCTGATATGACGTCATTAGCACTACAATGCTGGTTCGTAGTAACGTGTTTTTTTTATGTTGGTGAAAACATGATAGCCAGAAAGGGCCAAACCAGGAAAATAGGGATGGTGATCACACCATTTCAAAGCCACAGTCAGGCATAACAGGCATTAAATCCACAGTCAGGCATAACAGGCATTGCGTGCTGGAGATACGTTCTAATGAAACAGGACCCCTTTCATCAGCTTTCCTGGGTGTCTGGTTTTGATAGCCTATTGTAACTCCCTCGGCAATTTGGCATAGTACTCTCCATTGATGGTGTGACCCTTTTGAAGATAGTCAATAAACCGAATGCTGTTTGCATCCTAAAAACTGAGGCCATCGACCTACCTGAAGATGAAACTACCTTAGCCTTTTTTGGAGTAGCTGAGAAGGGGTGGTTCCACTGCATGGATTGTCTTTAGCTCAAAGTGATGCAGTGGAACCACACCTCCTCACCTACTCCATGGATTGTCTTGAGCCCAACACTAATCCTGGGTTAGGAAACAATGTTAGCATAAACTACTTTGAGGGATCAACATTTTTTCTGAAGGTACTTAATAACACCACGATGCCATATTTTCTCCATTTTTAAGAGAAGCCGTGACAAGTTACATTTGAAGTCTTCCTTGAGAAGTCAGATATGAAACAGTACAATTATTAACAATAATAAAAAATTAGAATTAAAGCAGGCAAGATTCGACAGGTCTAGAATCACACCTTCATAGTCAACCTTTGAAATTTTCAGCCTCCATTCACCCTATCTAGGATTGCATTTTAAAACGCTTATTTTATAGTGATATTTATATCAAGATTTCACATTCAATGGCTGACTATGAGAGAATGATTATAATCATTCTCTCATAGTCAGCCATTGAATTTTTCAGTCCCTACTCAGCTGATCTTAGGATTACATTTCAAATCGCTTATTTTATTGTGACATTTTTATCAAGATTTCACACCTCTAGAATCACTCCTTCATAGTCAGCCTTTGAATTTTTCAGTCCCTACTCAGCTGATCTTAGGATTACATTTTAAAACGCTTATTTTATAGTGAAATTTTATGATCCTCGCCGTTAGTTTTTGTTGAAACTTGACTAATGCATGGAATAATAATACAACACAAAATGTACTTAGAACAAAATGTATTGAAACAAGAAAGTGTACACAATATTTACATATAGTCTTTTGTATATTCCTGGGAAGACCGTTCCTGGAGAATGTGTTGACTTAGTCGCAGTCGGGCAGAGTCTCTGGATTGAATCTCTTGATTCCTTCTACTCTCTTCCCGGTACCAACCATATTTATATGGTCGGTACTCCACTATGCAAATTAGGTGGATCCTACCACAACAGTTTTTTTAATCGGAATTTTTTTGCAAATTTGATTGCATTCAGATTTTAACTCTCTTTTCCCTGTTCTTTATACACCTTTTTATTTTATTATCTCTTATTTAGCTTTAAATTTCATCCATAATATTAGGTTTAGAATGTTTTCAATATATGCACAACTAGCCGCATGGCACGGCGTTGCCCGTGCTTGATTCAAAAATCGTACGACTCATACAGCAATCGCTATCACTTGACTTAAAATATTTTTGCCCTTCCTTGCCTTTAAAGGAGTGGCCTTTTCCGTGCTGATGTTGCTACATGCCTTACTTCTTGCCTATCTCACATTGCGAATTTTTTCTAAGCTCTATACTAAACATTAAATCTGTTACGAAAAAAAACACTAAACAAAATGAACACAAAACGATCAGCTTTAAAAAAGAACTCGTAACTGGAAAAACCGAATAAAAAAAGAACATTAACAACAAATACTTTTTCACGCCCAACCCAGTTCTGCGGAATCAGAATTAACGTTGAGTTTAAGCAAGCGAATGAGCGAATTAGAGTAAAGTGCCATGCAGATTTAAATTTTTCCCACTTGTGACAAATGCAGCTATCGATTTTTTTTGCATCCTAGCATGCTAGTTAATATTCGTGTCAGTCAGCTGTTGGCTCTCACACTGGCCAATATAATCTTCCTGCCTATTCGTGGCAGCCAGCTATAGGCTCTCACTCTGGCCAGTAGAAAATGGCCACAAACTGCATGAAAACTGCCATAGAAGCATGAAAAAATCGATTATTTCCACTATCGATGGGAGTTGGTAAATGCAAAGTCGTTCTTGGCCTTTGCGCTAACTTGGTGCATGTGCATGTAAATTTTGGTGCAAATCCGTCGAAAATTGCGGCCGTGCATTCGTTACACACACACACACACACACACACACACATCCTGCCTTTTATAGATGAAGATACTGGCTTTTGAAAGTGCCAAAAAAAGACATTGATAAAATTAGCATTTTAGATAATATTTGAAATACTGAAAGCTAAATATTCTTCTTACTTTCATAAATGAAACAGCTCGAAAAAGTAGAGCCCCACAAAATAAAAATAAAGTGTGGTAAATAATTTGTTTAAAGTGGGGTTCTAAATTAGTTCTTACATTTTAAGGATTCCTGGTTCGATAATTTTGTTTGATTTCCTTCATTTGTTTTAGATCTTTTCTACTGTAAGAATGTTTTTTTATATTTTATTTCAATAAGGATTTATTTCTTTTTGTCTGCACTTCTTGAGTGGGGCATATAGTAATTGCCCACCTATACAGATATATATATAAAAGTATTAAAAGATAATTAAAAAGAAAGGAAAAAACATTCCTGATTTATTTTTGAAAATGAACGATTTTAGACAAATGTGCTGGGATATTTATGGTACAGTATGAACTAATGTTTATGAAATGGGAGCGCCTGACGAGATATCTCACGAAGATTTATTTAATTGGAATCTTCTTACTCCAGCAGTGAATCAGATTGTGACTCAGAACAATTTATAAATGATTAACAAACAGAAAACCGTGCCTGACCTGGAATTTCTATTGGCATTTCTCGTAAATATCACGTCACCCGCCAAAAAAAAAAATCATCTTGTTCCTATATGGTTTGACTCTATGAAAAATAAAGGTTACAGAAGAACAAAAAATGTTCTCAGAGTCAAGAAATAATGTCTTGAGTGAAGGTCCGTGGATGTTAAAAAGCGTGACAGATATTTAAGAAAGGCCGAAAGGTAAAACAATTGGTCTATTACACTCAACAATGGCAAGGAAAATAACTCGAAAACCGTTATAATACCCGTTTAAGCTCGTAATCTCTGGTTAATATTATTGTAAGAAAAACATTAATGTTAAGATTAAGATTAGTTTAGAAAAGATTAAATCCCACGAGGGATATGGATATATCCATGAAAACATTTTTAGAAGATGCACAGTGAAGCTACTTTACGACAGTTGGATTTGATTGAAGCCAAGATGTTCGTTCAGGACCAATGAAATTACAGATTCTTCGGATTTTTTTCCTAGATACATAGCAGAAGCACCAAACCAGATGTGGCAGCAGTATTCAATGCACGGACGAAGGATAATAAGATCCTGGCCGCATCAATTGTCTAGAACAGCGGTCGGCAACCTTTTGCTAAATATATTTCATTCAATGTGTCAGCAACGTACGTATTTTTATACAAGTCAAGGTCAATATACCTGTTCTACAATATATTTTATATAGTAATATATAGTATACATACTCTAGTATGAAATTATTTTAAGACATTTTTTTATGTTTATACATTCTTTTTATAGATACAAATATTTAAGTAAATGCTCTGTTTATAATTTAAAAAAAAGAATGTATAAACATAAAAATGTCTTAAAATAATTGTCGGACTTTTTCCATTTCATAATGTGTGACGTCATTTGTTTACATTTGGATACGCATCGAGCAAATATGAATGTACGAGAGAAAATCATGGAAAATTGTAGTTTAAAAACAGTAAAATCGATTTTGCTAACCGAAACGCTCCTCTATGGCGAATCGCTAAAAGCACGTCAGGCTATATGACGGTACCGTATAGGATACAGGTTCGATTCCTGTCGGAGGACGCATATTATCTATGACAATTTCTCAGACATTCAGGCCGGTAAATGTTGTTAATACTGTTTATTATAAAAGAGAGCATTTACTTAAATATTTGTATCTATAGAAAAGAATTGTATAAACATAAAAATGTCTTAAAATACTCTAGGATATATTAAAATTGAAATAACTAAATATCTTTGCGTTGTAGTAGTTATTGGTTCGACTTCGTGATGTCATTTGAGGCTGCGTGCCATTAGAAATTGTTTGGTGTGCTGTGTTTGGCACGCGTGCCGTAGGTTGCTGAACCCTGATCTAGAACGTAAGAGTGAACCAACTTTCTTAGCAACACGCGTAGCAACCGGCTCGATATAACCGTTTCAAGTCATGTCAGTTGAAACCAAAAAAACGAAGTCAATGAAGCTGAGGTTTAAACATTAGGCAATGTTCTAAGTTATGGAGTCTTAAACGTGATATTTGCATTTTGCTCTCCTTTGAAGTACTTACATATAACAAATGCCTGGGGGAATTCGAATTCGCTGAAATATTGAACGAAAGATGATAAAACCAAGTCTACTCATAACAAATAATCACTAACCGCTTTAATGTTGTAGTCAAAGACTTTTAAATGTGGCAGTAAGTGTATATTTACTATCTCAAGAGTTTAACAAAATGCAGGTAAGAAAATAAGATGTCAGGAGGATTAATTCTTTTCCTGAACATTTTCTCAATTGTTCTTATTTTTAAAGCACAGCTTTTATTCTTAATTTTGCTATTTTTTTTTCATGCATAAGTTTTAGAGTTTTTTGTCTCTCGTAGTTTTATTCTCTTCCATCATTTAAATGCAACTACGACGCGGCAGCTTATCTAAAAATTTATTTTCTCTTTTCATTTTCACATGCATTTCAACGAGATTTATTACCACCATGTCTATTAATTCAAGAAAACCCTATCAGCAAAAATAAAGCACAAAGTAAATCAAAATATAACAAAATAAAACTCTTATAAACTTTATTGTATTTTCCCCACTAAATCCTTAAACGATTTAGAAAATAAAACGTGTAAACCAGCGTCTTCCTTTTCTTGAATCCAGTGCAACAGATATCCTACTTAACAGAATATCAAGGGAAATCATTTTAACAAATCAGTTTGTAATTAAGAACTGCTGTTTATTTAATTGCTTTCTCGAAGTTTTCAACAATCAAACTTACGTATTCCTCTAATGCGCTGTGCTCAAAATAAATACATCAGCGCAAACTAAAACATGGCGTACTTAAGATTGAATGAACAATTGAAGAGTTTGACCCCACTTATCTCCCTTGACGCGTTTGTCTGCTTCGCTATATTAGTTGTTTTCTATCGGTTTTTGCTTTATTTTAATATTCCTTTTTATTCTTAAGCACCTTTTTTTTCAATTTATCTTCAATTAATTTTCTTATTATTCTTTCAATATTTTGAGATGATTTTATAGATATTTTATTTCTATTTTTTTCGTTTTTACCTATTCATCTCCATTTTTTTTCGTTTTTTTTATCGTCTCCGACGTTATTTTCCGTTTATCTTTATTTTTTTTATTCGTTTGTTTGTTTCTTTTTCTTTTTAAACATTTTCATCCGCAAAATTTTCATTGTCTTCTATTCTATTATGTGTCTTAATTCATTTTAACGTCCATTTTAAATATATATTTTTTTTTGTATTGCGCTTTTGTATTCGTGACTTTTTAGCAAATTATTTTCCTGATTTTTTTCCTGCTTTCTTTATTTCTCGATCTTTTCTGTAGTCACCAATTTTCAGCTTTATATTTACATTCCTTGTTTCGGCTTTTATCACCCCCCCCCACCTCATTTTCATTCAGTTTTATTTCCTCTTGATTTTTTTTAAAGTCACAGGTGTTCTTTCTGTTGGTTTTGTTATATCTGTCGTTTGAACTTGCATTAGAAAAAAAACAATGATTTTATGTTATCTTTAGAATTTTATTTGACCCTCAACGGCGGAAAGAGTTTGATGTTAAGTCCTACAAAATCAACGCCTAATTCAAAGATTAAAAAAGGAGAAATATTCGACATGTTTTAAATGTTGTAACATGAAATGGCCAAAAAGGTTAAACGCTAACTTTTCCTTAAATCGAAAACGAACCTAGTTTTATCAATTTGTAGATTATTCAAATCGAATGAGTGTGTGTATTATGAATATCGATGAAGAAAGTAGAAACTGCATGATTGTCCCCCTTGGTCGAGACGAAGTACGTGGGTCACTTGACGGCCGATTTGTGACGTCACCCTTGTGATGAAAGAGGTCAGTGAAAACAGGCAGACTGCTTCCAGTTATCAAACCAGGCAGTTGCTTTTTAGCCCGGACCTCTCGGACTATGCAGCAGTTTTCCTATGGAAATATATCTTCACCAGATATAGAATATATCTCCGACTTGAAGTCCTCGATTAAGGAAAAACGAGGGTTCACTGTTTCCTGTTTGCGGAATATGTCACCGCTAGAAACATAGCAGCTAAACCTGGCCCGCTCGAATCTGGAATCCTAAATATGGCTTCTCCAGAAACACAGAAGAATCTCTGACAGACCCAATACTCGTTGGGGATTATTAAAAAGCAAGACCATATCTTTTCTTTTTCTTTTCACACTGCTTGTTGTTTCATATACGTGTTATAGTTTGTCTGTGTAGGACAAATGTAAATACGTATATATACGTGTATGACTTAGCTGCATAAAACTCTCCTTGAAAACAAGACATTTTGTCATCCTTTCCTTTCAATTATTCCGTTTTGTCCGTGAAGTATGAAGTTCAGTATAACATCGATGTAATAGTTCCAATAATAGAAGAAGTGGGGAATGGGAGAATAAACCTTTTTTCCCATGGCTCACTCATTAGCTATACTACTTCAAATTCTGGGATAGAGTACCGTGCGTCCTTTCGTATGCATGTTCTTTGGAAAGGTACGAATTCATCTATTCTCCCTAAAGTTATGGGTTAAATATCAAGGTAGGCTGGACTCTGGAGCTTTGAGTAGTAGCCTGTAAAAGCAAAGGAAGGCCCTGAAATTCAAACCATAGAGAATTTAAAAGGAAACAACACTATTTTTCCCCAAGAATTCATAGCGATTCACAGATGATGAAAAGAACAATAATCGTCTACGCCCAGAAGGGACATTTTAATAATGAAATAGGTAACTAGGAATTTTTTCCTCATTTGAAAAGAGAAGAAGAAACTGACCCTAGCTGTCTTTTGCAATAATGTTTATATATTCAATCCAAACTGTAAATAATTAAACCGGCGAGGTTGTATATATAGGTAACAGCCTCCTATTGTTACTACTTCTTGATATTTCTTTTTCCAAGGTTGGGACTTGCTAGTAATGGGATATTTTGTTAAGACATATGATGTGGCGAAAAATCAAGGAAGAGGTAGCTTCATGCATTCGCCATGTAAATTCTTGTGAAATGACAGAAACTATCTCAGTCAGATTTTGAACATGGATAGCAGAATCCACTTCTTTCCACAAATGGAATTGATCACAAAAATGATTGAAGGAAATATTCATTATTGTAATGAAGTTTTCGGAATAAGGAGGAAACGGGAGTAAATATTTTTACCATTTCCTATTGCAGAGAAAAATACGTCTCAGCATAGGATATAAATCGATAAGTATTTCTGAGTACAGACATATTCATACGACTCATTTACTTGCGCCGGGTCACAAACAAGAACATTACAGACGATGATAAAACTCGGATCAATAGAAGAGAAACTTTGTTAGAGTAGATCAACTATTTTAACTTGAAAGGCAAATACTTTTGCACCCAGAAGGCGGATATGTTCTTTGAAGAATAAATTTTCAGTTCCAAGAAAAAGGTTTGCCGAAAGAGACGTCGAAAAGGAATAATAAATAAGGATCTTTAAATAATAACATCAATCATTGCTTCTTTTTCTGGATAATATTCTTATGCTAAATCACAAATTGTTTTGGCTTATGGCCATATCACGATGAAACAACGGTTCCCGTACGCTAAGCAAAATTACAACTGACAAGTTAACCTACTGAGGAGTGTAGTTTATATGTGGCCTACGTAAGAATTTAGTTCGGAAACTAGTTTTAGTTTGAGTCAGTATCGATGGGATAGTTATTACTTTGAAGAATTGAGTCAGAATTCATTGACTGGCTATTACTTCGAAGAATTAAGTGAGATATGACGGGCTGGTTAGTACATTAGTAATCTTGACTATTTTCTCAAATCACCCTCCAGCAGAAGAAAACTTGATTTTGCAGTAGATAACACAGACATTTTATTCAATCAATTTTTGTCTATATTGGACAGTGTTTTAAGGAGTTCTTATTCCAGCCGGATTCCCAACGTAAGCCTTGGATACAAAGAAAAAAAGTTACCACGACCGTAATTTGAAAATTATGCATTCTTAACTACGGTACTCAAGGTACATAGAAGGGTTCGCAATAGACGTCGCAGTCACTCAAAATATCGTAAAATTTCGGAAAACAGGATCCACTCTAACGATACGGCACACCGGGCGCAAATGATTGAGGGGCTTGAAAACCGCTTGATCCATAAGGTCGGTATTACTCAATGACGCTAGCGACAGAATAGGAAAAAATATGAGAGGAAAGGTATAGTGCGAGAGGAAGGTGTGGGTTTACATAGGGACCTTAGATTTGGATGAAAAAACAAAAGTCACATTATCTAATATGAGTCGAGGTAAAATTTTAAAACCATAAACTTTTATTTAGTTTCCATTTTTTAAGCCTAAACACAGTATAAAATTCTTACACGAATTAGATTTTTTCAGAGAAAAACTGTTGATTTATTTAAAAAAAATATGAGACGAGTGTAAAGTTTTAAGTTTAAAATCATTGACTTACTTTAAAATGGCGGCATTTAAAATATTTCAATTTTCAGATTTTGTTTAAATTGATCAATTTTAAATATTTACTGAGACGATTTTTCAAAGACCGTTTCTTTTCAAACTTTTTATGACCTACGGTGGCCCTTAATAATTAAGTATAACTCAAGATTTCAATGTTAAAATAAAACAGTATTTAATTACAACAGCAAATAAATACTTAACAAGAACAAAGAAGTAAAAGTCAACCAAAAGATAATTAAACATTTCAGTGAATACCTTGATAGTAGCATGGCTCGGCTTAACGTCCGGTAAATTCTAACTCAAAATCCAAATCATTGACGCACAATAATTCACACTAATTCGACTGGATAGTTCCACTCACTCAATAATCACTCCAGTCAGTAGCCTGACACCACTATTTGTACACCAGGCGGAAAACATATATTCATAAGTCCAGAGTTTCACGCTCGAACCTGAGTGTCAGTAGTTACTCATTTTTTCCTATATAATAAAATTATAAACAGAAAACCGTAAAGGATTTTACAAACATGTAAAATAATAAAGGCTCTCTTGATTAACTCAGTCTGTCTAAAATAAAATGTTTGAATATTTTTTGAAAAAAAAAAAATTCGTAGTTCAATGTAAATATGTATTTACAAACATAAAGAAAATTTCGACAGATTTTAATTAATATTTTCTATAAAACTATTAGTTCCGGATAAAATGTCAATGATTAATTGAACGTTTCTGTTTAATTGGCCTATGTGCTTTGTGTAATAAAGGATAATTTAAGGATAATTTATTATATTTTGATCATTTTTTTTACTTTTATGTATATATAAATATTGAATTCGTCTTACTTATACATCATTTAGAATTTATTCATAATGTGACAAACGAGGGAAAACGTTTCCGTAGAATTATAAAAAATATCGCCTATTGCATAATTTATCTATCGACTTAAGTATAATATCCTCCAATTTTCATTAAACTTATTAGGAAAAGTGTTATACCTGACGTACCTATTCTATTATTAATAGACTCTCTCGCACATAATAAGTAGTAGTAGTAGTAGCGGTCGCCAGTTGGGCTCAGTGGTGTTGAGCAAGTCAGTCGATATCGGACATTGAAGTACCAACCATCACAACTAGATTGCTGTGTCATTTACTCTTATTTCCAAGTTCCTAACGTTTTGTACGTCGAACCTAATTTTTTCTTTTTTTAACTTTCGAACCGGGATTTCTTACTAAACTATCAAATAAGAAGAATCATTGGGACAAAATGCCTTTGAGGGGGTGGGGAAGAAATAGAACAATTTAAAAACGAAAAGAACAAAAAAAATTTAAAAAAAAAATTAAAAATGTAAATGGGTTTCTGCTAGAGCGAATACTATACTCACATAGGCCAGCAAGCAAGTGGTTGTCTGCTTTATCGTCTTGAAGGTGACTGAAGATTTCGGCTTACCTTAGGTCCAAGAGTCGACCAGGTTGGGAGAGGGGGGGAATCAACGGCCAATCCTCGGCCCACACCAACTGGTGGGCTTGGGAGGTATGCTTTCAATACAAGCCTCCACTGTGAAAACTACTCTAATACAAAAAGTTACCATTTATTTCTTATAGACGGGGAGGTACGAACTGAAAAATTCTTGGACTCAGAAGGAATCTATGAAATCACAGTTTATATATATAAGTAAATATTGAAGTCAATACTCGTAGGCGAGAGGCTGTTTCATACTGGACATCATCGACAGGCCACGTGTGTTGTTTTTTTCTCGACTAAAAACCCGTGCCCTGGCGACTGCGTCAGGCATGAAACAGCCTATCGCCTCTGAGTATTCACTTTTATACGGTTTATCTTTTATATATATTATATATATATATATATATATATATATATATATAATAAAAAGACTTAAAACACTAATATTCCATGGTTATAATTTATTACATTGGAATCGTAATTACGATCCAATTCATCAGACCTACAAATTCAAAAAAAAAAAATTGAATTTGTAGGTCTGATGAATTTGATTAACACAAACTTGACCCCGATTTTAATTCCAACACCTCAAGTTGGGCTATGAAAAAAATCTAAGGGAAATTATGCCAGGAAAAAATTTAAAAAACAGGTTAATAAAAAGGTAAAAAAAGAATTTTTCCGTTAAAATTGCCAAAAATATGCTAGCAAATAATATAAGATTAACAAATCTTAATTAGTTGATATTAAGAAAAATTGAAAAATTATATATATATATATACAGAGAAACCCGGATATAAGAGAGAATTTCTCTGGTCCCAAATTAGAGCCTGTGTTAATGTATATAAAATAGACCAAACCCGGATATAAAAGAAACACGGATATAAGAGACTTCTTCTCCGGTCCCGACAACTCTCTTATATCCGGGTTACACTGTACATATTATCCCTAACCAGCAGAGGGATTAATATGCATATGTAATATGTATATATATATATATATATATATATATATATATTATATTATATAGCTCCGTCTTATTACAAGCACTGTTTTATTAACAGCCCTATATGTGATGTGTGTGTGTGCTTTTCGTTGAATATGACAGACAAGAAAAATTTAATTAATTCTCATTTAGTGCTTTGAACATTCTTACATTATTTGTTTGGTGGCAGTAAGGGAGTGCATCCATTGTCCCAAGCCATTTCGGTCACTTCTTTAGCCATTTTCAACGGGTGGATGTTAGGTGGTGTTAATTTGCTGATAACCGCTGAGGATAAACCCTACATTTCGGGGTCTCGACTAAAATTCGAAGTTTGTGTGCCTTTATCAAAACTTTTCTCTTTTTGCCTAATCTACTTCGTTGGCTAATGTCAATGTTAGGGCTAACGGATTTTATATTGTAACTCTTCTCTATAAAAATCGAACGACATGCATTACTGCATTAAATAGTTAGAACATCCTAGTAGATGTTAATTAAACAGAAGAAGGCATGAAATTTACTAATTAATAAATCCAGAAGCCCGAAACGTTTTGCCTATAGTGTTGTATATAGATATTATGTATATAAACATATATATATTTATACAAATTTCAGTAAAAGTGACAATGTGAATATAGAAAACTTATTTTAAACAACGCGTTTCGTCATCTGAGAGACTTATTACATATTAAGGTAAATATTCCTTGATTTGCTTTGATAAAGTCCCTCAGAGGACGAAACAGGGTGGTTAAGATAAGTTTTCTTTTTTTTTCTTTATTCAAATATATATATATATATTGTCAATCAGGGATCAGTTCCTCCAAGAAATGAAAAAGGCTCAGAATCTGGATTTGGAACTGTAACAATTTGCTTTCATCTCTGGTACCATTTTGTAGGGATAACTTTTTATTTGAAATACTGTAGCCTTTAGCGTTTAAAATTATTGGTATATAAAAGCAAGAAAAGTTTTTATTTTCGAAATTCGGATTTAAAGGCTAATTTTAAAGAAATTAATTTTTAAGTTTGCAAAATTAAAATGTTCAAAAATAGGTTTCATTTTATTTTCAGTAAAATCATTTAAAACAATTTATAGTCAACCTTATTCATCTTCAACTGTTTTTTTACACCTCCCAAGGAATCAACAAAAAGGTTACCGTGATCTTTGCATACATTTCTACAACAATTATTAAAGTCAGGCTTCAGGTCAATATACTTGTAATTCAAAGAAATATTAACTTACGATCGTAACCCGTTGAAACATTAGTTCTCTTACGATTATCAAACTTGAGCAATACCAGGTGTTGTAAGTCTGAATGTGCGGGTGGTACAACGGATAATGGCTGGGGATGAGAAATAGGAAATCCGTGATCGAATTCCAGTCGGGTTTGTTACATGTACTTGCAAGTAAAAAAACTCTTGGGAAAATCCACCTCGTCTCCCCTAGCCATAGGGTAAATAGTAGGACATGTATCTGAAAATCATGAATACGCAAACACAATAAATATTCAGTGATGTCTGGCAATGTACAGGGTGCGATGGATAAATTATATATATATATATGTGTGTGTGTGTGTGTGCGGTTTTGAATTTTAGAGTTGTCTTTTTTCTCTATTGATTGCCAACCACAGCAAGAGAGTTCACTCTGTTTTACCCTTTAGCCCATAGCTGGAAATGAGAAAAGATCTATTCATACATTACCCAGGTTTCTTTTTTATCATTTCACCCCAAGAAAGGAAATAAAGCCACTAAAACGCAAGGGGTTATCGAGTGTATAAGAATATGAGATAAAGAATAATGTTATTAAAGTGAGGACACGATAAACAAATCTCTTTGAAGATCAAAGTTAACTGAGATGGACGAAGCCAGAAGACGAGCGATAATTGCGAGAAAGAAGAAACTGTTAGCATAGAAATTATGATTAAATCTCAACTGTAAAATATTGAAACCGAGCTTCGAATCTTTCTGCTCTTATATTCGTATTAAGTCCGTGTGCGAAAGAGGAAAGATCATCAAAACAGTTACCCTGAGGTGATAAAGTCAATCGCTAGCAGAATTCGAACTCGGTTAGCTGATCTATCGTTCCGAGCTTCTAAAGATTTCACACACTACACGAAATATACAGGAATTATTTCAGTAGCAGAAAGAATAATTCAAACTTTTGTCTTGCTTATTAAACTCCCCAGATATCAACCCTATGTAAGCTTTCTGGTATGTACTAGAGAAACACGTTCTCTTTGTACAACCAATATCTAACGTATAATTTGCTGCAATATCTTGGTATTATATCCCTACAAAGAACAATCTTAAATGCCTAACAGGGGGCATGCAAAAGTAGTTTTACGGGCACAAGTAGCAGGACCAATTAATCATTAGTCATTAGACAACTGTTCAGAATATTTTGTCGCATCTTTGTCTATAGACGTTTAGGCAAATACACGTTTCGTCAATTAATCCCTTAAATCTGTGTGGTTACTGCAAGCATAGCAAGAAGTTTCTTTCTACTAGACTGGCCTCCAGATCAAAACAAAAAACTATTTTACCCATAGCTGGGGGAAGAAGATCACGATTCATATCTCTACAACATATATTTATGCGAAAGTGAACTTAACGATCTCGACATGAATTCGAACTCGTTTCAATTTTTCTCTTTGCGAATCACTAAAATTTACACTATCCGCCCCTCTAGACAAACATTCATAATCATGGTAACTTATGTGGTGTCTTAATATCGCAAGATGGAGAATTGTATGTTATCTGATTGGTTTTTGGTCTTTCAACCTGGATGAACCAAGCATAAAATGATTAAAATAACTTGGCAACACGTCAAGTTTTTTTTGACGTCCTCCTCCCTATTGAAGTATTGATTGTTTTTTTATATTTAGACTCTAGTTAGACGATTGCCAACGTGTGCTAAGACTGATTGCCAACTTATTTAAATAAAACAAATTGAAAATAAGTTCAAAATAATTCCGTAATTCAAATGAAATATTTTCCCTTCATGTTTATCTTCATGTCTCGCACTTCCCTTCCTCTCACTAGCTTCCATGACAGCTATAATTTCCAAATATTCAAATGCATTGTCAATCGACATCTACAGATTCCTTGAACTAATTCCCCGTCCTTCTCTTCATCCTTTCCTCTATCACGCCTCTTTTCTCTTTTTTCCCACTCTCTGTAACTCCTTGCGTGCTAGTGGTACTCCCGCCTTGCTGGGGGTGAAATGCTTAAAAAATATTATTTGCAGCCGATCTTTAAATAAACACCGTAATTCTCTTTTTTATATATATTGTAGTCAAAAATTTGGGGGCCAAACTGCATTTCTTTAAAAAAAAAAAAAAAAAGCTTAAAATGATATATTTTTGTATAATTTTTTTTAAGTATAAGATAAAAATTCAGTAACAACAGTGTATTTGCTTTTATTTTTTCAGTCTTTTTCCAGGTTCCTCCTATTACCAAAATGTTCAAAGGAGTAGTATAAGGAGAGTGTATGTGAGAAGAAAACCAGAAGAAAGATTGAATATGTGGTCCCAACAGTTAAGCATGGGAGTGGGGTCTGTTATGGTGTGTTGATGTTTGGGGGAAGAGAATGCTGGAGATTTTATTCAGGTTAAGAGAATCATGAAAAAGTAATATCATTCGATTCTGCAAAGACATGAAATATATCTGGTTTATGTATAATTAGAAAAATCACCTTTTAGCAAGACAACAATCTAAAACACCCTTCTAAATTATGTCAAAATTCCCTCAAAAGTGAAAAAAATGAAAAAAAAATTGTAAATTAGGACTTGACTGACTCAATCTCCTGCCTTCTCTCCTACTGAAATAATATGAGATGAATTAGATAGGAGAGTTCGAAGAGAATACCCAAAGCGTGAGAGTGAGCTTTTTCAGTGCTTGAAGAATGCTTGAGAAGTTGTGCCATGTACTTTATGTTTAATGTTGGAAAGAATGTCAAGAATTTGTAGAGCAATAATTAAGGCAGGGGGTGACTATATTAACGAAAACAATATATGATGCTGTTTTATAGTGAAGTTTTTTTTTTTTATCAAAATAAAAGCAAAAGCAATGTAGTTACTTTTTTATTTTAAAATATACAAAAAAATATCTTCTTTTGAGGATTAAAAAAAATGCAGGGTTACCCAAACATTTTGCTTGTAGTGTAAGTGTTATAACAATTTGGGGTTGACTTTCAAAGTAATCACTAATGGCGTTCCTCGATTGTTGAATAAATAAGTAGGTGGAGAATTAACAGGAAGATTCAACGACTTCCCTCCAGTTATCAAACGGCCAGAGTAAGCAATACTAAAAAAATAAATTAATTGAAATTCAAATCACAAGTTAATTTATCTTTTTCAAGTATTGTTAAATATTGTCAATCAAATTTAATTTAATTTTAATTTAGACAGTTTATCTTGCTATAATATGTCTGACACACTTATAAGTTTCCCATAGATCAATCCATTGAATATTTCTACCACATTTGCTATGTATTTAGAAACTGTTTATAAAACCCAAAGAATAATCTGCAATGTTATCCGTCCTGATCTATCATCTCGGTTTCAGTCATTTTCTATCTGCCGTAACATAATTTTCCTATGCTTTTCTATAAATATTTTATGGCAATTGTTCTGATGAGCTTTCTACTTTGGTATCTAGACTTTAACCGCACTACTTAACGGAGCAGTGCTTAACTGATTAGGCTACGAAAGCTATCCAAATTATGATATACCTAAATTCTTCTTTACTCGATTTTGTTTCCAAATTTATGAATTTAAGCGCGGTACTCGATTGGCAGAAAGGTCCCATCAATTTGCAGTTGAAATGGTTTTGATGCAACGGTAAATTAACAGTTTCTTTTCTTTTATTTCTCGATTGTGAATCTCTCTTAAGACTCCATGCTTTCTACCAATATTAATCTTCAAACATTTAAATAAAAAGTCAATCCAAATTCACGGTCCTATTGATTATATACACTATTTACATTATTCGGACTATTGTCCTCATTTTTGTCGCCATGTTTATCACAACGTTTTGGTCGTTGTACACTCCGGCCTTCTTCAGGTGGCTGGAATGTTGAACTGAACCCTTTATTTCTCTCACTGGGGCAGACTATTCTAGTTCCACGTGCCATGTTTAATGGATGTCAGTTATCAGTTATCTCCTGTTAATTCCCCTCTTCAAGTTCTCCACTGCCTTAACCAGGTATTGAACTAGCACTCTTTGGGTCCTGTCACTGGATCTAACTTAGGCCTTTATCCACTGTGCCATGTGTGCTTAAGAGAAGGTGTCCTGAAAGACACATGGTGCAGTGGATAAAGGCGTTAGTTAGATCCAATTACAAGACCCAAACAGTGTGAGTTCAATACATGTTTAAGGCAGTGGAGAACTTTGAGAGGGGAATTAACAAGAGATGACTGACATCCATTAGACATGGCACGTGGAACTAGAACAGTCTACCCCAGTGATCGAAATAAAGGGTTCAGTTCGATAATCCAACCACCTGAAGCAGGCCGGAGCGTACAACGGCGGAAATGTTGTGATAAACATGGCGACAAAGATGAGGACAATAGTCCGAATAATGTAAATAGTGTATGTTATACCTCATCTCAGAAATATAGACAGCTATTGATTATACTTCGTTTGTTCTTGCTCCTTAATAAAGCTTCTGTTTTCTAATTCTTCCTCACCAAGTAACTCCTTGTGTCTTAGTGGCTTTACTGCCTTGCTTGGAGTTAAATCGATTACAAAAAATCCTCTAGTTTGATTTCTTTTGAGTAATCATAAATTGTAATAATTTTGAGTTACCTGAAGTTCTTAGACGATGAATTGTCATTATTATTAATAAGTAATTAGTTTTTATATTGTTTTTGTTGCTTTAACACAATAAAGGTGAAATAAAAGAATAAAATTAAAACTATTTCATTCAATAGAAATAATAAACAGTGATAACTGACGTATTTATATATTTTCTTTTTCGTTTTAACCTTTAGAGTTTACAGCAAAACGACTGGTTAGTTTTTTTTTTTTTAGTTGTTAAAGATTAGAATATTTTGTCGAGTAATAATTTCGATATTAATGTACAAAATCATTTCATTGTTTTTCTGTTTTAATTATTAGCTGCAGCAATTCAGTTATTCTTGTAATTGTAAATGCATTAACCTATTTCCTCTGAAAGTTGAATAAATCAATCTAGAACATTTCACGTTTTATTGCGGACATTTTCATTTGAAACAACATGGTTGACAGAAACACAACCAAGAAAAAGATATGAAAATATTCTAAACATAATCTTCTAAATAATGAATGAATCTCTGTTAATAACCGGTATCACGGAAATAAAAAAAATATATAATTTTCTTCCGATTACAAACGAGACATTTAATGAACAAGACGTCAGGGAATGATTGAATATTTAACAGAATTGATGCTTCAAAAACCGAATGCTATCAGACATTCTCAAATGGCCATTATCATAATTCTAAGAGTTATTCAAAAACTGATTCTTAATTCTAATGTTTCTCATATTGTTTCCAACTATTTTTCGGCCTTTCTCGTTTGCGCTGCTATATTCAACAAGGACATGCGTATGGTTAATGTCGTTAGTGACCCAATTTCTGAGAGCATTCTATTATTCATAGGTCGACAGAACTAATCTTATCATCCAAGATAACCACCATTATTTTAATACATAAAGAGACCAACAATGGGAAATAACCTCAAATGTACATAATACCGGACAAAAACAGTACCACCCCGAAAATAACACCCACAAAGAAAATGCATATAACAGAACAATAAATAAAACCTATAAATTCAAAGAAAACAAACCAGAGAATCGGAACTACAGAAATAACCCCAGAATGAACCAAAGTCAACACATAACGAACAAGTACCAGGATCAGAAGAATAAATACAATAGAGAAATACACAATAAATACACAATAACTACAAATACATCAACATAATAAATACTGATAGTAGAAAGAATATTTAGGAATCACGCCCTAATAAAAGTTTTTTAGAGAAAAAAAAACAGAAGTACATGGACTCGGGATGGTCCACAACCAGGAGAAAGTGAAAATATCACAGAAAATCATTAACACACCCACAAATAGACATCCCAAGTAAAGTGCTATGATTCATAGCAACATCCCCAAAACCAAATATAGCAGAAATTTAAAAATGATGTTTCGGAATTCTGTAGAATATTGAGGCTAGCAGAACATTTTTTTGAAGAAGAAAACAATGATATATCACTAGTAAAAAAAAAAAAAAGAAGAAAAAGATCATCAACCATAGAAAGGTGAAAATGTAGTTCTTGACGAATTCTGTAACAAAATCTCGAACTTCACATTTGACAACCTGGAAGCGCTCCAAACAATGCCCACTTTTATCAGACAACAATGAAGGCAACTAAAGGTTCTAAAATTGGACAAATATATCGTTATAAATGAAGCTGATAAAGAAGGTACCGTTATTATTATGGATACAAAACAATACACAAGTATCATTCAGAATATACTACAGGGCGATGCTTACTATGGAAAAACCAGATAATACCAACTTCATAAAGTAATGAAAAAACTCACCAATTTATTACATCCATACCGGGACTTCTAACTTCTAAGAAAATGTGGCTATCTTACCAACTTTAGATATAAAGTAAGCAACCTTTATAGACTACCTAAACTACGCAAAATTAAACCGATCAACAAAACATGCAAAATAACAAAATCCGTTATGTGAATATACCCGAAGCAACCGACTTAAAACTCAGTCCTATAATATGAAGACCAGTTTACGAGACACAGCACTTAAGCAATTTCCTAGAAATCCTATTGAAATCTCCCATCAAACAAATTCGGAGCTTCATACAAGATGATCTAGATTTTCTCAGTCATCTACCAAACGGTGTAAACCATAATACTTACATAGTCTCAATGGATGTTGTGAATCTATATAGCAACATCTTACAAAACAACTGAATAAAGTTAATTAAAAACTGACTAGAAACGTTCCCTCATAATCTACAAAACCGTATCATTAGAAATTTCATCATTGAAAGCTTTGAATTCATGTTAAAACAATTATTCCTTGTTCAATGAAACAAAAATCAGGAACAGCCATGGGGACAAAGGTTGCACCAACATATGCCAACCTAGTTATGGGATACCATGAAGTAAAAAGTCTATGAAAGAACCTCAGAGATCTATGGGAGTGACTTCAGCTACTACATAAAAGAAAACTGGAAATGATATCTAGATGACTGTTTCATTCTATGGAAGGAAAATCTTGATAAACTGAGGACATTCCAAGCATCCATTTATAATATAATTCCTAGCAACCAATTTACTATGGAGTACTGCAACAAAAAACTTTTTAGACATGTTGATAACAAAAACAGACACTAAACTAGAAAGCGGCATGTATTTTAAACCTACTGGCACTCGACAGCACCACCTTTTCACATCTTCCCTTCCAAAATGCCAACGTACCAACTTTCCACTCAGCCTAGCCAAGCGAAGAGTCGCAAACCCAACAAGAGGCCACAGACTAGAAGAGAAATACTCAGCAAGAGAAAATACCTTCAAATTCATTTGACAATAGCTTTAGAAACTCAAACACATTCATTTCCACATACTCAAAAAGAAAAAAGGTTACCCCTAATATCTCCAATTTTAACCCAAATAAATCTAAAAACACATACAACTAAATAAGCCGATCCTACTAAATGACAAAAGCATGGAAAACCTATTTACAAAAATACCCACTCATAAGAACAACCAAAATTACTAAAAAAATGTTACTGACGTGTGCAAAACTACAAACCACAATTAAAGAGCCTTAGGTGAAAAGATGCAAACGACCCCACTGCGAAGTATGCAGTTACCTATTAGAAGGTCACGAATTTTACTTCATTGACGGATCCAAATTAAAAATTAAAAATAATTTCTCGTGCAACTGAGATAATTTAATATACATAATAACAAGCAAATGTTGCCAGGAACATTATATTGGTCAAACCGGACGGACACTACGACAAAGGATGAGAATTAATTGCCAACAAATTAGAAATCCCCACACTAGAAACGTACCCCTTAGCCAACATATAGAAGAATGGGGAGGAAAAAATCTGCCCAAATTTAATATCTTCCTAATCTACCAATTCGACTACAAAATCACCTAACAAAAGCGGAGCAATAAAGAAAAAAAAATTATCAGCAAGTTTAAGTCAAAACTCAACTCATTACATAAACCAGAGGCACGTCCTTCAAAATATATTCTACCATACTTTCCTTATCATAAGCGGCATGTAAAACCAGTTACGCCCCTTTATTTTATGTTTTATTCAAGGCATAAGACCCAGCACGTGGTAATATAAACATTTACAAACTTTTTGAAAAGCTGAAAGTGAAATCGGTTAAAGTAAAACAATTTAGAGTATGTCTGTATTTCTGAGATGAGGTATTATGTACACTATTTACATTATTCGGACTATTGTCCTCATCTTTGTCGCCATATTTATCACAACGTTTCGGCCGTTGTACGCTCCGGCCTTCTTCAGGTGGTTGCAATTAAAAATACTAACGACGAATCAAAATACTAACTATGGAAGGTAACATTTTTAGGTTACATGCGAATCAAAAATTACATGAAACTATTTGGGCATCATTTGATCGTCCCAATTATGAATAGAACTGCGAAAAGAATGCAAACGCGTTTTATAGGTCTTCTAGATCTATTTAAGAATCACTTCACTGTAAGGGCTGAATAAATTTAGAGAGAAGATTCATTCTTATCTCGTGCCCGTTTCTGGTCAAATGGAGGTTGGGTATAATCAGACCATTATTTATACTTTGTCTTTACCCACAAGATTCCGTACATGACGTGTCTCCTTTCCCTCTGTGAGACTTACTGATTGATTGATTGGTTTGTTTTTACGACTTATCAACTCTTCGTGGGTTATTTAAAGCCAAGATTTATTTCAGATTCCAGGAGGACTTCTTAGTATTTAGTCGACCACGTGTAGCATGAAAATTTTACAGCATATAAATGACTTAATCTGGTAATTCCAACAAGAAACTCTTCATTAATGTAAGTCTTTCAACATCTACAATAAAACTTTACACACACCGTACGTACAAACAAGGACATCTTTATGCACACATTCCCATTTACCTCTTTTTATGCCCTCCTTAATTAGTTTTGCTAAGGCAATAAAACGTTAGATTACTGTAAGTAATTTCCTTTGTATTTCTGTTGTCTATCGCATGTCCACATCTCGCACGAAACGTATCTATAATAAACTTGTGTCCTCTAAAATCATCGAAGAATCACATTTCCCGAAGAAATGGAAAAGGAAGAATCAACAGAATAACTTCCAATCTGGTTTCACTGTTTCAGCATTTGTTTTTACCAGTGTTCATCCAATATAAGACCCAAGAGCCATTCAAGATAGAGGGTTACTATATGGAGTTGTATTAGCATAAGAAAAATGATAGGATAGAAAGACAGCTGATGAGGTCAAATCAGAGGTCATTTAATTAGCAAATAAAATTTCACAGTTCAGGCGATGTTAAAAGCATAGAGTTGAAGTAGACTTTAGAAGAACCGGAAACTCAATATTAAACAGGAAACAAGGGATAAACCCCTAATCCTGTTCAAAAGACCAGGGAAGAGTGTGATTTGGATGATAGGGAAAGTTATCTACTTCTATTGCAGAAGGAAAAATAATGATTGCAGAATAAAATTTCAGAATTCAGGCGGAAACCTTAGAGGTATAGAGTTGAAAGAACCGGAAAACCAACTCAAAACAAGAGATAAAACCTCTACTCCTGTTCCAAAAATCGTAGAGGAGTATGAACCGGACAATAAGCGTACCCATCCAAATAGTGCAGGAGAAGAAAATAAATAATTAGTGAGGAACAATTCAGTCGGAGACGTTATAAATATAGAGTTGAAGTAGATTTTAGAAACAACCTGAAACATGATACTAAACTGGGAACAAATATCTGGTTCTATTAAAAAGGAAAAAAAAACAATCTTTCATAAAACTGACTTATACCCAGTTTTTATATAGAGTTACATTTTAAAGTTGAATTGTTTCTTTCAAAATTAAGTGAGATATGTCAGTTTTTTAAAAATCTTCTTTAGATGAGATATGCAGATGGCACAGTTTTGATTGCAGACACAGAAAAGAAACTGCAGAAACTCCTAGAGAAGGTTGGAAAGGAAAGTGAGAAGAAAGGACTAACTATGGTTGTCAGCAAGAGGAACGGCCCCAAATGCAAACTATGGAGATTGCAAAATCAAGCAAGTACGGGAAAGTGTTTTTAATAGAGGATGGAAAATGTGATACTAAAATCCAAAGTCACATTGGAATAGTGAAAAAAATTTCAAAGTATTCAGAGATATTAAAATTTTGTTAGAAAAAAAGAAACGAATTCTGAAATTATTTACATTATTCGGACTATTGTCCTCATCTTTGTCGACATATTTATCACAACGTTTCGCAATTTGTACGCTCCGGCCTTCTTCAGGTGGTTCGAAATTCCAACGACCTGAAGATGGCCGGAGCGTACAACGGCCGAAACGTTGTGATAAATATGGCGACAAAGATGAGGACAATAGTCCGAATAATGTAAATAATGTACATAATACTTCATCTCAGAAATATAGACAGACTCTGAATTCTGAAATGTTATATAGTCCTCCTATATAACATTGAATGCTGGACAATCTCCTCACAGACAGAGAAGAGACTTGAGACAACTGAAATGTTATTCTGCAAAAGGATGCTCAGAATCTTATGAACCCAACATGCGATTAATGAGAAAGATTTAAAGAATGTGTAAACAAAAAGGATGTTTATATTTAGAACAAATAACAAGGGAAAAGAGCTTAGAGAAAAGGGTAAATGATATTTTATGGCGATACACAATTTAAACAATATTTTTGATACATTTACCCGGTTCCGTATGTAGAAATAATGTTTTTGTGACCTACGGTGGCCTTTAATAATTAAGTATAACTCAAGACTTCAATGTATTTAATTACAACCGCAAATAAACTTCAACAGTATTTAATTACAACCGCAAATAAATACTTAACAAGAACAAAGAAGTAAAAGTCAACCAAAGATAATCAACCATTTCAGTGAATACCTTGTTAGTAACGCAGCTTGGCTTAACGCCCGGTAAATCCTAAATCATAACCCAAATAATCGATGTGCAATAATTCACACTAATTCGACTGGATAGTTCCACTCAATAATCACTGCAGTCAGTAGGCTGACGCCACAATTTATACACCTCACGGAAAACATATATTCATAAGTCCAGAGTGTCATGCTTGAATTTCAGTGTAAGTAGTTACACATTTTCTTCCGATATGACAAATATTTATATCTGAAATTTCCCCCTTCTGTCCGCTTTGATTAGTAGAAGAAATTGACTATAAAATTAAATTTTAGGTGTTTCCTAGTTCTCCACCACCACCACACGCACATACACACATTCGTTTTTTTTACTCAAGTGTCAAACTTTCCCAATGAAAATTGAAGATACCTGCGACACCTATGAACCTCATGCTGGATAAAGTTACGCAAATCCTATTCCCAATTTTGTTCTTAAATCGTACTATCAAAATCTGTAATACCCACATAGCATAAATCTTTATAGAGACAAGCTGATTTTATAGCTTATAGTAATTGAATGACTTAATCGATTGGTGCTTCGATCATACCTTGAAGGCAAATCCGATACGAGTAGAACTACTTGCGTTGCAGCCTTTACTTCATTAACGAAACGAAATCCCTGTCAAGACTTCTTTGTCTGACACATGAACCAAAAACGTTCGCTTTTGCAGCTTCCATTACACCGAGCTCAATTAATGAGGCCACTTCAGTCTGTGTATATATATATATATATATATATATATATATATATATATATATGAAGAAATATATTTTAATGTGTGCTATATTTATGTGATAAAGTGCTTAATATCAGAGATAGAGCGTATATAATATAAATATCAAAGAGAATATTGAAGTCAACACAGAGGCGACAGGCTGTTTCATGTTAGACGCAATCGTCATGCCTTTCGATAAATGACAAGTCAACCAAAGCGTTAGTGGGGTACATGTTCACTTTTTTATATATATATATATATATATATATATATATATATATATATATATATATATATATATATAGAGAGAGAGAGAGAGAGAGAGAGAGAGAGAATAGGAGAGAGATAGAAAGAGCGATAAGGTATATTTAGGCAGCGAGTACACGTCGAAATGACTTTGATTAAATTTAACTGGCTTTGACTGTTTAATATTTTATTGTATTTTCCCAATTTTTAAATCAAATGTTGCATTTTGGAAACGAACTTATATACAAAGTATATATCAGTGAAGAAATTTGGTGGGATTAGGGTAATCATATATAGTAATTCATCGAGTTCATAATAATCTTCAACGGAATGCAGAAAGCACTAGACGGCCGTTTCGTCCTATTTGGGACTCATCAGCAGTACGCATCCTCTACCGAGAGTCGAACCCAGACGATTTCAAGATAAACGTCATACCAACTGTACCACGGGGCCTCGGAGACAAAGAAGGACACAAACTAGACTCACACAGTTCCACATTAATACTCATTCAAGTATAAGGTTGGCTTTGGGGCACTGTTCCGAGGTTATCCACCAACTGTCCAGTGCTTTCTGTCTTCTCTTGAGGATTGTTCTGGGCTCGATGATTTACGCTGTTTACTCGTTACCCCACGAGGACGAGATATGACACAATGTCATTTTAAAGTGGGGACCCGAGCGCGTACACCCGGGCAAGGGACAAACATTGTCCACAACCGCCGCAACCGTCGCTTGCGCTGGCCTCTGTGCGAGAATCGATCCCACCCTCTGGGAGAGCGCGGCCTCAGGCAGCTGTACCCTAGGGCTGGGCACCTCTCAGTATACCTTTCTCAGTATAACTTTCTCAGTTGCCCCTCTGTCTTTTGACAGGGAATCCCCTGAGCGCACTCTGCCTAAGGACAGAGACGCGACTGAGAGCTGATAAGCCATGCGTTACAAATCCCTCCAAGGAAGAATTTTTAGGCTCGATGAATTACTGTATATGATATATATATATATATATATATATATATATATATATATCAAGTATATATTTTCAATATGCTTGACAAATTTTCTCTTTTGTCTCAACTCCCATTTCTTTCCAAAGTATTATGAATATATGAGACAAACTGCGTTTTAACAAGCTGTGATAACTGCATTTAAGTGATCACTTCTGGTAACACTCACCTACGACTAAATTATCGCCAAATGGAGTCCACCAAGCGACACAAAATTACGATCACCATTCATTCAATTTCTCTCGGTCCTGCTATGTAAAAGAGTATGACAATGCGAGAGAGGCTATAACGAAGGATACACTTTATGGAAACACTATCGTAACAAAAATCAAGGTAGTAAGCATTTCATAGATTGAATGACTAAATGTCTTCTGCATTTTCGGAATTATGATATAAGTAAATTATCTTACTCAGATTCGAGATGAAAGTACGTATCTCTTGAAAGCCAACCAAGTCGTTTATTTAGATCATATCCACTTACTATTGGTGGAATGTACATTATAATTATTTTCGAACCAAACTATATGAGGAGTATTGTATAGTTAGCACTTAAATGTTTATTTCCAAATGAAAATATAAAAAATATATATTTTTTTATTATAATATAAAGTCATAACGATGTGATTGTATCTTTATTGTATGTGCAGATAATATTCTTTTCATATTTTTCTTCTATCAATGACGATAATACATTCTGAACAGAATTTTAAACAAATTCACAGGCATGCGAAAATAGGATCATTAATATCGGGATGAGTGCGATCGCAGACTAGAACGATTGCGTCTAGCATGAAACAGCCTGTCGCCTGTGAGTGTTGACTTCAATGTTCACTTTTATATTTACATACGGTCTATTTCTGTGTGTGTATGTGTAATAGTGGACACTGAGGTCAAACTGTTTCGACAATAAAAGGATGGGACTAAGATGCAAAACTAGTAGCACGCTTAAATTCATGCATCCTGCGCTACAGTGAAAATAGCTCGACAGAGCAGATGCCATGAAAACAATAATTATTACGTCGGTGAGAAAGTGACTGGAGTCAAGACCGATCACATTGCATATACGTCTTTGGATTTTGTCGAGAACCAAGAGATGAACAGCAGGCGTACAAGACCAGATATGGCAACAGTATTCCATTCATGGACCATATGTCGATATGTAGAATCGAAAAACCTTCTGGTGTGACACAGAGGACCAACTTTCAAACATACTAATTGCAAAATAAAATCTTCCATATGCTTTCATATATTTCACCGGAGGACGAATCGCGTCGGCTAAAGAGTGTTTTACTATTATCTTATGTATAATTGGACACTGTGGTCATCACCAAGCAGAGGCAATCTGTTTCATGTCATGCCATGTGTGTTGTGTTTTAGCTCGACTATTTATATATGCTTGTCAATGGTGCATTACGTATAGTAAGGTCTATTGTACTATTTACATACGCTCTGTCAAATGATGTCGAGCACTTTTACCCATGAATATAGAACACCTTAAAACAAAAATTTTAACGTATATATATGTATATATATGTACACACACAAACACACACACACATATATATATATATATATATAATAAGCAATCTACTTCAAACCGAAACATACAGCCATATCACCAAGGACTAGGTTTTTTTTCATTAATTTAGACCCATATATATATATAAAAAAAACTTGTGAGAAAGCAAGAAAAAACAGAATAAAAGATTATTATTAAACAGAAAATGTCTAATAGATAGATAGATAGATATTGACATAAGTAAATAGACGATTACTGTGGTTTGATATTTATTATAGTGAGTAAAACTCAAGACAGGGAAAATGTGCACCCAATCACTTACTGGCAATGCTTCATTTAAAGAATTTAAACTTTGTTATATCGAGGAGCATTATCATAATAAAAAGCAAGACAGGATCATAGAATAACTTGTCCAGAATAAATTCTGAATAATGACGTTTCTTCCATGTAATTTCAATAATAATATATGTAATAATTTCATTTTTATTTTCTTATGTACATGTTTATTTTTCAATAGAAATTAAAATTTATTTCAAGGATGATTTCGGTTCAAAATACACACCTGAGTTCGTGAGACTTTGGTAAGAGCAGATTTGATTTTAATAATAAACAACTAAAATTAGCAACCATGTCAAGAATAAAACGTTTTCTTGTTTGTATTCATTTCATGTACCGTGTTCTTTCAGAATGGGGCTGATAATGGTTCTCCACCTCTTCCTATTTTTTGTAGTTCGTTGTAAGTTTTGTCTTTTCATCTTTCTTTGCAGTTCCTGTTCTGCCATCCAACATAGTTAAGTATGTTACTTGCTGATTCCCTTCGTGTCTCTTGCCTTCAATATGCCCTGTGAGTGTCAAATTCTCCGAGCTCTCTTTCTAATTATATATTCTTAATGTTTCAAGTGTCTCTTTCTGCTTCTAAGTATAAGCGTATTTTTTGTTTCCGTTTTCATTAAAGCTTCCTTGTTATTCAGATGGTCAGTCCATGGTATTCTCAGCATCTGTATGTAGAAATACATTTCTCTAACTGCATGTCTCTTCTTAACCTGTGAGGAGATTGTTTAGCAATCACTGATATTACATAATTTATTTCTAACGAATTTTTCCTGCTTTTTAATACTTTGCTTATCTTCTTGAAGACACCTTTTGCTATTTCAAGGCAACTTCAGATTGTGGTGTCAAAGTTTCCGCCCTCTGTTGAACACTTCCCAAATATTTACATTTTTGTACTTGCTTGATGTTGGCATCTTCAATTCTTAGTTTGCATCTTGAGAGTAGAAGAAGAAGAAGAAGGAGGAGGAGCAGAAGAAGAAGATGGTGGAGCAGAAGAATGAGGAGAAGAAGAAGGAGAAGGAGGAGAATTATAATAAGAAGAAAAAGGAGGAGAATTATAATAATAAGAAGAAGAAGTAGGAGGAGAATTATAAGAAGGAGGAGGAGGAGAATTATAATAAGAAGAAAAAGGAGGAGAATTATAATAATAATAAGAAGAAGAAGTAGGAGGAGAATTATAAGGAGGAGGAGGAGGAGAATTACAATAATAATAAGGAGGAGGAGAATTATAATAAGGAGGAGGAGGAGGAGGAGAATTATAATAATAATAAGGAGGAGGAGAATAATAATAATAAGGAGGAGGAGAATTATAATAAGGAGGAGGAGAATTATAAGAAGAAGAAGGAGGAGGATAATTATAATAATAAGAAGGAGGAGGAGAATTATAATAATAATGAGGAGGAGGAGCAGAATAAGAAGAAGAAGAAAAAGGAGAAGAAGAATAAAAAGAAGGAGGAAGACGAGGAGGACGAAGAGAACAATAAGAAGAAGAAAGAGCAGGAGAATAATAATAAGGAGGAGAAGAAGAAGAAGAAGAAAAATGTTTTTCATTACACGTGACTTTGCCTTGTAAATGAACTGCGCCTAAAATACGTTTAAATATTCGTGTGTCTGTGAAAGTCAAAAGATTGAAGTAACAGATAACTAACATGCAATACATTATCGTCATAAAGATTGACAAAAATAAAACCCAATCATCATTTGATCAGTGAAAGGAAAAGAGATGTTCAAAGAGGTTAATTAACGGTGGTAAAATGATTAATACTTCGGGTAGAAATTTACAAAACTTGGTAAATCAATTTAAATATACACTTAAGAACCCGGAACTGAATATTTATAAATCCTGAACAGTTCTCAAATGTACATTAGTATGAAATGAATACAAACTATTTCGGGTAGAGTTTGAACTCGATTCGCCTCTTACCATTTTACTGCCGTTAGCTTTAAGATCACTTGCACCTCAAGATTCAAAGACCATGACTATAATGACTAGTTTCTTGTTTCTACAATAATATGGTAAATGGTGAGAAGATAATGCAAAAGAGTTTATGTCACGTACCTTCTATTATAGTAATGCCAAGCTATGGTGGAAACAGCCAAGCAACGATCAAGACAAATATTGCTTACAGCTTCAAAGTGTAGGAAGTAGTGGAGACACACGATCAACCTCGCCATGAAGGAGAGGGGCACATAGAAATAGTAATCATAATTTTTCAACTTTTAATCATGTTTTACTATTATTTTTTTCTGTTTAATTTCACTTGCTTTTCATCTTGTAATATTCGTAATTATATTATCTTGAATTTTTATTAGATGAAGCATTTTCAGCCATTACTAATTTTTTACTAGTATTTCTTTCCTCTTAATTTAAATTGGCTTTCATCTTTTAGTATTAACAATAATATTGAATATCTTATTCGAGTAAGCCATTGGCAACCATTATAGATTTTTGAAAAGTATTTCTTTCTTCGTGAGTTTTTTAATAGACGAGGAATTGTCAACTTTTATTAATTTTGGTTAGTTTTTCTTTCATCTTAATTTCTATAGTTTACCTTTAGTAATAGTAATAGTAATTGCAGTAAGAACAGAACCAGTGAATAAACTAATACCAAAGCGTTATTGCACTTTACTCTGACTACTCGTCTATTGACAGATGTTACAGGGCGCTTTTAATACCTCCTAGATCTTAAGGGGAGGTAACTGATGATTTATCAGTACAGTAATATTATCTGGAATCTTTCATTAAATGAAGCATTTTAATCAATTTAAATTGATACGTATTTCTTTCATGTTAATTTTCACTGATTTATTTGCACTAGTCTAAAAGCAACTGAAATGATATGAGTGAAGGAATAATCGAAATTACGGAACTCATGGTAACGTTCCATCGAAAATATTTGAATGCTATTATATCAAATACTACTAGTAGCAAAAATAACATGAAAAAAATCATTCAAAATGAATAACAAGAAAAGCGACATTTAAGATATTCGAATTCTATTTTATATTATCGGACAAGCGACAAAAATACGTTTAAAGAAAGACCAGTCAAATGTTATAATAATTGTCAAGGTTTAATCCTAAAAAAATTAAATATTATTGTATGTAATATTAATAGCGTAACAAACAATAAAAGAAATAAGATTAAATAAATTCTAGCAAAAAAATTAATAAAAATCAATGAAATTTAACCGCAATTTCAAAAACTTCACCTCAAGTAAAATGTCGAATACACCATTGTTCTTGTTCAGACTAGCGGAAGTTTGAATATCTGTATGCCAGGTTTATCTCCATAGAGGAGAGGTTAGACGACCTCTCGACCAATGAGAATCGCTCGCGGGAGTGTATGGAAAATAGTAACGATACCTTCTCCATTTTCTTTCTCTTCTTTGACTTTACTCACAAACATCTTCCTTTTGTTTATCAAGCCGTCAGCGGAGACAGGCGTCACGTCAACGACTCGAGATGCAGCTTCCGCAGACAGGACACATTTCATTGCACCGAAAGTAATATTATTGTACAATTTTTAGGCAGGGAGTCTTTATATACAATCCATATACGCACATTTATTTCCATTCCTTTCTTTGTTCATAAAACTGCTTTCAGTCTCCTCCACCGAGGATGGTTTCGTTTTATACATTGGCCGTATCCCGACTCATATAACCTCCCCCTTTCTTCCAACCAAATTCCCAAGTTATCCTTCTATAATCGTCAAGGAAGAATGATATTGTCAGTTGCGACTTCCGGACAGAATATCCGCGCGGCCTTGTCTCAGTGGAGTTTGGTAAATTGCCTTGAAGAGTTTCAATTGTAATTAATGACCGGAGGCGAGAAACGTGATATTAGAAACTATTAGAATAGTACTGTTACTTTTAATAGTAAAATGAGTAAACCTAGGTACCAATCTAGTCAGTCACTCAGTCAGTTATGCGCTATGCGTGATAAATGCTTAGGCGATCATGTGTCTTTCGATACATGACTGATGAGGCAGATTTTTTTCCGCGGTGGATTGCCATTTCTTTATGCGGTAGACCAGTTGCCACCCAAGGCTACAGAACCCGGTCTCTCCTACTATTTACCCATAGCTGGAGGGAGAAGAATAGAATTCATACCATTCCCAATGGTATTAGCACGTAAGAGAATATAATAGATTAGACTGGAAATTCTTAAATCCGAGCCGCTATTCATTAATCTACCATGGTTGTACGGTGGAGTAATGTATAGCGGCTCAGATGGGGGAATCGGAGAGCCGAGTTCGAATTCCAGTCGAATCCATTACATTCACTTACGTGCTAATAACCTTGGGAAAGGTATGAATCTTCTTCCTCTATGGATAAATAGCAGGGAAGATCGGGTTCTATAACCTTGAATGACAAAAAGAAATGGCAACCTACTGCGGGAAAAAACATCTGCTTCGTCAGTCATGTATCGAAAGACACATGATCGCCTAACTGTGTATCACGCATGGCACATAACTGACTGACCAATCTAGTACTATAATTCGTGAAGTCAAGGTACCATAGAAAAAAATCTTATCAGAACAAGGTCTATGGGAATATTTGTAAAAAAAAAATAGCTAAATGTAAAATACGTTAGAAGCCGGGATGTTCACGATATCAGGTGCGCCAAACCACAAAATCACATAAGAAAATATTAATTATAGTAAACTAGCTTTCACTGTTAGGATGTCGTAATAATCTTATCTACCTGATTTTCCAAGATTTCTTTTATTAACCAAATTACAGGCGACCCAAAGAATGCTGTCATTAAAAGTCCAAATGATGCAGCCTTTTTATTTGTCATTTCCCGCTCTTTTTATGTACAAGCACTGAAGATATTAAGCGTTTTGCTTCATCCACCAGACGATCTATTTTACGAGTTCAAATCTAACATATATGACTCTTTAATTCAGAATTCAATGTTCAGAACTTTTCCCACAAATGAATGAGCAGAACGAAACGGCATTCGTTCGAACTATGCAGGTAGATGATGTTGTGGATTTTCGGGTGATGCCTTCGCCTTGTCTGAATGTAATTTTGTTATACATGTATTTTGGGGATTAAAATGCTATCGTCAGCCCACAACGCGATTGTAAAATTACAAGCAAAATCATATATGAGATAAATAAACATAGACAAAAACGATAAAATGCTTTAGTATACATTTCAGAGAAACTATTGCATATTTTAAAGAATATATATGCATACAGAAATAAAGTAGCTTTGCTTATCTGTAGGTGGCAACCTGTTTTATCAGAGAACTGTCCAGGGTGTCTACCTCCTCTAGCTATCGAAAAATGAAGAGAAAGAAATTTTGGAATTTTATTTCATTTACTGGTAAAACTCTTGTTCATGGGAGTATTTTATATTTATTTGACAAGTTTTTATAATCTTACTTTTTCTTTGTTGTTAATTACCATTCTTATCTGTATTTTAAAGTAATTTTATTGCTTAATATTACATTCCGTGCTAATAGGAATATATACTTGAAAACAAGGTGAATAAAATAAGTAAAGGTTTATTGTAACGAACCAGTACAATATGAATAAAGGTAACAGTTATGCACAAGGTCGTCGCAAGTCAATCCAGTAGTGAATGCTACTATTGGAAGGTCGGTAGTTCTCGCGTAAGTCTGAGTCGTACTCAACACATCCCAGCTAGTATATTTAGATACCCCGCCACGAGGGTTGCATTTGGCACAAGGCCGGTTTAACGTGGGTTCTCCGAGCTCGTAGGCTCGGCCAAAAATATTCCCTTTTGAGCCCGTATAAACGGGTTTAGGGGCAGTCAACCTCCCCAAACGAGACTCTGCCCTTCAGGGGAGCCTCGTCCGAGTTCCTCTCTGTCCGAAGGCAGAGAGTTCGACTGTCGAGCTGGAACAGATACTAGCTAGAAGATTTAGCTACCCACCCACAAGGGTTGCATGTAGCACAAGGCGGGTTTAACGTGGATTCTCGGAGCCCGTAGGCTCGGCCAAAAATATTCCTTTTCGAACCCGTATAAACGGATTCAGGGGCAGTCTACTTCTCCGAACGAGACTCTGCCCTTCGGCAGAGCCTCGTCCAGGTACCTCTCTGTCCGGAGGCAGAGAATTCGACTACCTGGAACAGATCCCAGTTAGTATATTTAGCTATCCCCACCCACGATGGCTGCATGTGGCACAAGGCCGGTTTTCCGTGGATTCTCCGAGACCGTAGGCTCGGCCAAAAATATTCCATTCGAACCCTTATTAACGGGTTCAGAGTCAATCTACCTCCCCGAACGAGACCCTTCCCTTCGACTGTTTAACTGGAACAGGTCGCAGCTAGGCTCCGCAGTCCGCTGACTCACAGATACATACAGGTATCTACTACCCACAGTACAGTCACTAATGGGGGTGACAGGTTATTCCATTACATCATTTTTTTTTTTTCGTTATCAATTATTATTTTGATTTCAGGCTACTACATAATCTAGTAATGAGGGTTGTGGGTTATTTAGTAATTTATTTGTCGCTATCACTACAATGCCATTCACCAAACAAACATTTAGATTCCAGCAGGCCTTTCTGCTATAGATCGATAGAATATAATGTGGCTAATCACGTGAGATGCTGGTTACATACATTGATTTATAAAGTGATAATCCGTCGGACGCTCAAGGAAAATCTAATTTATAAGTGTTGCTTAATAAAAATATCGGATAATGAATAAATTCAATAAAATAAAAATGACTTTCTATTTATACTTAAGTTGACGAAGATTTTTCTGGCATCAAAATGACTATTTTTGTCATTCAAGACGTTTAGAATTTTTAGAATTTAATTATCACAGACTGAGATAAAGAATTGCCACTGATTTGCGAAATTATTTTCGGAATAATAACATAGTAATAAAATATAAACTAAATTAAAAAAAATAAATAAAGTTTCTGGCAAAAATATAGAAAAAGAAATGGACACCACACTAGAAATATTTTTATACTAATCTTCACCGAATATCAGACCAAATGTCAATCAAAGGTGTCTATATACATTTTGTCCTTAAAGTTCGTGTGCACTTTAAAAAATTTATAACTTTATTTGTATTTGCGATAGAAATAATTTGTAAAAAGGATTAGAAAGAAGTAAATCTATATTTTTTAATGTTTTATTGAAATTTTATTGAAGTTTATGGATGCAACACTTTCGTCGCTGATACATGGCCTTCCAGACCGTGGCTTATCATGGACGGAGCCTGTCTCTTTAAATTTTTTCATCCATTTAGCAATAGTGTTCCTATTGAGGTGGTTCTTTATTGTATTCAATTCTAAACTTTTTTTGTACAGCAATAGTAGATTTCAGTTCAGCCAACCAAAGAACACAGTTTACTTTTTCCTCAGTTGAAGCCATGGATCAAATTGATTCTGGAAAAAAGAAAATATTTTTTTTACTTATCTAAAAATTGTTACAAATTTTGTGGTAAAGAATTATTCAATAACTATACTTAAAACTAGGTACATTAAACTTTATAACATTTTTTACAGATTATTTCTATCGCAAATACAAATAAAGTTATAATTTTTTTAAAGCACAAACGAACTGTATGGGCACCCTTTCAACGACAGAAAACACAAGAACTGAAGTTCTTGGGGTTATACAGGAATGATGACAGTTACCCTTAGAGCTCAAGATTTTAATGATTGAGAAAGAATCCTGCCAGGAGTTTGTTCTATAAAGCAGCAGTTCTTAGGGAGAATCTGTCCGACTTGAACTTCCTCCTTACTAATGGAATACAAAGGGAATGGGGATGATACACACTTCCCAGGTTTAAAGGTCAGGGGTTGTGACACTAAGTAAGGTTGTCTGTCAGAACACATGCCATGGAAATAGCAATAGAGCAGCGATAGGCTCGTGATGTTTTGTCTGTGGGAAACAGGTTGTAGGGTAAGAAATAATTCATCACCCACGTAGATGTTTCAGAAATCTGTTAAGACAAACGCCTGAGGACACTAAACAGCTCCAACTCAGATATATCACCAATATTCCATTTGGGGGTCTAATTTGGTTCTTGTAAATAAAGAGTATAATAGGCAAACTCAGACACTTACTGGAGCGGCACAATGACCCGACCATTTTTCCAGCAACTTTAGAAATAGCTCAGATATATGAGTTCTACTTGAGGCCTGGGGAGACCAAATAGACGTTCAAAACAAGAAGCCAACTTGAGAGGACACCCATCCTGATGGATGGATGAAAGTTCTGGGTCTTCTCGCTGGTGGGGGAATGTTATTCGTTTGGTTTTGGCCATATTGAATGTTAAAAGCCAGTCCATTGATCCACCTGGACTAGGTCAGAGGAGAGATCAGCCGCCATATTCTGGTCTTCCAGATTTTTGGAGGTTCAACTATAAACTGTTGTATCAACCTCATAGATACTCACTGAAGATCGGATATAAGCAGACATTTTTATTTATGTGCCAAACATAAAAAAACGGTTTTCGCCTGAAATAACTCTAATCCTTGAAGGAATTAGTTTTTTTTTCTAATTGATTGATTTGATTTTTACAGGTTATTTGAAGCCAGAAAATATTTACAGATTGTAAAATATTTTGAAGATAATAATTTTGACTGATATAAATTCTACTAATTAATCCATAGCTGGAGGAGTGATGGTTTCATAATTTTCCCGCACGTATTTGGTCGTAATTAAATAAAATGAATCCGGCTAGAATTGAAACTCAGCTCTCTGATTTCCAATTCCGAGGCGTTATCCTTTACACTATACACATATCCAAGATTTTAGCCCCTGTTATTGTCAAATGATCAGCCATCTAGGTACTTAAAGATTCCCTCCGTGTCTCTTGCCTTCATTATGCCCAGTGAGTGTCAAATTCTCCGAGCTCTCTTTCTAATTATATATCCTTAATGTTTCAACTGTCTATTTCTGATTCTAAGTATTAACGTCCTTTTTTCTTTTCCGCTTACGTGTTACTCAGATGATCAGCCCATGGTATTCTCAGCATCTTTATGTAGAAACACATTTCTCTTACCCCAAGTCTCGTCTTAAATTGCGAGGAGATAGTTCAGCAATCCCTGTGATATAGGACTGATATTACATAATAATTTAGCGCATTTTTCTTTGTATCTAACGAAATTTAGCTGTATTTTAATATTTTGCTTATTTTTTGGAAGACACCTTTTGCTATTTTAACGCGTCTTCGAATCACCACATATTTACATATATATATATATATATATATAATGGACTCTCCCGTCGGTTTCGACTTATGAGGATCTGCCAGCTTATTGATTCAGTTATGAAAGTTTATGCGATAATCTTAAGTGGCATTTAAGACTCGCTAGTGATTTACAAAGGAGGCCACATATGGAGCAGGTGTGAGGATTGTGGGATGAGATCACTGTTATATTGGCTGACCTTTTAGATCTTGCTCTCGCTTCTTGAAGATGATTCAGACAAGCAGATTGAAAATTGCTAAAACACGTTGATCTCCATTGTACCCAATCCAAAGCTAAGCGCTCAAGGGTGTTATGTGGTATATTAACTGCTGACAAGTTGCTTTTCAGTTTGTCTTTGTATCTTAGCCATGGACGTCCTACATTCCTGTAGCCCTGATCTAACTTGCTGTACATTAGGATCTTGGGTATCCTGTCATCAGACATTCTCAAGACATGACCAGTCAACCGTAACTGAGACTGTATGAGAAAAGTCTCGATTCCTCCAATATTACACCTGTTAAACAGGTCTACGTTAGATGTCCTAACTTGAAGCTTAACTCCACAGATTGCACGCAGACAGCTTTTATGGAAAACATCCAGCTGACGTGTATGGTACTATATATATATATATATATATATATATATATATATATATATATATATATATATATTAAGCAATATATATTGCTTAACTTGATGATCGTGCGAGAATCAGTTGAAGCAATTGCGAACTTTTTGCGAATACATTAGCACTATATATATATATATATATATATATATATATATATATATATATAAAAATATAAAAGTGAACATAGAAGTCAACACTTAGGGACGAGAGTCTGTTTCATGCTAGATGCAATCCTCAGGGGCCTGACGATTGCGTCTAGCATGAAACAGACTGTCGCAGTTCACTTTTATATTTACACATGCTTTATCGCTGATATTAGCACTTTATCCCAGAAATATAGCATATCTTAAGGCTGTATATATATATATATGTATGTATGTATATATGTATTTACTATAGTACCATTTTTTCATTAATAATTTTTCTCATTCATTTGAAATTGACGCAGCATCGTTCATCGTAAATTTCCACAAATTAATTAAAGTGAGACACTTTTAACTGAACTGTCCATTAATTAAAAATCTTCTAAATTCAACTGAATTCTGTTTGAATTTCTGGCATGAGAATTTATCATTATTTACACTTTTTACATACGAACTATCCTTCTAATCTTATCACAACTTATCAGATCGGGCAAAGCGGAAACCATATTGCTTGCCTGAGAGCAGATTATGTGATGTGAGGTGGTTAACCACCCCGGTATTGATTAGGGCTTCGAAGACTTTGCCGAAGAGGGGAAGGAGACTGATAGGACGGTAGTTGGAAGGGTCAGAGGGGTCGCCGGAGTTCTTGAAGACAGAAACGATCGAAGAGGACTTCCAGGAGTCAGGAAAACAAGATTCCTTGAGGCAGTAGTTGTATAGTTTAGAAAGGGCAGGCGCCAGTTCAGGCGCGCATAAAAACTGGAACTACTGAAGACACTTTCCAAAAAGCGGGAAAGCAAAAGGCACCCAGGAATTTATTTCTTTTTATGTGTCATGTCATTTCAGGACGTAGGCGATCATGGCTCTCCACCTCCCTCTGGCCCTTCAGCCCTCAGCAAGCACTTTCCATCTACTTCCTCCCTTAGACCATGTTCCGTCATCCACCTAATCAAGCTCGTCAGGTATGTCACGCGCTGCTTTCCCTTGTCTTTTTTTTTCTCCCCCACCTTTTTTTCGGTAAGTATTCCAGTCGAAATGTCGGCGACTATACCACTAAGTTACGTGTGAGGCGGTTCGTTAGCAAGCCAGTGGGACGAAAAACCAAACCTAACGAAGTGCGGAGAAAATCTCTGAGTCAACGGTTGATGTCTCCCTAAACGACCGGGGAGAAGGCAACGGGGAACCACTCCACTACATATCCCAAGACAAATCATGGCTTATAACTCTGGAATTTATTACCAGTTTTAAATAGAACAGGAGCCAGTTCAGGAGAACATTTCTTAGGGACAATTGTAGGAATAATGTCAGGTCCGCAGGTTTTGGGGGATTCAATTTAGAGATGATAGCAGAAATCAAGAAAGAAGTTATATGTATATCACTCGATAAAGAGTTGGTTCAAAGTTGAAAGTCAAGCAAAGATAGTCCAGATGAATAGAAGTGGAAGAGAATTTACGAGCAAAACAGCAAATGTTAACACCTCAAATTGATTGAAGACAATAAGTATAGAAGATTAACTTTTATTTAACACACTATTACTGACCCCGCCAGTTGTCACGAGTGCGAAACTTTTTAGGTACCATATAGTACCCCATTCTATCAGCAAAGAAATACTAAGCTCCTTAGCGAACACTTTTACAATTATTAAGTGTACATTCACACATAGACACACACATAGACACACACAGAAGCAAAGGCGTAACAAAATATTTGACATGATACAACCGATTATTAAATCCAATTTTGAGCGCTTAGGTGCTTTGATTTCTTTTTCTAAGAATGAACCTCGAAATGTTGTGTTAGTGTTGCGTGTCCGCATCAGGCTCATTTAATATAAATATTTTGTATTTCGGCATTTTGTATTTAGAAGGTGAAATCAAAAGAACCAAGAATAAGATCAAATATATGAACTTTGGTAAATTTCCCGATTGTATGAAACAACTAACTCGTAAATATGAAAAATTTAATAAAAATTGGAGAGACAGAACTTGGCGATAGTATTTGACATAAGACACACTCACTCACACACACATATATATATATATATATATATATATATATATATATATATATATATATATATATATATATATATAACTTAGCTTATCTGTTGGTGACAACCTGTTTTATCAGAGAACTGTCCCGTATTAAATAATGTCGGATTAATATATATATATATATATATATATATATATATATATATATATATAATGTCGGATATATATATATATATATATATATATATATATATATATATATATATATATATATATATTAATCCGACATTATTAATTAAGATAAACGTTACTTTTAGGGAGTACACGTGTTTAACCTTTTTTCTCTTATTATCTTTAAGAATGTGTTATAGTGGAACACACCTATTCTATAGTTAATATACTCTCCCACCTATAATAAGTAGGAGTAGTTAGAGTAACGAGTCGCTCAGTGAGTTGGTCTGCGTTCAGTCTGAAGTCGGACGACCAGCTGACCGGTTGAACTCTCTGCCTTCGAGCGGGGAGGAACCCGAAAGAGGCTACGCCAAAGGGCGGATTCTGTTTCAGGGAGGTAAACCGACCCTGAACCCGTTTATGCGGGTTCAATTGGCATATTTTTGGGCCGAGCTCACGGGCTCGGATAACCCACAATAAATAACCGGGTTTTAAAAGGACATATTTTTGACCGAGCGCATGGGCTCGGAGATCCCACGTTAAACCGGCCTTGTGCCACATCATGCCCCCGTGGTGGGGGGACTGAATATCGCTCAGTGAGTTCGTCAGTCAGTCGATGCTGGACGACCGTTAGTCGGATACTAAAGTATCAGCGACTACAATTAGATTTACTCTGCGTCATACATATTATATGAAGTTCCTAACGTTTTGTACGTCGAACCTATTTTAGGACCGACTTAGTACAAATACAAGCCTCCACTGTGAAATCACTCCATAACAGAATGAAATTAATATAAGCTTACGTATATTGAGGGGTTCCCCTTAAGCAAAATATACACCCGAACAGGAATCAAACCTCTATTCCCTTTTCCATCCGTGAGGAGAAGGCTTACAATATACATACATGGCTTTAAATTGACTATACTATCGCTCGTTTTTCTGAAATGTTGTCTATGGTTACCCAAAAAATTATTTTTAAAATATAAGTGTTTGATGATTTGCCTTAAGCTTTTCCATATATGATTAGTGAATATAGTTTTCATTTAATAATATTATCATCTAAAACCCTGAAATTAATACAGAATTTTGAGAGATGGAAAACTTTTTTTCTAATTAATTTGTTTTTAAATGAAAACAATTGTAAAAACTCATTATTCATCGAAATTGTTTTTCTTAAGACAACAGTGTCCTCAATATTATTTATAAAAGTAATTAAAAGTTTTTTTCTAATTAACTAATGTCAGTTTTATTGTATTTTTATTTCGCGATTCAGAGCAAATTTTGACAAACAAAAGTGATGATTAACTTTTCCAAGGAATCCTGCTTTTATCTAATATTAATATAAAGAGGACGAAATTGTAATTTCTCGAAGTTTTGTGAAATTAAGTAAATGGAGGTAACAGATGTAAAAACAATTTTTTTTCAAGATTTTCTAAAATAATTTTCAAAAATAATTTCATTCAATTGTTAATAAGTCCTGGAAATTTCATTAAAATTCGGAAATTATTTGATTTTTGAAGAATTTCTAAAATAGGTTGATTTTAATGCCATAAAAGACGCTAAAAATCCTTTTACTAATGTTTGGCCCACGCGCTGACGCAAAAAAAAAAAACAAAATTTAATCAAAATTTCTAATGTGGTAGAAAGGATTAAACATTTTTTTACGCATTTCACCCCAAGCAAGGCGGGAAGCCACTAGCACACAAGGGGTTAGAGAGAGTTGGAGCAAGAGCAAATAGGAGTGATAGAGGAAAGGATGAAGAGAAGGATAGGGGATAGATCAAGGCATCTGGAGATATCAATTGACATTACATTTGAATAGGTGGAAATTATAGCTATCAGGGAAACAGGAAATGGGGAGGGTGTTCCACAGGCGAGAGGTGCGAGACATGAAGCTATTGAAGCAGAAGAGACGGCTACATTTAACACTTTCGACAGTGAATGAGTGTGAGCGAGATGCCAGCCTAGTAGAACGCTTAAATTCATGAAGTCTGGGAACCAGCGAAGTCAGCTCATCGGAGCAGTTACCATGAAAGTATTTATAAAAAAGACAGAGGGGGGCGGCGGCACGTCTGTGAGAGAGCGACTGCAGACGAGATGCCAGATCAAATGTAATTAGTGTAATTGCGCTATCAGATGATTTGCCATATCTTCGAGACAAAATATGATTTTTGGAATTAAAATAAACCGGACCATATCTCTTGTCGACAAGTCATTTTGAAGAAGCATGATGAAAATCCGATTGATTTTATAGTCGATTTATTATTAATACAATGAACTGATTCTTTTTATTAAGTCCAAAGTTTTCTCTAACAATCGTAAAATCGATTACTATTAAATATCGATTTTAAATGTCTGAAAATCTTCAGTTTTTCGTCCAATTTCTTTTCATTGACCAACTTCACTGATTTCTTGTCGTTTTGCATATTTTGCAAAGTTAGGTTGACGAATATGCAAAATTCATTGTGCCCAGACGATCCTATAATTTAGATTTTTTTTTCTTTTCAGCATAAATATTTTCAAAATCAATTCATACCTCCGAGATGTGATTGCATAAATAATGCATATTTACTGCATATTTACGCTTGGAGACATTCTGCAATCCATATATATATATATATATATATATATATATATATATATATATATATATATATAATTAATACAAGTAAAAAGATTTGCCACTTAGCTGATTGATGTTACACAACCTGACTCCAGAATTCATTCCATCTAGCCGTTAAAGAGTATCAGCAATTGACTGCTTAAAATCCTCGATTTTTCTTTTTAATATGCATTTTTCATTAGTAGATATGTGTGTGTGTGTGTGTGTGTGTGTGTGTGTGTGCCTTCGCGCCCATGCACTTGGCTGCGCGTATGTGCGTACGAATAGAATGCCGTGGTTATTTATCCTTTTCGTCGTTTTTTTTTCTCTTTACACTCACTGCTTATTGGTTGTTTTCCTCTCCTCTTTTTTCACCTGTAGCCCTCTTGATTTCCAGCTTTCCAAACATATACTGTTGCTGTTACTTCTTGATATATATAGAGAGAGATATTGTTACGAATTTGCGACAAATAGTGACATAAAACCCATGTTCAAAAAAAAAAAGAAAAGATGCATTTGCTCAGAGAGGAGCAGATGACCAGGTGCCAATAAACAAACACAAGATCAATGTTTGTAAATAAACTTATATAACAAAAACAACCTAATATGGAAAGAGTATGGGATAACAAACGTAAAATCAATAAAAGACACTTATTTGACAACAGGTATGAGTTCAAGCATTTGTGTTTTATGAATTTGTAAGTTTAAATGTTCATAATAATAAATAGATCGAATTTCTTTAAAATGATCAAACAAATGTCGGTAGCTCTTCTTTCCTAAATATAAGATATAAAACTCCGGAAGAGTACTTGTATTTTGTTACGCCTGTTATAATCACATTGCATCCAAGATGAAATTGGGATGATTTCTTTGGGTATAATATTATTTTATTCTCTACACATCAAGTCGTTGAATATATACATGGTCTTCGGGAATAATATATATTTTTTATTCCCTGCACATCAAATAGTTGAATAAATTCAAAATCTTCGGGAATGATATCTCCTTATTCCTTACACAACAATTAAAAGAACAAGTTCATAGGCGCAATTCTCATGAGCCCCCAATAAGCGTTGATTTACTCGCGATCAGTTGCGATCAGAGATTATCGGGAAACTACAATTACAATTCAAAAACCCCCACATGTTTTGGGTTACCGACTTTTACTTACTCTCCTAGGATGTCAATCGTGTCTAGTTATCAAGCGAAACAGATTCCTTTTCGCCATTTTTCAGGTGAGACAGGACTCAGTCTAGACCGAAAATAAAAAAGAAAAGAAAAACAAGAAAAGAAGAGAAAACACAAAGAAAAAAGCGTGTCCCTTAATAAACTGATCATACGTCTGATTCAACATTCAACATTGAGAGCCATGTCACAATATATATATATATATATATATATATATATATATATATATATATATATATATATATATACCGGGTGTGACAGCAAAACAGTCCAAATCGTGTAACAACAAAACTGTCCAATTGTTAGATTAAGCTTTGGACCGTTGTATCTTAGAAATGATTAAAGATATCTTACTGGAATTCTCCGACGATTTTATAACACTAGTGGACTCTACTTTGAGCAATAAGAATGCGTATTTACTGTCCAAGCTTAACAGAAGAATCGTGATGAAATCGATCATAAACGAAAATGATATGTTCATCATTAATTAATTATTGCTAAGGATCGGAAGCTCATGAAGTAGTAAGATGAAGTTCATATATATATATATATATTGTTCCAGGATCATTTTCCACCTTATTCAAGATGATATTCGCCCTCTTTAACCTTCGAATTTCTGTCCTGTAATAACAAGGTGCCTCACACGTTTCACCTACGATTTCATTTTTATGTCTTTTTTTCACTGCTTTTTGAACTGTCATAGTAGAAATTTCTCTCTCACGGGCCAAAAGTCTTATGATTTGATTTGGACCTTTTTTAATTGATCTCTTTACAACTAAGTTAAAATGATGATCCCTCTTGCTGTTGTAACAGCGTGATCCAGTTTTCCTCTCTAGAGTTCCATCTTTTTTTTACACTTATTCACCGTTCTTTTGATGGTCATTATATGGACTTTGAATATGGAAGCCAAAGTATGAATGTTGATAAAATTAATGATGGCCTGAACTTTAGTTTACCTCTCATCATTGCTCAGTTGGGAAGACAGTGGGGATGACACAAAACGATTTTAACCTGTTCTTTTTCTTTCTTTTTTAGCTGAAAGTGTTTTTCACTGATTCTTGCGACAAACGGTGTCAGGGTGGCTAAATGTCTTATCTGAAAACTTGGAAAAAAGAAACCCAATTAGTCTGTTTATTTAGATATTAAAAATTTTGTGTGTCTGATAATTATGCTGTTACACGATTTGTACAATTTTGCTGTTACACCCAGTATATATATATATATATATATATATATATATATATATATATATATATATATTCTACGTGTATTGTTATGAAATGTTCAGCAAAGTAAACTTTCTTCTTTCGAACAATATCCGAGATTTATTCGGAAAGGATCCAACTTTTTTCATACAGATTTAACCCCTTAAAGGACTGAAGTGTCACTCGGGGTATAGAATTACTATTAAAATGTTTATGATGAGTGATATGTGTTTTATGAGTGAAAGAGAAGGTTGTAGGAAGAGAAGATTATGAGGATAAGGAGGATAGATAGCGATTGATCATTGTGTTGAAGAATTTAAGCATTGTTCAGGGAAGCATCCACACAAAGACTCACTTCTTGGGAAAAGCTGAGTGGAACTTTTTCTTTCCTTTAAAACACGAAGGATATGAGGATTATTCTAGTCCGTGGGAGTAACAGGTCGTGTCCCAGATGTAAAAGTCTGAACCGCTGGAACTAAAGAATGGAGCTCATCTGAACATTTACCATGGAAATAGCGATAGAGCCCTTTGAAGTAAGTTGTCCTATTCGAACTTTCTCATTACTTGTCATCTATTTAATATTACCTCCCTCCAAAATAGTATCCCCACCCAAAATATTACGCCCGCAAACTTACCCCCTTCAAATGTTAAACATAAACCCACCCACCCCAAAAATATCCCCCCTCAAAAAAATTTAACCCCTCCTCCCAAAAAAAATATTAAGAAAAAAAAGAAAGAAACACACAATTCTAAGTCAATGACCCATTACGTCCTTAGGGACCTTATATAATTATCTCAGTGCCCCTTCTATTTTTTAAAAGCAATCTGAAATGTAAGATTTAGGGATAGCCATCAGCTGCTATGAGGCTGTCTTCTAAATTCTTTGTAATATGTATGTCATCCCGGATCATGTCAGGCTCAATTTCAAACCAGATTATCAAAAAACCCACGTGCAATGTTGACCTGAGATTACACATGATCGTGCGAATCGAGAAACACGTGATATTGAACCTGCATCCGGTGTTGCACGTATCGGAAAATTTGTAATTCATGCGGTTATATAAACAACAACAAAATGGCGGTTTTTAGGGCAGTTCCTCATATACTGCATGTCGAGAATGTAAGGACCACGTTTCAAACGAGGGCTGTATGGGGACGCACAGTCACACAGTGCGAGCGCAAATCTAGATATTAAGAGTTCTAAGAAGTATAAAATTAAACATGAAGACTTCAAGTCTCCTGTTCTTCATTAGACTATGCGTGATATCTACTTTTTTTTTTTTGGCACACCAATTCTAATGTGCTGAAAGCGTGGGTTGACAACCTTAAGTGATATGTTGCTTAAACAAAGACCTTTCACAAGACGTCATTGTGAATACGAAATTCACACAGTACCCAGTCTCATTCACTCTCATTTCAATACCGACGATGAAATACCACAATAGATAGTGCTTGCTGTAAGTTCATTTTTAAGTGAATGCCAAGTTCCCATAAGATTGCTGTTATATATGTGCTGGAGTATCCAAATCCTTATTTTACAGATAGACTAGAAAAACGCTTACGCAGCCTTAGTTTCAAGCCTACAGTCTCTCCCCCAGAGACATTATATCGCAAGCCTATAAATTCCCTAAAAGGAGTAGGCTTATACTTAACATCAGAGGATGCAAACAAGGAGGAGGCTTATACTCAACATCATGGAAGAGGCAGCTGAAGTTTCTGTGACACGTAATGAAAAAGGAGGGCCTGGAGAATCTGACACTCACAGGTCGAATAGAAGGAAAGAGAGACAAGGAAAAGCAATGAATGACATAACTTGCAAGTAGATGACAGATCGTGTTCTAGGGGAAGTGACAGATGGACGTAACTTATTGAAAGCTACAAGAATTAGGAGAAGTGGAGTGCCGTGATCGCCTACGTCCTGAAAGGACATGGCAGATAAAAAGAAAGAAAAAATGGCTACTTCTGTTCTAAATGATCAAAACCAGCTAAATTCTTCAGTGCCAGCAATTCAGCTTTTTACAGCCAAAAGAGTTTTGTTACATCTTAGTGTTAAATCATTGCCCTTTCCTTCGTATTCCTTGGGTGAGACATGTGGTCCATACAGAAAGCCCGAAAAAAGCTACTTTGTTGCACAGACACCTGCGTGGATAATTCCTTAAGCATTTTAATCTTAATCTCTTCAAATCCAGGTCAATAGTTTTCTATATCCTCATAATATTCACTCCCCACTTCCTTCTCTAACGTTTATATCACACACATCATCCAGTAACCCTCTACCACGAGTGCCTCTTTGACCTTGTATTAGGTGAATATAGTTTTAAAAAATTAGTTCTCGGTGTACTACAAAGTTCTCTGCGGACAAATCTTGTATAGCTACCAAGCAATAGAAAAAGAAGAGCCACAGAAAAACGAAAATAAAACCCAGGATTAAAAAGAAAACAGCCTGTACTGCTATTTAACCCATATCTGGGGGAAAGAGAATCAAACATTTTTTTCAAAGATATTTACGTGTATGCGAACGTAACTAACTTGGCTAGAATTCGAAACCGGTTCGATGATTTTCTTCCAAGCTGCTATCGATGACATGAGTTAAAACAGTTAAATAAAAGTTAGAAATATATTTATCATTGTTCATTTATACCCGTTACAAAATGCATTATCAGATGATTGGAGTTTGAAATGTAACATACGATGAATGTGCACTCATCACGATTCTTGAACACAAGGACTTGAAGGCAGCAGTGACAAGAAATAAGTCTATTATCAATTCATTCATCGTACATTAGATTTTGTTTTACGTTTGGATCGAAAACATGAGTCACTTAAGTAAAGAATCTTTAATAACTATGTCTTACTTGTTTGGAGTAATTTCACGTTCCACATGCTATCAGATTTTTCACTCATTTATACACGTTCCGATTGTTCTGAGTAAGACGATAAACTACATCCGTCAGCAAGGTCTCTGATCGGGAGATTGGAGGTTTTAAGGGGCGTGGAACCACCTCTTAACTGCTTTTTTTCCCTATGTCTGTCCTGACACAGTCGGGTAGCACATGTTAGGCTATGGATAAATAGTGAATATCCAAACAAAAATCAGCACATTTTTATAATAAAACGAGCAACATTAGATTTTATAGTAAAATGACAATCAATACAACACTATTTACATTATTCGGACTATTGTTCTCATCTTTGTCGCCATATTTATTACAACGTTTCGGCCGTTGTACGCTCTGGCCTACTTCAGGTAGTCGGAATGCTGAACTTAACCCTTTATTTCGCTCACTGGGGTAGACTGTTCTAGTTCCACGTACCATGATTTAATGGTTGTCAGTTATAAACATAACATAATATGTAACATAAAACACACATATCACATCTGTATGTATGTATAGCTGGCCACTTATATTTGAGGATACCCGTCTACTAGGCAATTCCTGTTGCAGTCGTTTGTTCAGGTGTGTTTGTGTTTATTCAACACCCACACAACCCACCTGTGTTTTATACTGCAATTATGCTGAGCAGACCTTAGTTACGGTTTCTGGGAAAGAGCATGTTGTCTGGAATCATCAACAATTTGAACAAGGCTAGCACGCTTAATCCCTCGGCCACGATGACTTGTGACTTCGTCTACCCAATTTCCCTCACAAGGCTTGAATCAACCCGTGGTATGGTTTTCAGGCACTTTCCAAAGATGCACGCTGGGATCAAGCCCTCCAGTCCGATAACATCAGGAAGTTTCCTTCCTGACAAATCGACTATGGTGAGATTCGAACACGTGTCTCATGTTCAGAATGCGAACGTTCTAATCACTCGGCGAATTTCTGTAGTAATCATTTATATACACAAAATTTGAGTATTATCTACCATGTATTCAATTGTGAAAGCAGAATAATGTATATCATATTTTTATTACTTCAAAGTTCTTTCGGCATTAAATGACCCATAAAGGAGTTGATATGCTGTTAAACAAAGAAATCAATCAATCCATTAGTAAGAAGTACATTCCACTCGGACAGCTTCTTCCGAACTGCTGCTTTGTGGAACCGACTCCCGGTAGGATGTTTTCGCAGTGACTACAATCTTGACTGCATCAAGCCTAGGTTTAATCGTTATCTTTCCTGCACAGCCCCATGAACTTTACTTTTTGTCTTTTCTTACGCTCATACAACAGACTCTAACTAAAAGACATACATTTACTATGTACAAAATATCTGTAGTTGAAAGCAGAAAATTGCGTACAAAATATTCAGAGTTCGACATTAAATAAATCATAAATAAATCAACAAAACAACAACAAATTCCGAGAAAAGGAAAGATTTACTTTCACGTACTTCATACATCTTTTAATATAACATTGGAAACTGTTACAAATTCAATAAATTCTAATTGACAAACTTTCTTACTAAATAAAGATGGTCGTAAACTAAATCGACATGGTGTCAATTATAGAGGAGAAAATAACAAAGACATCAAAGCATGATAATAAAGATTTAATCTAATGCCTTCTCAGTTGGGCTTTGTTGGCTTAAAAAACGCATAAATTCTAAAGAATATGAGAATGATGAAAAATAGAAAAATGTCTTATTGGAAGAAGTGGGATTATTTGCAGACATTCAATTGTAAGATAAAAATATTGGTAAATCGAACAACAGAGAATAACCGCGTCTCAATCTAATAATGGTTTTAATCAAAAATCGTTCGATTTAGCACTCTGCTGGTTTTCTTTTCAACATTTGAAATGATTGTCGTCTGCCTAAGTTTTGGTTAATAATCAATTTGATACAAAAATTGACAATCGAAGCAGGAAGAAATCGATTTCGAACTCGTGGTCATAAGAGAGACTTACGAAGTGGACACGTATTAAATCGAAAAAGGTATTCCAAAATTTACCGCTGCTTGACATTTCTGTCGTTATTTAAAAAAAATGCTTGCTGAGAGATTTTGCACACATTTAATATCGGCATCTCTCTTGAGATATATATATATATATATATATATATGTGTGTGTGTGTGTGTGAATCATTTCATTTTTATCTAGCTTACGACCACGATTCCCGTTCGATCAAGCTGTAAGCTTAGATATGCAGGTAGGATAGATAGTTGACTCCGAATTCTTACGCGTAAATACGCTTTGAAAAGGTATGAGTCCTCCTCTTATCCCCCAGCTATGGGTTAATTAGTAAGATTTGTATCGCTAAACCATTATTATCTCAAAAATAAAAATATTGAAATATTAAAAGCTAAAAATATTTTTTGGCTTTAAATAACCCTCAAATGATTGATAAACTGTAGAAAATCGAATCGAACTGTCAATAAACATATTTAAGTACCTAGCTATCTATGTTAGCTCATCCATTATCTGACTCCTCACTCTCTCTCTCCCCGTCTCTCTATCCGACTCCCCTCTCTCTCTCTCTCTCTCCCTCCGTCTCTCTATCTGACTCCTGTCTCTCCCTCCGTTCTCTACCTGACTCCTCTCTCTCTCCCTGCGTCTCTCTCTCCTCTCTCTCTCTCTCTCTCCCTCCGTCTCTCTATCTGACCTCTCTCTCTCCCTCCGTCTCTCTGACTCCTCTCTCTCTCCCTCCGTCTCTCTACCTTCCTCTCTCCCTCCGTCTCTATAACTGACTCCTCTCTCTCTCCCGCCGTCTCTCTGAATCCTCTCTCCCTCCCTCCGTCTCTATATCTGACTCCTCTCTCTCCCACCGTCTCTCTATCTGACCCCTTTCTCTCTCTCCCTCCGTCTCTCTGACTCCTCTCTCTCTCCCTCCGTCTCTCTACCTTCCTCTCTCTCCCTCCGTCTCTATATCTGACTCCTCTCTCTCTCTCCCGCCGTCTCTCTGAATCCTCTCTCCCTCCCTCCGTCTCTATATCTGACTCTCTCTCTCCCACCGTCTCTCTATCTGACCCCTTTCTCTCTCTCTCCTCCGTCTCTCTGACTCCTCTCTCTCTCCCTCTGTCTCTACCTTCCTCTCTCTCCCTCCGTCTCTATATCTGACTCCTCTCTCTCTCCCTCCGTCTCTCTATCTGACTCTTCTGTCTCTCCCACCGTCTCTCTGACTCCTCTCTGTCTCCCTCCGTCTCTCTATCTGATTCCTCTCTCTCTCTGTGTCTCTCTCTCTCTCTGTGTCTCTCTCTCTCTCTCCCTCCGTCTCTCTATCTGGCTCAGAACGGAGACATTTGCAAACAATGTCGCTGATTACTTTTGCACACATTGGCGGAATCTTTTTTTTTTATGATAGAGTACACAATTCCGCTGAAAAATTGCTTCATCGAAACAAGGGAAATACTTTAATATTTCTAATGCTCTGAATTCCTATCTATCATTGCTAAGACCTACATACTTAGTATACACAAAATACGTTTACGTACTAGCAGGAAACCAGAGACCCGGAAGAAGCAATGACGACAAACTCAGAAGAAATTCATCTGAATGATAAGTTTCTTCGACTGAGCGTTACGACAAAGACACAATATATTTATTTACAAATCATCGCTTAATAACGTCAATCTAATATCCACTGTGGAACGAACTCAGAACTGTGAGATTTGTTTTTTAAATAATGTGCCGTCATAGTCGCCAATTAAATGCAGCGAAATTATTTCTCAATAACTTATTTGAAACATTTCATTTAATATTGAAATTTTAATATATTAGGGAATAATTTACGAGGCTTTTAACCTTTCGATTCGACTATAGACATTTGGCATTTACAGACGAAATATTCCGATATTAAAATATTGCAGAGAATGAACTCCGTCTGAAGACCAGGCATCGCATATTTCGTAATTTGTCATGTTGTAATGTCAAGTGTGCCTCTGTAGTATACTGTTTGGATAAAAACAGTATATACAATTTAGTATGACCAAGTGGCTAAGAAATGTACATATTTCGCTCGCGTTTGTGTTTAAAAAAGAAAAAAAACGAAAGGAATACGAATTCCGATTTTCAAGGTTTTAAATTTCTTCATCTATTTAAGCAACTAGTTCATCATTTTTAGTAAATATTTCAAAAGGCTACGTCTTGCGATAATTGATTATATCACGCCAATAAAAATGGCTTTTTTTAACTCGACGAAAACATATTTTTGAATTGATAAAATTTAAAAATTTCTCGGAAAAATTAAAATAAAAAATAAAATAAAAACCTTTCCTCAACTATTTCCAATATTTACCTTTTATTCATATTATGGTTAAAAATACAACATAGAAATATGCTTCTCCACGATTTCCGCTTTTAAGTTTGAAAACAAACTCGATCCCGAGAGCTCTTGAAGATCAACTAAATTATGAATAGAAGCAATACGGCTATACTCACTATTATAAATCGCCCTGAGGTCATAGATTCCTCGTCCGATAAGGTGAAGCTCGTTGCCTCTAATTCAACATTAGAAGACATTGGACATCCCCTTCCCGACTTCCCCCGTCTCACTAAGCACAATCTCAGCATTATTTTTTATTACAGCCTCAGAAGTCTCAAGGGTTTGTAAAAGTCTTGACCCTAAAAACGGCACTGGCCCAGATAATATCCGACCGATAGTCTCTAAGAATATCAACCCAGAACTATACTCGATCTTAATGAAATTATTTAACCGCTGTTTAAAGGAGAAACCCTTCGCAAGTTTGTGGATTTGTCAAGCGTATTCCCGGTTTTCAAGGCCGCGGGCGATTGCTCATCACCATCTCAGTATAGGGCCATCACTCTCCTCAATGTCATTGGCAAGACTTTTGAGGCTTTAATAAACCAAAACGTTGTTGATCGCCAAAATATAAACAACTATTTGAGCTACAAGCAATACAGGTCTCGATCGGCTCGATCCACTGCTGATTTCCTAACTAATATTACTAACAGAATCAGTGACAAATAGATCTCAAGGGCCATAGCTTTAGATATCTCAAAGGCTTTTGACAAATTGTGGTACAAAGGATTGCTGCCCAAGCTCTCTATCTATGGAATTTCTCAATAAAGTCTTTCCTAACGGGAAGGTAGTTGTTGACGGCTAGTCTCCCAAGGCCCTAGCAATCAACGCAGGCGTCACGCAGGGGTCGCATCTCGGACCAACCCTTTTTTTTACTTTACGTAAATGATCTGCCTAGAGTATACTTCGATCATTTATGAATATGTATGTTGATGCTATAACAATATGTGGGGACACATCCAAATGTGGCGATGATCAGAGATTGGCAGCCGATCTCTCCTTTAACCAATGTTTAATATTTCAGTGGGGAAAAACTGGCTGGTTGCATTCAATGCCTCGAAAATTCAAAAATGTTCCATTCCATCATCCGCCGAGCGGAACCTGAACTACCACCAGTCACGATAAATAGATTTTCCTTTTGAGAGGCTCCGGGCCTTAAACGACTATTGGGCTTTAAACTTAGCCCAGAACCCTCAAGAGGAACTCGGACATACGATCTATAAAAGATTCATGAAAAAATGGTATGTTCCCTGTACTTCTCCAGTAAATACCTGGCTCCTCGGGCTATTCTCCACGTCAATGGGTCTCAAACTTTTTGAAGTCGGGGAGAGAGGCGCACTTGAAATCTTACTAAAATTGTAGGCCACTATATACAATTATTCGGAAAAATATGTTAATATGCAGTTAAATGTTGCAGAAAAGAAATAATGCAATAAAAAAAATATAAAATGAAACATACCTCAAGTTTATTCATTCTCGTGTTTATGAGAAACATGAACCTGATGAATCTTAGCGATTTCTTCAATGTTTGGGGAGTTTATTTGATAGGGAAACTCTCATTTCCTCCTCACTACAATGAAGAGTTCCATTCTTTTTGCATTTATTTGTGATGAGAGCAGAACAACCGAATTCACATAAATATGAACGCGACGGGTATCGCAATATAATAAAGTGAATATATTTGTTTCTTATTTCCCTGGGAGATGCCTGGAAGCACCTAGACATCCTCCAGGGTGAAACAGTGACGCAGGCGCGCAGTTTGAGAACGCCTGCTCTAACTTTACAAGAGCCAGATCAGACCTAAAATGGAGTAATGTTGTCATACAGTGGGCTATGATGTTTTTAGCCACCCTTAATTACAGCAATTTTGGCTTGTGTAATAATGTATCTACTTTTCTTTCAGACAATACCGTGTAAGTATCAAGCTACTCTCATCTATGAACGATAGTTGACTTATATTTTGCAATGAAAGTTCGTGGAAGTAAGGAAATTGGTGAATTTCAACGAGGGGAAATAATAGGATGGTATCATTGTGGCAAGTCAAATACAGAAATTGCTAGGTTTTTCTAGGTTAATCATCAAACGGTTAATAATATTGTCAAGAAAATTAATGAAGAAGGCCATTGTCGTGTGAAACAATGTTCAGGAAGACCAAGCATCGTGTCTGGGCGAATGGAAAGGACACTGAAGGGGGAAGTCATCAGAAACCGTCGTCAGAGCGTCAAAGTTATCGCCAACAGCATGGAAATGTCGCCATATGCAGCAAGAAAGACTCTGAAAGAGCTAAGCTATCAAAGAAGAGTTTCAAGAAAGAAGCCCTTGATTTCAGAGATTAACAGGCACAGGCGTATGGACTGGGTGAGTGAATTCGTCAGCAAAGATTATGAATTTTGGCAGTCTGTAATTTGGTCAGATGAAAGTAGATTCTGCCAATATTAGAATTCCAGATAGGTTTATGTTTGGAGAAATCAGAATGAGACTTGGAACACTGAATGCCTGCAAGCAACCGTGAACATGGAGTGATTGGTATTTCTACCTTTATCAAGAAGATGTAGCGCCAGGTCATGCGAGTAAAGTAGCAAAGGCCTGGAAGGAATCGCAAGGAATTAATTCACTGCCATGGGTAGCCCAAAATCCTGATATGAATCCAATAGAGCCCGTCTGGAAGCACCTTTAGCAAAAACTTCGATAGCGTGCAACCAAAATCACGTCAGTGGCAACCCTTAAATAAACATTGCTAAAGGAATGGCAAAATATGGATCAGACGATTGTTGATAACTTGATCAAATCCATGAAAAATCGAATAAAAGCACTGAAACTAGCAAATGAAGGACTTACTCTATACCAGTTCCAAATACTGTTTATTTATGTTGAGTAGGGATTACGTAATTAAATTTTGAAATTGGATGTAGTTTATTTCTCCTGGCTAAAAACGTTTCTCAGGCCACTGCATTTCGGCAGGAGCTGCCCAGTCCTTAATTTTCAGTCCCGATAGAGTCCAAAAGCAAATCCGTGTCTCTCGCTGCTCTACGGCTACTTCCTCGGAAAGTACCCACAGGAATTACATTCCTTAGTTCGACCAGTTCTATCATTCACGGCTAGGACCTACCATGCCACACGCCCATTGTAGCGAACCATTCGTCAGAAGTTAGTTCCACTCGAGCAACTTCTTCCTGCGAACCACAGCTCTGTGGAACCGACTCCTAAAAGCATGTTTTTCCCAATCCCTACAATCTTAACCTGTTCAAGTCTGTTCGCATAGTACCTCTTGTTCAGTAACCCTCAACTTCGAGTAGCTCCCGAGCCTTGTACAGAGTGAATAGGAAGAAAGCGTGGATCAAAAAAGTGAACAGAACAAGTGAACAAAAACTCAGGTAGATTCAGTTCCTACGACTTATCTGTAGATCCATCCACATCCTCAATCTTGATTTTAATACCATATCTGTTTATGTTGGAGGCGATCATGTCTGTCCAAAAAATACATTTCTTTACTTATCTGTAAATTTCCAGGATTTATTTGGAAAACAATCGAGGTATTTTCTGTTTTCTTAGCCACGGTTTTATTTAATTAAGATTTTTCTTTCACCTCGTAAAACCTCTATCCAAGGCTAGATATCTCAGTCTGACTAACCTGTTATTTAACCCATAGCTGGGATAGAGAATATATATTGCATTCACGCATTTCCTAAGGCACAAATTTGAAACTAGTTCGTCGATTCTATTTTTGACGCTGATGACCGTTACACTTCCGGCACATCATCTTCAAAATTAGGCATAATGTACTTTAAACCATATAAAAATCGATTGTTTCAAAATGATTCAAAGAATAATTATCGTGTCTTATTTGAGATATTATATCCGCTTCTTTAATATTTACCTACAAACCTTAAGCTAGCAATACTTTTTATCTCCCCCAGATTCATTATACTGGTTTTAAACTAAACTAGTTCCCTAATCATCGAACGGAGCCTGGATTTTAATTTATCGTGGTGAACTGGTCTTCTATAAGGGAGGCCTCGTGTCTTGAGAACCTATTATGACTTAAACCCGGCCCAGAACTCAGTTGGAAGTTGTATATACGATACATCGCTAAAGTTCCTGGGAAAATGATCGGTTGTTTGTACGGCTCCAGTAAGTACTCGATTTCTCCTGCTATCCTCTACCTTTACAAGAGCCAGATCAGGCCGAAAATGGTGTACTGCTGTGATATATTGACAGGACCTGCCTAAATTTTACTCCCCAGTCTTGATAGAACCCCAAAGCGTCTCTGGTTCCTTGTGGGAAATGAATTATTTTCCACCCGGCAACGCCTTTCCCAAAGACGAAACGTTGCAAGCATCTCGCTGTTCTATCGCTATTTCCATTGAAAGTGTTTAGATTAACTACATTCCTTAGTCACACCAGTTCTACCCTTCACGGCTAAGACCGTCCGTGCCACGTACATTGTAGCGAACCGACCTCATCCCCTTTGTATTCGATTGGTGAGATATAAATACGACTTGAACAGCTTTTCACGAATAGCTGCTTTGTGGAACCAATCATCTTACCAAGAAAATGCTACTCTGATCACTACAATCATAACTTGTTAAAGTCTAGATTTAAACGTTTTCTTCCCATATCTCTCCATAAACCGAGCCTCTTATTCTGTAATATTATAACTTGAGTGGCTCTTGAACCTTGTACAGGGGGAATATTGTATAAAATATAAACACGATACGAAAATTTATTACTTCTTAATTATTAAAGTATGAACGACATACCGTAAATCTTTTTATTTTCTTATTTTGGAGACAATGTCGGGATTTGATCCGGTTTGTTTTACGGTATATCAACCCAGTGGGATATTTAATGCCGAAACTGACTTGGATGTATGTGGTATGACAGTAGCAATTGAATATCCTTTTTATCATCATTTTTACAGATGTAAATTGAGCGGAAGATTTGGCAAATTATCGTCTCGCATAAAGTGTTTACAAAATGTTATGTAATTCAATATCTTCATGTGTGCACAACCTGACATTCAATTATGCTAAACATTTGCGGCAGTCATACGAACCTGGCATGCAAACTCATATTCATCGCTGACGAGAAAACGTAACTAATGGGAGTGGCCTGTGTGAGGGAAGAAATTGTGCGTGTGCTCTATTCAATGACGATTATAGGCACCTCGAGATGGTGTAATGGTTAGCAAGCTTCTCTCGCTAGAACACTTACAACTGAGTCGTGAGTTCGATCCACACAGGGTGCCCCATACTTTCGGCTTTGTACCACATCTCTAAGCTACGCTTAGAAAATCATTAACTAACTACTCAATGGTGATTTGAGATCCATGTATCTGTTGTCGCTTGCTTGGCATTGGTTTATAAAGAATTTTCGTTCAAAAAACTGAGTTTGGATCACTGACATTTGTTAAAGAAAACATTCATTTCCAAACCAGGCATGCAAACATTTTGTATGAAAAACAATTATGAATTGTCTGTTAACAAGTATTATCCTACTGAAGAAATTCACTTAAGAATTGCTCTATATCAGAAAATCTTTTTTACGATATATTCCATTGAGTTCCAGGAGTAAAAATATAATTACAAATCAATGAATTGTAGATTTAAATATTGCGTAATTTTGTGCATCATTTGGCGTTTGTGACAGATCAAACCAACATGCATTGCAATAATCAAACTTATAATGGGAGAGAACTATGGTAGAAAGGTTTATTTTCCCATTAGTATTTCAGTCATCCACGGACGGAAAGCATGACCGAAAGGAAAAGGTACACTTGCTTTGTTATCAGAGAGACTTTTATATCACTAACACATAGAAAAACTATAAATATTTACATATATACACGTGTCCCACGCGGAGAATAATGTTACATACATCTACAGGGTAAAGCAGAGTGAAAGGAGAAACAAAAAGAAAAGATATGGATATACACTTGTGTCTGGAGAAGCCATGTTTAGGACTCCAGATTGCAATGGGCTGGATTAATCCACTATGTCGCAGGCGAGGATGTATTCCACGAAGGGGAAACGGCAAGTCTTGGGTTTTCCCAAATTGAGGACTGCCAGCCGGATTTTCTTTCTGTATCTGGGAAAGATATATTTCCAAAGGGAAATGGCATCGTGGACTTGTAAACTGTAGCATTTGCTGGAGAAGGCAGAGTTATCCTCAGTCTAAGCCAAGAACACAGAATAAAAAAGCAACCGTTTGGTTTGGCTGCTGTAAACAAACTGAATGACTGGCCATTCTCGTCATAGTATGAAGTAACGTCACCTATGTGATATATCCATATAAAGGTGTGTTATATAGCATACCTATGAACACTAATGGGTATGTCCAAATCCTCATAAATACGTTGGACACTATTGTAAGTGGGGATAATATGCTAAGTAGTCCACCACTAGCAGTGGTTTACCTACTTCACGCCGCTGGCGAGTATTGTATTTTGTTGATCTTATAAAGATTACCATTTCATTAACAACCTCCGTTTTGGTTATTCCTAATTCAGTAACCCTTCCTAGATAATCGCCTTCTGTATCCATAAAAACTAATTCAGAAGGAATTATCGAAAGTACTTATTTGAGCTACTAGGAGAACTCTATTTGGAAATAATAAGCCAAGATATATACTAGGAACAAACGACATTCATACAGACAGAAAATAAATAAAAAATAGAAATGAATGTAAAACAACGATGTGTCTTCTCACAGGATTAATTCAGCCTGTACACTTAGGACATTCGGAGAGACCTGGAACACTCGTTCACTATCAGATAATGCTATGAACACAGTGTTTTTTTTCTTTTTGTTTTTTTAATAGGGGTTTCCCAGCTGAATATTGACTCCTATAAGAAGCCCATCGACCCTTTTACAACCCTCTCCAGGTTGGTTACAATTCAGACTTTTCCTTCTCTAGGACTGGTTGACAGCCAAGTCTGTCTTGTTATTTACCCATGGCTGGAGTAGAAAAGATTCATACTTTTCCCAAGGATATTCCTGGTAGTAATTCGTTTAATTCTAACTTAATACCCATTTTTCAATTCTTTGAAGTAGTGCCATGCGTTTGGGCGATCATGTCTATTTTCAATTCATGGTAAGCAGCAAGGCGGAAGAGAGTTCCACAAGCGAGAAGTGCAATAACACAAACTGTTAGAATAAATCTTATGGTAGCTATTGTCAACTGTAAAATGATGAGACATAACTGCCAATCTAGTACGGCGCTTAGATTCATAAAGCGGAAAGTTCATCAAAACAATTACCAGGAAAGTACAAAAATGCTATGTTAAAGTGGTGGGAAAGTGAAAGAAGCTGAGATGTCAGGTCAGGGCCAGTAATATTGCAGATTCTACTTTGGATTTTATCAAGAATCTCTAAGAAGCACCAGACCAGATATGGCAGAAATATTTAAAGCAAGGATGAATGGTAGACTTATAAATATGTAAGATAGGTTCTGGCGAGAAAAATTGTCTTGATCGACATATACACCACAGTTCAAAAGTTTGAGCAACCAAGAGAATTAGCATGAGACGAACTTGACAGAAGAGTGAAAAAAAATGAAAAAAGGCTGTAGTGTCACTGAAAAAAGAATGGCGTCAATTATCAAACTTATACTTTCAAAAACTGTTTCAACAAATGCCAAGAATCTGTGATGCAGTAATCAAGGCTATAGGAGGATATTTTGCCGAGAGCAAAATTTAATCATAAAATGCATTTCTAATAAAATATCATGTCTCATATTTTTAACCATATATTATAATTTTCTCTTAACGCACAAAACAATTACTTTTTGAGACAATTTAAAAAATTACCAGAGGTGCCTCCAGTCATTTTAACTGTAGTGTGTGTGAGTATATATATATATATATATATATATATATATATATATATATATATATATATATATATATATATATATATATATGTATGTATGTGCGAGTAGATATAGATATGCTGTTGTGTATGTGTGTATCTACGTATGTGTTTTGGGGCATAGAAATAATAGGTCCTTACTAGATTAAATATTAGTTAGATTTTATATGTTTATGCTAAATTTGTAACGTGTAGATGATGTTACTTGCTTTGTCAAATTTTCTTTATTACACATCGGTTCTCTTATAAATAACCTTCATTTTTAGTTTGCCCCCACCATAATTTTTTTTTCCTTTCTCTCTCATCTTCTGAAATATAAGTTTAGATCATATCGTTTTTTATTATGCGTAGTGTCACCACAAATGTATACACACTTTTCCGGTGTTTGTTTGTTTTTGTTTTTTTTTTATTTTAATGTAAGTCAGCGATTATCCATCGAAAAATAATTCATATTTATCTGTATCTCACTGATTTAAACCATTATTTAGCCCCTCTCTTTAAGATCTGCTAAGTTGGTTTGTACGGATCTGTGACTGTGAATTGGACGCTACACCGTAGGTATGCTATAGCTTATAGAGCAACATAGGCTTGTGGTATTGCATGGTGTGGAATAATCTTTTTTAATCATTTCACCCCAAGGAATCGAGAGGAATACTACTAGTTCACGGGGGGGGGTTACAGGCAGTGAAAGTAAGAGAACAGACTGAGTATAGGTAGAATTGAAATAAGGGCAAAAGATGGACGGCATTCAAGAAGATAGAAAATGGCGATAGACATTGTATATAAAATTTTAAAATTGTACTTATCAGAGAAGCAAGTAAATGTGAAGGTGTTCCGCATGTGGTAAGTGCGAGAAAAGAAACTGTTGGTGCAGAAGTGGCGGTTACATTTAGCTATTTCAACAGTAAAAGGGTAAGACCTAGATGTCAGTCTAGTAACACGCTTAAATTCATGCTGTCGGGACAGCAGAGAGAAAAAGCTCGTCAGAGCAGTTGCCATGAAAATATTTGTAGAAAAGACAGTGGGAAGCCACGCCACGTCGGTGATAATGCGAAGTCGAGATGCAAAAAGTTACAATATGAGCTCTGGTAAAAACATGCAATGATATAAACAAAAACTGCAATACGAGCACTGGTAAAAAATGATGGCTGAAGACATTAGGTTTATAATACCCAGAAATGCATGCATGTCCTCAAGGACACACGGCACAGTGGATAAAGGCGTTTGTTAGATCCAGTGACAGGACCCAAAGAGTGTGAGTTCAATACCCGGTTAAGGCAATGGAGAACTTGCTGATCACTGACACCCATTAAAAACATGGCAAGTGGAACTAGAACAGTCTACCCCAGCGAAATAAAGGGTTCAGTTCGACATTCCAAACACCAAAACGTTGTAATAAATATGGCAGCAAAGGTTAAGACAATAGTCTAAATAACGTCATCTCAGAAATATTGACAGATCTTTTCGTCTAGTTTCTAACATTTATTACGGAGTAACTAGAAGGTGTTTTCTTGTTTCAGACAAGCGATCTCTTTCTCTCTCCCCTCCCACTTCCTTTCTCTTTTTCTGTGGGCAGACAGACATTTTAACTGACTCGATTATTAATTGAGTGAAATGAGAATAATGATATATAAGTTTCCAATTTGAAGGCTAAATCTGTTAACATTTCGATCGAATTTAATTCCTGGAGCCATGGTTTTGCCTTCGAAGGAGAAAAATAACGCGATAGTGATTTCTAAAATCGATTTACGGCAATTACGTAGAAATCGAAAAAAAATATTGCCTCCAGTTAAGATTACAAAGATCATGTCTCTGGGAAAAAAACATCATATGTTCCGTAACTAATTGAAAACGGTAGACGATTGGAATCGGCTAATGAAGAAAAAATAGATTCCCTTCAAGAGAAACCGAAGTGTTTTCGTTCGAATGCTTACTTTCATAGACAAGAATATCAGAGGAAGCCATTTTAGAAAATACTTTTGTGATGTCAACGAACACTCGGTTAAGACTTTTGTGATGCCAATGAACATTCGTTTAACACTTTTGTGATGCCAATGAACATTCGTTTGACACTTTTGTGATGCCAATGAATATTCGGTTAACACTTTTGTGATGCCAATGAACATTCGTTTGACACTTTTGTGATGCCAATGAACATTCGTTTGACACTTTTGTGATGCCAATGAATATTCGTTTAACACTTTTGTGATGCCAATGAACATTCGGTTAACACTTTTGTGATGCCAATGAACATTCGTTTGACACTTTTGTGATGTCAACAAACACTAGTTTAACACTTTTGTGATGTCAACGAACACTCGTTTAACACCTTTGTGATGTCAACGAACACTCGGTTAAGACTTTTAAGATGCCAATGAACATTCGTTTAACACTTTTGTGATGCCAATGAACATTCGGTTAACACTTTTGTGATGTCAACGAACACTCGTTTAACACGTTTGTGATGCCAACAAACACTAGTTTAACACTTTTGTGATGTCAACGAACACTCGTTTAACATTTTTGTAATGCTCGTTGAAGTAGAGACTTTGTAATCGCAGATATAACTATAGTAACGCCGTTGGACAATACTGGTGTCAGACGCCATCGAATAACCCTCGCACTAATAATACTTGCTCGATAATACTCGCTCGAACAGTAATCCATATAGTGAAATAGTATAGAGAATTGCGGCCCGTATAGTAATAGAGGATAGAGTAGAAATGGTGATCCGTATAGTACAGAGGATTGACTAGGAATAACGATCGTTAGTCGTCAGCTACTTCCTACATATATGCATTTCGTCTATGGCCACGTGGTCTACTTAATTCAATAATGGGATCGCCTTTGTTTGCTCAATGGCGATCCATGTTCAAACTCAAGTGTCGGCAGCGACAGTTTATTCTTATATAGCAAGAATGAAACAATTTCTGCCTGTTTGCTATCCTGAAACAGTAAAAATGGAAAACCATAATAACAAGCACGCCCACAACATGGTCGACTCTCTGAAGGATGTCATCGTGGAGGCGTTCGCCGCTATGGACAACGACATGGTCGCCAAAGCGTGTGACTCATTTCGCGCCCGCCTTGAGATGGTCGTCGCCGCCGCCTACATTAAAAATAATGTAGTATGTACCTCTAACTGTTGCTAAATAAACTGTCGAGTCTCTGCATATAAAACTTTTGTTTTTATTACCTATTTTGTTTTCTTTTTGTCAAGTGTCAGATTTTGCTGCAACACTCTGTATTCTGAATTTTGCTGTTTGCGATTTTAAAAGCGGTTAAAAAAAAAGCTCTCCTCTTACTGAGAGAAAATATACATGGAAGAATAATTAGCATTAGGCAATCGTTCCAGATACTATGAACACCCCCATATAAAGGTTTGGTTTGGTTTGGTTTGGTTTACAGCATATCAACCTCAATGCGTTATTTAATGCCGACAAAATTTTTATTGCTGGTAATATTTTGTTTTGTCAAAAATCTATTTCTGGTATTATTTTTCCTCCAAAAATTTATTGCTGGTAATAATTTTTTTCAAAAATGTATTACTAGTAATATTTATTTTTTAAAAACAATGTTGGTAATATTTTTTAAAAATGTATTACTGGTAATAGTTAATTTTTTCTTCAAAAATTTATTGATGGTAATAATTTTTTTACAAAGTATTTCTGGTATTAAAACCTATTTTTACACTTTCATAGTTTTTTTACCCCAGTTTAGGGGTTAACTATTTGCTCATTGCTGAGATTCTAACAGGTGCTACCACCCCGGGTTAGGGTGGACCTGGGAACACCAGCAATTAAAAGGTGGTTCCACGCTCCTCAAAACCTCCTGATCAGAGGCCTTGCTGCTGGACGTAGTTTATCGTCTTACCCAGGACGGCCATATAAAGGGAAGATGTGGTTTTATTTAGATATCGATTGTTTCTGTTTGATGGGCCAGCAGAATTTGAAGTTACGTCTTCTAAGCGGCATTCACTTTAACCAAAGTAAACTGATGAATGCGAGATTTTCCGGAATCACCAAAACCGGAAACAGTCTATATCCGGATACTGTTCTATATCAACAGTCATGCTTGAGATCGGCGAGCGGTCTGGTTTGCCCGTTCCCCGCGCAAAGTTCGCCAAACCTCCGTGATGGCGAACACACTACTTGTCGACCTCTCTGCCTTCAGACGGAGAAGAAAGCAGACGAGGTTATGCCGGAGGGTAGAGTCTCGTCTGCGGAGGTAACCAAAACCCAACCTCGTTATTACGGGATCTACGGGGAATTTTCGAACTTGTCTACAGGCTCGGAATCACCCTACATAAAAATCGACCATGTGCCACATCCTGCCTTGTGAGTAAGTTGGTAAATAACGTTCTGGTTCGCCCTGGGCGGGAGACGAACTTGTCTTTGTCACGCTTCCGAATATTCTTATTGACGTCGGGTTGAGTAGCTGGGCGAAGAGTTTGAAGGATAAATAACTCCCAACTACCTACATATCTACCAACACGGAGGATCAGGCGAAGTATTGAATAAAACACTTACATATGATATGGGAAACAAGGTTTACGGTATTTCACGAAGTGGCGTTTTTTGTGAGAATGCATTGCGCTCTTACCCAGCTTTCGATGAACACTGACAAAATCGAATCATCAGAATGCAACATGGCGTGATTATTGGCCGGTATGTGAAATGATCGGGCGAGGCAAACGTGTTATGTTTATACACCCAATTCGTCCAGAGATTTTTAATCTATTGTCATATAGGAAGAAAATTAGTAACTACCAACACTGAGGTTCGAGCGTGACACTCTGGATTTATGAATATATGTTTTCCGCCAAGTGTATAAATAGTGGTGTCAGGCTATTGACTGTAGTGATTATTGAGTGGATCTATCCAGTCGAATTAGTGTGAATTATTGTGAGTCGATGATTTGGGTTTTGATTTAGGATTTACCGGACGTTAAACCGAACCGCGCTACTAACAAGGTATTCACTGAATTGGTTAATTATCTTTGATTGACTTTTACTTCTTTGTTAATGTTAAGTATTTACTTGCGGTTGTAATTAAGTACAGTTTTATTTAACATCGAAGTCTTAATTTATACTTAATTATTAACGGCCAATATACGTCACTAAATATGTCAATTGCATAAGTCCGTTTTCATATATCAGTGATTAAAAATGGTTTTGAGCGAATGGACATTATCGTTCTTAGAGACGACCATCCTTCATCAGACCTCGTACACTGGCGCCACAGCGTCACAAACCAAAAAGCTGAAATCAAAATCAATGAAGACTTTCAGCAGCTGTAAAAACTAAAATGGATAGCACGTGAAACTCAAAGGGAAAATAATGACATAATCAAAATATTAATATTCCACATTATTCTGAGTATTAGGAAGAAACTCCTTTTAATAGACCATCTTTCTTTGAACTTTGCGGAATGTCGTTACACAATCACAAAGAACTGTAGCAGATAACAGAAACCACATCACTTGAAGAGTTTCAACAGTGGCAACAACGAAAATGGATAGCACATGTAACTCAAAGAGTAAATAAAGATACTAACATTTCACACTACTTTAAGCATTAGGAAGAAACTCCTTTAAATAACCATCCTTCTTTGAACCTTGTGGGCTGGTGCTACACAATCACAAAGAACTGTAGCAGATAACAGAAACCACATCACTTGAAGACTTTCAACAGAAGCAACAACTAAAATGGATAGGACATGTAAGTGAAAGAGAAAATAATAACATAATTGAAATATTGACATTCCACACTACTTTGAGCATTAGAAAGAAACCCCTTTCAATATATCATCCTACTTTGAACCTTGTGGTCTGGCACAACACAATCACAATGATCTGAAGGAGATAACAGAAAACACAACATTTGAGGACTTTCAACAGCAGCAACAATGAAAATGGATAGCACATGTAACTCAAAGAGTAAATAAAGATACTGACATTTCACATTACTTTGAGCATTAGGAAGAAACCCCTTTCAATAGATCATCCTTCTTTGAACCTTGTGGATTGGTGCTACACAACCATAAAGAACTGTAACAGACAACAGAAACCACATCACTTGAAGACTTTTAACAACAGCAACAACTAAAATTGATAGCACATGTAAGTCAACGAGAAAAAAACGCCATAATTAAGATGCTGATTTTGTACACTACTTCAAACACAAGATTAGGAAATCTATCAGTAATAAAAAGAGCGATAACAGTGAACTAGCGAAACTTATTTCCTCAAAAACTGTTTTAAAGATTTTATATATTTCTACTAACAGTAATGATAACTATTCGGTCAATGAATGTCGAATAATTCCTTGTAAGGAAAGGGTTAATCTTTCTCTTGCCATTATTGCGTAGCTCAATAACGATGAGTAATTCAAGCAAGATATTGCACCGTGTCATTGGTCTCAAGTTTCCCAGAATTTTGCTCATTCAAGCATTTATCGTATGAGTTGGAGAAATCTATTCAAACACAATATTCTGTGCCTACAAATATCAGGAAGTTATGAATAGCTATTGAGAGGTCATAGCTCGAAATCACGCCAAAGTGTCTGTCGATGCTGGTAAACTTTGATCCGAAACCTTTGTTTAATCTATACGGGCAGATTGCTCCCGTTCTTTTGTCCGTGGCTAAGGATATTGAGTCTTGTTCATTTTAGTACCGCTAAGTTATTGCTCGCTCTATTTTCAATGATTTTAATTTGTACAATACAATACAATATACACAGGGCGATAGTCTAAATTTAGTTCCTGAATTGGGTGACAGCAATTGTGAGTTCAGTTATTGCATCGGTTATTGCAAAAGTCTTTCTTAATCAATTCTTCACCTCACCCTTTTGTCAGATTGTTTTCCACTTAATAAATATACAAACACATACAGCAAATTCGCGAACAACAGCTTTAATCTCCTGGGCTATTGTCACATGTATCTGGACCGTATATTACTGACATGCACTCAGTGGTAACATTGAAGCTCATAGGAATCAACAGACATTTGAAGACGGCCATAGGGAAAAACGATCGATGTTGTGTTACTAACAACAAAGATAGCGAAACTAGTCCGTGATTAAAAATGGCTTCGAGCGAATGGACATTGTCGGTCTTCGAGAGAACCATCCTTCATCACACCTCGTACACTGGCGCCACAGCGTCACAGGCTAAAAAACTGAAATCAAATCCATTGAAGACTTTCAGCAGCGGTAAAAACTAAAATGGATAGCACGTGTAACACAAAGGGAAAATAATGACATAATTGAAATATTGACATTCCACACTACTTTGAGAATTAGAAAAAAAATTCCTTTAATAGACCATCCTTCTTTGGTGTTTCTTCTTCCTGCAAGTATAAGATTCCACCGATAAAGCCATTATTAGTCTGAAGAAACATTTTCGAAAGACGAAACGTAAGATTTTTACAATTTGTCATTCAATTACACACACACATTTTAATAAGAAATATCTGTGTATTTATGTACATCTGTGTTTGCATGTATAATTGTGTCTACATCTGTGCTTAGTGGTACCCTTTTATGTGTAGATATGTGCGCAGGCCTATGTGTGTGCGTAGTAAATGTATGGGGGCACTGCGGAATATTTTCAGTAGATTTTTATATCACAATGCAATCTCTCATGGGGATTTCATTTTCAAAAGATATGTAGAAATACCCCTCACCAAAAAAAAAATTGCAATGGTTCATATTCTGATGAAATATTCCTAGTTAAATAATGTCGGCATTTTTTATGTTTGTGACTAATCCAGAACTTCAACAAGGAAGAAAGCATTTTAAAGGTCTTCGACTATCTGTGGAATTAATGTCACGTCAATATGCTGAACGAGCCAAGCTGTAGAGCCCCTACATGTTACAAAGCACCTTCCCCATAACTCTCAATATGTCAGTGTGATGATTTGTCTATTGATACTTATGAAGTAGACATTAATCTGACACAAGGTCAAACAATGAAGAATTGAAGGAAGAATGTCTTGCGCCAGTTAGACTGAAAGAGCCTGTGTTGGAAATACTATGATCAGTAGATTCCACAAACAGTGTATTCCTTGTTTTCCATCTTCTGGATATTTATTCATACAAAAAGTACAAATTGTGGCACAAGGCCAATAAAGGGGAGGGGTAAAGGCTGGTCAGCACTAACTATCTTATACCTAGCTAATCAGATTCACGACCCATTCGTACATTACAATTTACCCATTCAACAAAAGAACTCGTCCATCATTTTAATGATGATATATATATACAATTCTAATAATGATAAAATGAGAGGGGAGGGAAATGGACCCAATAATAAACTTAAAATAAACACAAATACAAACTAAACATAATTTATGTTATCAGGGACCGTCCAACCCGCAAAACAGAGAGGCCGCTGTATTCTGCCCAGGGGACAAAATCAAGATACACTCTCGCTAAGGGAGTGGGAAAAAGTATAAAATATTAGGCGGGAATGGGAAAATATAAAGCTAACCCAGTCGAGATGAAAAGTGGGGGGGTCAAAACAAACTGGGGAGGTTGGGAATCTCGACTTGGATCATAACCAAAGAACGGCCGGGATGCAGGCCAGGAACAACACTTACTCACATTAACTAGGTTCACTGAAGCTTGTCTAACCTAAGTAAGTAAACACGAGGTCTATCCAGAATATTCCAGTATTTAATATTAATGAAAGGACGAGTAGCCTGAAATGGTTCATTCGTCCAATTCAAAGTATTCCCCTTTGTGACGTCACGCATTCATATCGACGTCCTTTCAGCTTTCAAAATAATAAAAAAAACTCCTTTCTCGGGATCGACATAAAGACACTGAAGAATTCCATATTTTCTCTAAATGGTAACTTTGCTATGTTTTCTGGTCCTCATGTTTCCGCCATTTTATCATCGGTTAAAATTAACAAATTCATTAGCCTACAACGTCAACTACTATTTTCACTGATGATCACACAATACAGTGACCACTCAAAGTACAATCTTTACCAAGGGCTACAAAGGACAGGAAATCACGGTGAGACATGATCGCCCACGCCTTGAAGAGAGACGGCAAAAATAAAAATATGTCTCGCTTTATTTACCTACTCGAGAATGTTATTAACTCTTTTGAAAAGGGCCCGTATTTTGTATGTGAACTTCAGTTGTGATAATTCAAACTTTTTCTTAGTTCCTACAAATGTCCGGAAAATAGAGAGAGTTTTTTCGACAATGTCTTTGTCCATGTCCATTGGAAAATTCGAAAACTTAAGGAATCAGCACATATGCTAGGCCACAAAAATCTCCTGAGCCGACCAAGCATAGAAATAAATACAATATGGGAACCAGTAATAATGAGTGCCAGAGAAAAGCAATGATAACAAAGTTACAATATGAACTCTGGTAAAAACATGCAATGATAACAGCAAAATTGCAATATGAACACTGGTAAAAAATGATTGCTGAAAACATTAGATTTATTATACCCAGAAGTTCATACCCAGATGTCCTCAAGACAGTGGATAAAGGCGTTGGTTAGATCCAGTGACAGACCCAAAGAAGCTGAGTTCAATACCCAGTTAAGGCAGTGGAGAACTTTCAGAGGGAAAATTAGCAGGAGATAACTGCTAACTGACATCCATTAAACATGGTACGTGGAACTCGAACAGTCTACCCCAGTGAGCGAAATAAAGGGTTCAGTTCGAAATTCCAACCACCTGAAGAAGGCCGGAGTGTACAACGGCCAAAACGTTGCGACAAATATGGCGACAAAGATGAGGACAATAGTCCGACTAATGTAAATAGTGTACATAATAACTAATCTCAGAAATATAGACAGACTGGCTTTGTCATGATTATATATAAAGTTCGGCCGCATTTAGACTTTAAACGTTTTGTTTGTAACTTCTAGAAGATTCATTACTATAGCTGTTTCATTTCACAGTTGTTTTAATGGAAGTGTTAAGACCTTTAGCTTTGTTGAATAGTTGAGAATGCTTGTCGTTAATATTGTATATCACTTTGTGATAGGTTGCGTTGATTCTCGTTAACTATCGTAGGTTGCTCACGTGATACATACGAATCCTCATGATTGGTTAAACGTTGCTTAAATGTAGAATAACGCTGCAAATATGGAACACCCAGGGAGGAACGAACTCACTACTCAGTTGTAAGCTGATCTAGCGAGAGAAAAACACGCTAACAACTGCACAACGTCAAAGTGGCCACTCTATATAAGGATCACTGGAACATACGCGTTGAAATACCAGTTTTCGAACGATCACAGCAGTTAAGCAACGTCGAGCTTGGTTAGTACCGAGATTAGTGACCACTTAGGAACAACAGGTGCTGTAAGCTTGGATGTGTGGATGGTGTAATGCATAACGTCTCGAGATTGCAAATCGGAGAGCCGAGTCCCAATTCCAGTCGAGTTAGTTGTATTCACTTACTCACAAATACCATTGGGAAAGATATGAATCAATATTCTCTCCCCCCAGTTATGGATTAAATAGTAGGGCTTGTATTAGTAAATCATTATTATCTGAAAAAACGTTCTTGCATTCAAAAAAATATTTTCTGGCTTTGAATAATCAGTGGTTGATAAACCGTAAAAAACAATTAATCAATCACCTATTCTGAACATATAGCGCCAGTGCTTTCTTTATAAAGGATGCGATGAGTAAATTTTCGCCTTTTTTTTTTTTAATTATGCGCATGCCAGTTGTTTGTTTTTATTTTATCGACTGCAGAGTATAGTGGGGTCAGTTGGGCACCGTTTGTGATAAAAAGAGCACCATGACACAATTTATTCTGCCAGAAATTTAGAAACGGCATGCTGTACTGGCTTGGCATCCACATGAGTCTGATGGTGATTACGAAGTTGTTTGGAGTGATCACTAGTGATGGCGACATTATGCCTCCATTCATCTTCCCACTGGGCCTCAGATTCAACATGGCGGTCTATATCAAGTACCTTTAGGAGGTAGTGCTGCCCTAGATCGAGATAATTTTTACAAAAACTACTTCTGGTAATAGTTAACAATTTTCCCATAGCTTGGACCCTAACAGGTGCTACCACCACGGGCCAAAGTGGACCTCAGAACACCAGCAATTAAGAGGTCGTTCCACACTCCTCAGAAACTCCTGATCAGAGGCCTTGCTGCTGGACGTAGTTTATCGTCTTACCCAGGACGACCAGAAAAGTTGCAAGCAATTCCTAAGTCGTCTGAATGCCATGGTTGAAGCCAGTATCGATTTTATTGAATAATTTTACTTTTTAGCATCCCAAGATATTTTTAAGTAAATAAATCTGTTAAAATGAGAAGTCAGTGTTACGTTTGATACTTAAAAGTAACTAACAATGTTTTGGAGGTTCGAATATTGAATTTAAATAAGCTATATATTTTTTTTCGTCTGAGATTGTATCCCAGCTGACCATTATCCTTTCTCGTTCAAAATTTATTTTTTGTTTAGACTTGAAAGTTACAATTCAACATCATGACAGTCAATTCCAATTTCTATATTCACCTGTCATCGCCAATGTTCTCATCTCATTTATTGTAAAATCCAAGTTTGACTACAGCTCTCACTGATGACAGACTAATAATCTGCAATAAAAGAAACTTTTGTTTGCATGAAGCTGATATATTTTTTGGAGAGAACTCCGGGACTTGGTTCTTTCATTCTATTGCAATCGTCAGATTTGTTCGTCTAAAACGACTTCAGAAAGAATTTCCTCGCCTACGATTTTATTGATCTCCTTTCCTTTGATAGCTTGGCTTCGTGACAGACTTTCGGAAAAGTCCACAAATTTACACAAGCAAAGAGATAGATCGATTTCCTCCCAATCAATGTCACGGCCTGCCTTAATGGGGACATCAGTAGCAAGTTAACGTTAACTTCCGGCAGTTGGCATTTGAGACAAGTTTAGAGGTCAAAATCTAAATAACGATTTTTCATAGTTACAATATTATTGTCTGTTCATTCGAAGGAAAATTCTGATATAATTTTTCCAAAATATATTCTGGAAATTGTTTCATTGTGCGAATTCTACATTTTAAAGAAGAGGGACAAAAAGCTTTTGAAGATTTGTTTGAAAATAAAAATTTACATTTTCATTACGTCTCTCTATATATGTAAATGAGTTGGCACTGAAAAATGTTCGATTTGACCGACTTCTCAAAATTAGACCAAATGATGAAATAGTATATATATATATATATATATATTGAAAATCATTCAACTCTGAAACCTGTAAAGTATCTCTAGATAAATATTCTTAATATATTATATATTGGTATTAAATATCTATTTTGGTATTAAATTTGGAATTAACAGACCATTTAACCCGCTGAACATGGTCCCAGATAATATTGAAAGTATTTGGGAAAATAAAAACTATATGAAAGAAAATGTTGGCATTTTTCTTCATCAATTTTTGAAGGAAAGCAAGAAATTAATTCGTGAACTTGAAAGGATCACAACCAAAATAAATCGACATATGTTTAAATTATTTAACCAAGCTTGTGTGAATATATATATATATATATATATATATATATATATATATATATATACACACACACACATATATATATATATATATATATACACACACATATATATACACACAAATATTTATATATATATATATATATATATATATATGAAGAAAATATCTGGAAAAACAAAACAAAAATCCTTAAAATGCGATTATATTTGTTTTAATATGAATGAAATGTCGACGTCTGACGTTTCGGTTTAATAACCTTCTTCAGGACAATATTCATTAAAATACAATTAACATAATCAGTATAACACGACGAAAACGATGGACATAAAAACATAATTTAATTCCTTGTTTTTATTTATAAAGGCATATACAATATATTTATAGATTTAATTGGCTAGTTAATGTAATTGGGTGAATAAAAAAACAACAAAATGATAAGAATATTGTCAATAAGACTAATGATATTTATTATATATTAGTAGGTCTTTTGACTAAAAAAGACAACAAAAAAATATAGTCATCCACAGACGGACTGTTTTGCTGTATCACAGCTCACCAGTGTATTTAGACATCCGATTGCTTCAAGCCGGGATTGAAACCCGACCGATTTGCTATCAGTCAGAGCGGAAGGTAAAATTTAACGTTTTTACTATGCGAAAGACGTCAGAATATATCAGACTAACAGTCTGTAATTGAATGACAACATGAAACAAAAACTCTTTCGAATGGACTTTACGGGCAAATAGTAATTCCAGCGATGGAATCTTATATATGTGAGATTAAGAAATACAAAAAAAAAAAAAAAAAACCACATCGGATACTATTGTAAATCGAGAAAAGCTGAAGATATACGGGCGATAATTTTATTTTAAATTTCTTTTTTCTTCTTCCTGCAAGTATAAGATTCCACCGATAAAGCCATTATTAGTCTGAAGAAACATTTTCGAAAGACGAAAGACGAAAAGTAAGATTTTTACAATTTGTCATTCAATTACACACACACATTTTAATAAGAAATATCTGTGTATTTATGTACATCTGTGTTTGCATGTATAATTGTGTCTGCATCTGTGCTTAGTGGTACCCTTTTATGTGTAGATCTGTGTGCAGGCCTATATGTGTGTGCGTAAGTGTATGGGGGCACTGCGAAATATTTTCAGTAGATTTTTATATCACAAGGCAAACTCTTATGGGGATTTCATTTTCAAAAGATATGTAGAATATCCTTCACCAAAAAAAAATGCAATGGTGCATATTCTGGTGAAAAAACAAAAATCTTCAATCATTGTTTGTTCCAAGTTAAATAATGTCGGCCTTTTTCATGTTTGGGACTAATCAAATCCTGTTACACTTTCACCGCACGCCTCTAAACGACCCTAATAAATAAATATATAAATAAATAAAACCATTGTTTGCCAAATATCTTGCCTAAATTCTCTGTGTCTAGCTTCCTTTGATTTCGAGTCTTTTCTTGTTCTATTTCTCTATCCACCACTCAAAGTCTTCAAAGCTTTCTATATCTTATTAACTTTGTTAAACATGACATTTTTTTTTTAAATCTTCTTACCTCGTCGTTCTCAGTCTTTAATTTTCCGTGGCAATTTTTTAAATTTCGGTTTCCTTTCGCATATAATTCAGTCGTAAGCTTCTTTTTTTTTTTTTTTAAATTCTTTTCTTTTCTAGATTTAGATTTAAGCCATAACTGGGAGTAGAACTTAATTGACAGACAATCGAATTCGGCCCAACAACGACTCACACCAACCGTAGCAAAGATAGACAAGAAGCGCAAAGTATCAGGTGAGCATTGAATGCGAGCGTAATATACAAGTCTTCCTTCTCCTGAATGGCTGCCTGAACAAAAGCTAAGAGATTACTACTGGTCAGCATACCGTGTACCTGAATCCAAACCCAGGTATTTGAATGCGAATTTCGAAATAGACATTTAGTTTCCTTGGACGGTCTTGAGCATTGAAGTTCTTTTTCACGTTTTTTTTTTCAAAACATCAATACGTCAGAGTGGCCGACAGTTCGACATAATTTAATTCCTTGTTTTTATTTATAAAGGCATATACAATATATTTATAGATTTAATTGGCTAGTTAATGTAATTGGGTGAATAAAAAGACAACAAAATGATAAGAATATTGTCAATAAGACTAATGATATTTATTATATATTAGTAGGTCATTTGACTAAACCGAAGCACGAACAGAAAGATTTTAGAGTCGGAATTTTCGGACACCCCTGTGTTCTTTTTCAACTATAAACAATAAAGTGGGACTCACTCTTTCTGGGATTTTTTCATGTGTTGTATTACTGAAAGACATTTGATTTTGGCCTAGTTGTTTGCCAAGATTAGTGTTGTGTACTCTTTATAAAAGGCTTTCTGTGAAAACTGTATTATCTGAGTAAAACTAAATGCCTATCTAATCCTTTAATGCGTGATCCTTTTTTGAAAATGTGTTTTAACTCCGTTTTACGTCGTTCTTGTTGGCTCTTAAATTTTATTATATAAAAAAGTTTTCATTACCTGTAAAACTTTTAAACACCAGGATTCCGTTTCTTTCTATTTTTCTCTCCTTCTCTCACTCCCGCTCTCTCTCTCTTCTTCTTCTTCTTCTTCCTCTTCTTCTTCTTCTTCTTCTTCTTCTTCTATCATTCTGTCTGTCTGCCTGTTTCTCGCATACACGCACGCACGCAATTATTCAGAAAGATTAAACCCTAGAGACAGATTCTTCAAACTGAATCTCGTTGTGAGCCTATATAATATATATATGATAGATACATTAACAACGCAACAAAAGTCAAAATCTTCCTTAATATTATCATAAATCCTTTATCATATATTCTTCAAAATATATTTCTTATTACTTTCTCCAAATGTTGTAACGGGCGATATTGCCTGGTGAAGTTAGTTTCACCAATTATAGCTGAGTCATTTAGATTGAAACCCCATCGAAATTTTTTGTCTACTGAAGCCACATTAATCATGAGAAAAACTTTTTTTTCTTCAGTGTATAAACATTGCTAAGACAAATGAAGAATGAAACATAGGACATCATTGTCGTGAGTTTTATGCTATTTCTCTGTTGTCCAATATATATGTATTTTCTCAAAATAAAGATGTGGCTTAATTTTTCTTTTGCAATAACTTGATAGGAAAGTAAATCAATTAAATTCAGGACAACTGAAATACAGGGGATGTCCCTAAAATTTGGTCACCCTAGGCAAATATACATATTTTCAAGAAATAAGATTTTCAACAACATTTTATTGCACTGGAATATTAACAAATATCATCTTCGATATGATTTCCATCATTTGTGATGCAAAGGTTGATGCACTTTGCAAGATTCACGTGAACTCGATGCAATAACTTCACATTGACGTCAATTTCAGCACATTCAATCTGTATGTGTTCAATCAAGTGTGTTGCATCTGTTATTTTCACTGAGTACACCTTCACCTTTAGCATACTCCAGAAAAAGAAGTCAATTCATTCTTCTTTCAACAAAACGATGTTTAATCTGTGGAGGTAAAACAAATATAGTTAATTAGATTTCCCATGCGTTCAGATTTTAGGGATACCCCATGTAAGAGAGTACTGAAGAGTTATTGGTTGTAGTAATATAATGATTAAAATTCTTTCATTGCATTTTGCAAGTCAAAGGAAATTTCTTGGTGGTATCGTACCAGCATCGAAGGGTACTCTCTTGTATAAATTAAAATTTAGTCTCGGTTGATGTAAAAGCTTCTAAATATTATTATTTTCTTACTTGAACCAATAGCCTCTGGCTTCAGATACAAAAGAAGATTGCTTCCGCCATGTAAGATCAAAGACAAACACTCTGTAACTGTTCAGGGTTTATCTGCAGGTACATAGATTGACAACCATTTATTAACTGAAATGTGATCTGAAAGTTTCACTGTATAAAGTTTTATCTGAGCAAAGTGTGTCTAAAGTCTGGACTTAGGCAAAAATGCTTATTTTCAACAAATGAAATTTTCAACATTTTATTGAGCTGGAATATTAACAAATAACATCTTCAATATGATTTCCATCATTTGTGATGCAAAGGTTGATGCGCTTTGCAAGATTCACATGAACTCGATGCAATAACTCCACATTGCCGTCAGTTTTAGAGCATTCACTCATTATTCGTCCATTCAAGTGATTTTCATTGATTACACCTTCTCCTTTAGCAAACCCCAGAAAAAAAAGTCAATTCTTTCTTCTCTCGAGAAAACCTTGTTTAATATGTGGAGGTAAAATGGCTCATGATCAAACATCATAGACATTCGTTGTCTGTTATATTTAATAATATATGTTTGAATATATATATATATATATATATATATATATATATATATATATATATATATATATATATATATATATATATATATATATATATATATATATATATATATATATATATATATATATATAAATATATATATATATATATATATATATATATACCTTTTCTGACTGTAAATCATGTGGAGGTAAAGAATATAATTAATAAGATTTCCTGTGTGTCCGGGCTTTAGGGACACCATCTAGATTTATATATATATTTTCGCTGTTGTTTGCTTTTTCTTTCTTTTTTTGTAAATTAATATAATTGAATTTTTCCTTTCTGTCTTTTGTTCTTAAACTCATTTTTTTCCTTAACTTCTTTTATTTTCCTTACCTATTTTTTTATCTTTTATCTTCCTATAATCCGCATCTCAATTGTCGCCTCGCATAGGTTTTTCTTCTTCTTTTTTTTTAATTTTTCACTACATTATGTCCTGTTGGCCGAAGTGGGTAGATTTGGTTCATGGAAAAAGGAGCCACATTTCAAGTGAATTCTTACATCTTAATTCACTTCGTATTCCATTTAAGTTCTATTTGGACATTTTTTTCCAAAATCTGCTGCTTTTTGAAACAGACTTCTAGCAGGATGTTTTCTCGATCGCTAAAATCTTAACCTTTTCAAGTCTCAGGTTAACTCCTCTCTTTTCCTCTCATGGAATTCACTTCTTGCCTTCTCTTACGCTCATACAATACCACACAATAACCCGCCACTTTGAGTGGCTTTTTGACCCTGTGTTGTGTGAACATTAGTATAAAAATAACACTATCCACATATCCAGCTTTAGAAAGATTAGTTTAATCTTCCTTTTTACTTAATATTTTGAAGACTCGAAATGAAACTTTGTTTGAATTGAAACATTGAACGATTTTTCACTTACAAGTGATTCAAACATTTATTCTTTATTCCTGAAAAGTTTTTATTAATTTTTAGCAAAGAATCACAGCTGCTATTTGCAATAATCTGTGAATTTCGAAAAGACTCGTTTTCAAAAATGCAGATGTTTTTTGGTTTGGTTCGGTTTGTTTTACGACATAGCAACCTCAATGGTTTATTTAATGCCTACAAATTTTTTTATTGCTGGTAATATTTGTTTCAAAATGTCTTGCAGGTAATATTCTTTTTAATGTATTGCTGGTAATAGTTTTCCAGAAATGCATTGCAGGTATTTTTTTTAAATGTATTGCTGGTAATAATGTATTGCTGATGAATTTTTATTCAAAAATTCATTGTTGGTAATGATTTGTTTACAAAAATGTATTGCTGGTAATACAACCTATTTTTACACGTTTTGACCCCAGTTTAGGGGGTTAACTATTTGTCCATAGCTGGGACCATAACAGGTGCTACCAGCCCGAGTCAGGATGGACCTGCGAACATCAGCAATTAAGAGGTATTTTCACGCTTCCCAAAACTTCCTGGTCAGAGACCTTGCTGTTGAATGTAGTTTATCGTCATACCCAGGACGCGGATGTAGTTTATCGCCATACCCAGGACGCGGATGCAGTTTATCGTCATACCCAGGACGCGGATGTAGTTTATCGTCATACCCAGGACGCGGATGCAATTTACCGTCTTACCCATGACGCGGATGCAGTTTATCGTCAGACCCAGGACGCGGATGTAATTTATCTTCATACCCAGGACGAAATGGCAATTTCATTTTTTTTTATTAATTTTTTTTTTTTTTAATTGATGTTAGGTTACATATTTTAACTGATGACGCCGGGCAAAACAAATTCCGTTAGTCGAAATTGAATCAGGGAAATTCCTGCCATTCACAGTTAATCATCATCTTTCATGATTTCTGCCCCTTGATGCCACAGACGATCATGGCTCTCCACAACTACTTATCCTTTTTAACTCCTAGGAATATTTTTTTACTATATTTCCTATTCTGTTCGGTCATCTATTTATACACAGGTTTGTTAGACTGGTTACCGGCTTCTATTCTTCTGTTTTTTCTGCCTTCATTATGTCTTGTGAGTGTCATTTTTCCAAGTCCTCTTTCCTCATTATATGTCGTAAATATTAAAATGTTTCTTTCTTATTCTGAATATGTCATATTTTTGTTTCCATTTTCCTTAAAACTTTCTCGTATTTTACATAATCCGTCCATTTTATTCTCAGCATCCTTCTGCAGAACAACACCTCTGAGGAAAATCTCCAACATTCATTGTCAGTTAAGAAGACGGATGTTATATAGCAGTTCATTTACTTTCTTTCTAAATTTTCCTGTATCCGTATACTTTGTCACTAAGACACATTATTGAAAAGAGAGAAAAATAAAATAATGAGAATTAAGAAGACGGGAAGAAGCAAGACGACGAAAGAGAGTTCCATAACTGAGAAGTGCAAAAGAAGAAACTGTCAGCATAGAACTTACGGTTACATCTAGCAATTCCTATTGTAAAATGTTGAGACCTATCTGTCAATCTAGTACAACACTTAAATTCGTAAAGTCTAAGGAAAGCTCATCAGAACAATTACCATGAAAATATTTATATAAAAAACGCAAAAATTTCTAGAAAAAGGTGCAGGAATGTTTCATTACGGACTAGAGTCGCGATACCGGATCAGGACTGATAACATTGCAGATTCTTCTTTGGATCTTATAAATATTTAAGATAGATTCTAGCCGGGAAAACTATCTAAATTAAGAATTTGAATTTCAAGAAGAAGTTCCGATTTAATTAATATTTTACAAGTATTGCTTGTTCTGATTGTTTGATATCTGGAGGAAAATCATTGGATATTACTGTGATCTCATTTCTTGCTAATGTTGTACAACGATTGAGAAATCTCATTGCTACTTGACTTTAGACCCAAAATAAAATCGCTGTAACATACAGTAAAAAAAAAAACAGATGTTACTGTGTAAAGATGAGTATTTTTTTTTTTTTATTTATGGATCGACAACAGATATGTTGGTAAGAAACATGTGGTTTCTAGTCTAACCAAACATCGTTTAATGCAACACTTGCAACGATATTCTATCAACGTCTGTATCTGTCTATATTTCTGAGATGAAGTCTTATGTACACTATTTACATTATTCGGACAATTGTCCTCATCTTTGTCGCCATATTTATTACAAGGTTTCGGCCCTTCCGTATCTGTCTATATTTCTGAGATGAAGTATTATGTACACTATTTATATTATTCGGACTATTGTCTTCATCTTTGTTGCCATATTTATTACAAGGTTTCGGCCCTTCAGTATCTGTCTATATTTCTGAGATGAGGTATTATGTACACTATTTACACTATTCAGACTATTGTCCTCATCTTTGTCGCCATATTTATTACAACGTTTCGCTCGTTGTACGCCCCGGCCTTCTGCAGGTAATTGGAATGTCGAACTGAACCCTTTATTTCGGTCACTGGGGTAGATTGTTCTAGTTAAGGCAGTGGAGAACTTGGGGAGGGGAATTAACAGGAGATAACTGATAACTGACATCCATTAAACATGTCACGTGGAACGCGAAATAAAGGGTTCAGCTCGACATTCTAACTACCTGAAGACGGCCGGAGCGTACAACGTTGTAATAAATATACGACAAAGATGAGGAATATAGTCCGAATAATGTAAATAGTGTATTAACGCCTGATATGAATAAACTACTAAGGTTTTCGCCCGTTAAATAATTGTTTATTCAATTCTGGATTCAGTCGAATTAATGTCAGCCGTGGAGGGTGGGCGACTTTTGGGGAATTTTCTTCAGACTTTAATCAGTTCGCAAGCATGTGACAGCGTCGACTTTCCCTCTTGAGTCGTTGTTTAGATAAATTCATTACTTGTTTATATTTCTGAGATGAAGTATTGTAATTATTTACATTGTTCAAACTATTCTCATTTCTATTGTCATGTTCAGGACGTTTCGGCCGTTGTAAGCACCGACCTTCTTCAGGTGATTGGAATTTCGAATTGAACCATATATCTCAGTTTTAGTTACAAGTGCCATGCCTCCTCCGAATTCCAATCACCTGAAGAAGAACGGAGCGTACAACGGCCAAAACGTCGTGAACATGACAATAAAGATGAGAACAACAGTCCGAACGATGTCAATAATGTAAATAGGTAAATTCCTGTCTTCCTTCTTTTTTTTTGGTCGTATATACTAAGTTCAGCTAGGTTGATTTCCTTTTTATGTCGATGAAGCCACAGAGATATTTGAGGCCCGATTCTGCACTTGGAGTCTATGAGAATACCTTCTCTATCAAACCTCTGATACAACTATCTCTTTTGAAGTTCTGATGTGACAAATGAAATAAATAAAATATCAATTCTTCTCTTTCTCTACTCTCACTGTATTTATTTATTTCTCTCTCTCTCTCTCTCTCTCTCTCTCTCTCTCTCCTTTACTATTTCTAAATGTATTACTTGCATTATTTATATTATTCGGACAGTTATCCTCATCTTCATTGCCATATTCAAAACGTTTCGGCCGTTGTACTCTCCGGCCTTCTTCAGGTAATTGGAATTTTGAACCGATCACTTTGTTTCTTCCACCGGAGGAGATTGTTCTAATTCTACATGCCATGCCTCTTCCGCTTGTCTCAGCTATTTACCCTTTAACTCAACTCTCCAAGTTTTGGTTCACCACTGCTGTGGCCTGGTATTGAACTCACAACTCTTTGGGTCTAGTCACTGGATCTAGCCAATGTCTTTATCCATTGAACCATGTGCCCTTGAGAACACATAGCTCAATCTATCTTTTTCATTGATTTTTATTATATATCTTTCTCACCTTCTCTACTTCTCTCTCTCTCTCCCTCTCTATTTTCCAGTGTATCTCTTTCTCTTTTTCACATTGTACCACGTTATCTCTTTCTCTACTTTACAATGTATCTCATTCTCTCCCACTCAATCTATCTTTTTCATTGATTTTTATTATATATCTTTCTCACCTTCTCTACTTCTCTCTCTCTCTCTCTCTCCCTCTCTCTCTATTTTCCAGTGTATCTCTTTCTCTTTTTCTCATTGTACCACGTTATCTCTTTCTCTACTTTACAATGTATCTCATTCTCTCCCACTCAATCTATCTTTTTTCTGTCTTAATCAATGTCGTTTTCGCCTTCTTCCCAAATTTCTGTTTCATTTAACGCGTCCAAACCTCATATTTGAAATTGTCGCAAGTCTGGAAGGCAACTAAATTTAATATAAACGGTGAGGAATGTGGCTGTTGTCTTCTAATCAAAGAATTCTACTGTTTCTATCAGACTTCAGTTAAATTCAGGTCGTCAAGCAACTTTTTTTTTTATTCAGAAGCAAAGAATATTTTCTCTGATTAACTCAACTGTAATTTTTTTTCCCAGTAGTTAATCTATTCCTGTGATCTCCAGACACCCGTCTAATATTCGGTCATTAAGGTCAGAGATAGACAAATTGCATTTTTTTTTCTGATTAAGAATTTCAACTCTTTCCGTTCTAAAATTCTAAAAAGTAAAAAAAAATAAAAAAAATAAAGCCTTTCTATGGATCTTACTAAAATATTTGGCGTATTCCAAACATTGTTCACGCTGTCGAAAATATTGGATGCCTCAAGGCGTAATTATTTATAGTAGCATTGGAGTCGACTGTCAAGCCAGATCAAACACTAATTGCAAGACTATTATAAATAACGCATTCTTGTTACCTCCACTCCAATGCATATATATATATATATATATATATATATATATATATATATATATATGGTGTCCATAAAGTTCGTGTGCACGTTAAAAATTATAACTTTATTTGTATTTGCGATAGAAATAATTTGTAAAAAGGATTAAAAAGAAGTAAATCTATATTTTGTAAGGTTTTATTGAAATTTTATTTAAGTTTCCACATGTCCTCCATCATTAGCAATACAAAGGGTAATACGATTGTGCAGTTCACGGAAAATATTTGCCAACTGATTTACAGTAATGCCTGAAATCACATTAGTTATTTTAGCTATACTTAAAACTAGGTACATAAAAACTTCAAAACATTTTTTACAGATTATTTCTATCGCAAATACAAATAAAGTTATAATTTTTTTTAAGTGCACACGAACTTTGTATATATATATATATGTGTGTGTGTTTGTGTAGGCGGCATATCTTTATTCAAGAATGTTTCATTAATAATATAGACATATCGTGTCGACTTATTTTTATACTGATCTTCCCAGTTGTCTAACCAGTTTCTTGATACTAAGATGAAATTCATCAAGGAAGGCGTCGTAGTTTTTTTTAACCCAAGTACTTTGAATCTTTCCGAAGATCATCTTCAAGAGTAAATTACAAAAACAAACTTATTGTAACTGCAATAAAATCATCATTCCTTTCTGATGGTGATTTTGAAAAAAAACACACACACGAACGCGCTTTGTTATAGTTATTTTAAAATTTTAGATTTATCCGTTGTAGTTAGGGAATTTTTTTAAAAAATCAAGCGTTTCAGTATAAGGGAGCCGACTGGAAATTGGCAGAAATATTAAATAACATTAAATGTATATGCACTTTAATATGTTGTTGCTATATTCGTATTAAATTTTGTTGAGTGTTGTTTGGTTGATTTTGATATAGAGGGCCTCGAGAACTTGAAGTTTTTGTTCATTGTTTTCCTGGTGTAGTATATTGGTGTCGTCAGCAAGTATTTCCCGTTTATTATGAGGGTTGACAGGAATATGTTTTTAGATGTTGTGCAATAGAACTTTTATCCGACAAATGAAGTATAAGACGTCTTGACAATGTTTTAGCCGTCAAGCCAACATATGTACTTTAAACGTTATTTTTAGAGCATATGCATAGCTAAGTAGACGGTCAGTTAATTTGTAAAACAGGAGAAACTGTCGTTAGATCTGGTGTGCGTTAGAACAGCTCAGCCAGTAAGGGCCCCGCCGATGAAGCAAAGAGCAATTCCTTCATAGATTCTCGAACGTTCATATCTACTCAATTTCGTATCTGAACGTAAACAAAACATCTGTCTATATTTCTGAGGTGAAGTATTATATACACTATTTATATTATTCAGACTATTGTCCTCATCTTTGTTGCCATATTTATCACAAAGTTTCGGCCGTTGTACACTCCGGCCTTCTTCGGGGGGCGATGTCGAACTGAACCCTTTATTTCGCTCGCTGAAGTAGACTGTCCTAGTTCCACGTGCCATGTCTAATGGATGACAGTTGTCAGTTATCTCTTGTTAATTCAAGCTGTCCACTGCCTTAACCAGGTATTGAACTCACAACTCTTTGGGTCCTGTCACTGGATCTAACCAACGCCTTTATCAACTGTGCCAGCGATAGAAATAAAGGGCTCAGTTCGACATTCCAACCACTAGAAGAAGGCCGCAGCGTACAACGGCCGAAACGTTGTGATAAATATGAAAACAAAGACGAGGACAATAGTCCGAATAATGTAAATAGTGTAAAGAAACAATTTCTAAAGAAGTAATGATTTTTTTTTAATTTATTAATCAGACATATTTTATCACTTTAAACCATTACTCTTAGGAGATACCCATATTTAAGTAGACGTTCCGTTTATTTATTAAACATCATATTATTTATTTACGTCTACAGGCTTGAATATTCGAGAAATCTTATGAATAAAAGAATATGAGCCCTCCGACGCCTGTGTCCTTCTTTGTAGGAGAAACCTTCATTCATTTTGGTTTGGTTTATTTTGTTTTACGTCATATCAACACCTCAATGGGTTATTTAATGCTGACAATATTTTTAGGATAGATTCGTATGAATAGAGTATGTATTCTTTGGTTTAGATTGGTTTGGTTTATTTTGTTTTACGGCATATCAACTTCAATGGGTTATTTAATGCTGACATAAATTTTTATTGCTGGCAATATTTTCTTGTGCCAAAAATCTGTTTCTGGTAATATATTTCCTTCAAAATTATATTGCTGGTAATAATTTTTTCAGTAAAGTATTGCTGGTAATAGTTAACTATTGTCCAAATCTGGGACCCTAACAGGTGCTACCACCCTTGATTAGGGTGAACCTGCGAATAGTAGAAATTAAGAGGTGGTTCCACGCTCCTCAAAACCTCCTGATCACCGGCCTTGCTGCTGGACGCGGATATAGTTTAACGTCTTACCCAGGACGCACCTTCATTCAGAGGTTAAAAATAAATGTAATTGTTTTGGCAAGAGTTGTTATGTCTGACTTTAATTTGAATTTATCCAAAGTCAGGAATCTATTTACTGATTGTCGGTGCAATATTGGTGAATAGCTTTCAGATATCACATTAAAGAGTCGTGAGTTTTTTTAATGCGTCCATCTTCCTCTCCAAATTACGAATTACCCTTCACAAAGCTTAATAACTCAAAGCTTTTTATCAGGGATTCTTACGACAAATGGTATCAAGATGGTTAAACGTCTTATATGAAATGAGATAAACAATTATGCTGTTACATTTTTTGGACAATTTTGCTGCTACAGCCGGCATATATATATATATATATATATATATATATATATATATATATATATATATATATATATAGATATATATATACTCCGTCTCACAAGGGATGAGAAAAAAAAAAAGGGAATTTCTCGGCTACTGATGACTAATGCTAAAAGTTCTTCTTTATGAAATGGGCCCTCTGTTTGTCAGTAATGCTTATATCTCGTATATATTGCGTTAAAAATTCCATTTCTCTGTAGCGTGAGACTGTCCTACTGATTAATTGGGTTTCGATCCCGGCTTGAAGCAATCACATGTCTAGCCATATACTGATGAGCTCGGATACAGCGAAACAGTGTCTGTGGATGACTATATATATATATATATATATATATATATATATATATATATATATATATATATATACACGCAAAAAAAACAATTCTGAAACAACACTAAAGAATATAGTAATTTACAAAGCGAAGCTTAGATGTGGAACATGACCGAAAGTATGGGGCACCTAGTGAGGAGCGATGTCACTACTAAGTGACCTAGAGAAACAAACTTGCTGAACATTACACCATTCTTATCTCTCACCATTAAAAATCAATTCTACAATTATAAAAAAAAGAAATCTGATCGTAATTAGCACAATACATATTCCATTTAAGGAAGTTAAATATTGATACCCAGTCTGATGGTTTTTAACATGGGCTGATTTTTAAGGTCCTTTATTCTATAACTTCTTTATGGCACATCTTGAGAATTAGTAATTAATAAATATACTCAGAATTTACATAAGATACATTGATGATATTTTATAGAAACTAAAGCAGTTAATAATATTATAGACAATCATCAAGACAATTTTTATATATTTTATCATGAACTGAACAAATTTTTACATCATGGGGTGTTTTGTAGGCCCCTTGTGAATATGTTGTACTATGGTACGTGTAGGAATGAAAATGGGCAAGTTCTTGTGGTGATTGAACATATTAGATTATATTGAATGAATGGGTCGTGATTGTAAGTAACTAAGACTAGGATAATTACTAAGGACCAATCCCTTTCCCACTTCCTCTTCGCCTTTGTGCCACTTTTTTTTCTTTTTCTTTTTTTTTGTATTATTTACAAAGAATAAATATACTATTACAGTGACTTGTCTAGCTGAACGGATTTATTTTGAAAGACAATTACCATACTGGCATCACGTTGGGTTTTTTTTTCTAGTCCAGCTAAGTTTTGCTTGACGAGGATTTGTTTTTTGAAGAACAGTCAACTGACGTTAAGTTAATCGTTTTATTTTTTGTTTTCTTTCTGAAATTTTTGGAACTTTTGATTTTCAGTTTAATGCTTTGATTTTTCTTTTAATACCATTTTTTTGTGTGTCTCCTTTTTTGTTAGCCAAACTTAATTTCTTTTTTTGTATTTCTTTCTTTTTGTAATTCATTTTGTTGTTGACGTTTATTTCGTTTTGCTTGTGACAGTTTTCTTTTGAGTTGTTTTTGTTTTTACCTAACAACGACTACTAAGTCGTAAGACTTTATTCTGTTTATAGACAAAACGCTGGAAATTATAAGGCGAACTTTTACATTTATGGTAGTACATGGTAGTACCAGGCTGGCGGTGAATTTAGAGGCGATGAACATGAAGAAAACGTCACCGAAAAAAAATCGTCCTGAGGTGAGGGCAGACCACAAAACGATGCCAAATATTATGAAGCCTTAAAAGAAAAATATGAGTCATACATTAAAGGGAATGAGTTCCTTACCATCCCAGAGGCAATTTATGTCGTGAAAACAAGGAAGATCTCCCTGCTGACCACCGACATAGGAACACAAAGACTGATTGGTGTCAGTGGGAAAACGATAGAGAAAGCATTGAAGAGACTCAAGATAGGCCAAAATTTTCTGTCCAGAAAGTCAAACGCTCTATGAGATATCTTGTTGGCTACGGAGGAAGAGGCGAAGAATTTGGCGAAAAGCTCCCTGGCAACGAAGCCCGTCCACCTACAAACTTAGTACTTGGGGATGAGAAAGACGAAAGTGACCGTACATGGAGTCCCAATGGATATCAGCGGGGATAGCCTTTTTTTGCTTGATACGGCGAGGTGGAGGAGGTTTCGGCAACAATAAGCAAAGCTGAGATTGCCAGTGGGGAGTTTCTTACAGGTCACTTTGACATGAAAAAGTTCCGGGTAGATCCCCAACGTGTTAATGTGCTGGGAGAGGATAATGACCGTGGTTGTAGAAGGACGTCGCTCCTACTGCTGGTCATGTGGTGCAGTTGAACACATGGCGAAGACGCGTCCCGGTGAGAACGCGGCGCCACTGCCCAGGTAAACAGCAGCAATGGAAGCAGCGATAGTGTCCGGTGAGGTTCCTGACGGAGAATGGAAAGAGGTGAGGAAGAAGGGACGAAAGACGCCAAGCAATACTCCCCCAGCAGGAGGTCCCACAGCAAACACAAGCCAAGTAGCGGCCGGAGCTGCACCAACCGCTGCCTGAGCCCCCAAGAGAGCAGCAACAAGAAAAGAGGAGCGGCTACTACAGAAGCAGGAACAGCAGCCTAAGACAAAAAGCAACAACAAGAACAACACCTGCAGCAACAACTGAAACAACAACAACAGCTTGAACAAAGGCGTGCGGACTCAGATATTGAGGCGGAGGAAATGCCCCCACCACGGCACTGCTCTTTGAAAAGGAGAAGGGAGGTGGAAAAGGAGGATAAACCAAGAAAGAAAGAAAAGCGGTTCGAACGAGGCAGAAAGGAAAGGGTCATGGAAAGAGCCAGATCGCAATCCGACACTGCGGCCACAGCCGAAAGTGAAGACATTGTCTCAAAATCAAGGAGCCTTCCCCCTTCACCTACCTGAGATCCGTCTACCACACCCTCCACATCCTCCCTTTGTTCAACTTATACACTTCTCTCCACCCACTTCTTCTCCGCCAGTACGTTGAAAAAGAAAACTTATGCCGGAAACAAAAGAATATTAAACATCTGAAATATACATTGGAAGCAAAATTTCCAATCAAACAAGTAAAAATGGAGGACCTGGAATCAGTAATGTTTTAATAAAACAAGAGCAAGAACAACAGCAACGACAATTCCAGGAAACATTGTTGAACCAACAAGAACACAGCAAAAATACTAGAACCTTTTGTGAAGAACAAAAGTAACGAAAACACATCTATTTTTTCCTCACAGGTATCAGTAATAAATGCAATTGGCGAATTTAAATATAACCTTAATGAAGAGGTTACATTTGCAACATACGACAGAGGCTATGATGAAATTGAAAAAGACTGTATAAGCTGGTCGGAGAGAGAAAGAGTGTGCCCGTTACTAAAAAAGTTAGGGCTCACGGAACACGAAAAATACATGAATTACATCCTGCCAAAAAATCGAGTTAATTGTCTTTTGTGGAAACTATTATGGTGTTAGATAAAATTTTCAGTAAACGGAGTTCATTTCTCAATACAAGTTGGCAATGCCTAAATCACGTAAAAAAATGTATGTGAAGATTGTACCATTGAATATCGTAAACAGGGAATGTTCTAGTTAATCGAACTAGCAATCGACAAGTTTAAGTGTCTGATCTTCGTATAAGGGTTGGTAGCAACATGGGATGCGGAAATCAGTTCTAGGATTTTCACTAAACTTGAACAAGACTCAAAATTGACTTTGCAAGCTGTCGCTGAAGAATGCCAAAGAATAGAGAACTTACGACAAAATGCGGCCAGAATTGAGGAAAGAAATGTAACCCACATAAATTCGGTTCGTCTTAAGGCATACGGGAAAAACAAAATGCTTTACAAAACCAATTCCATGTTACGGATGCGGCGAACGATGTTTCAACGGGAACTGCCATTTTAAGAAGAAAAATGGTTCGACTGTGGAAATGTAAGACAACTGAATTCGCATTGGAAAGATTTTAAAAAATGTCAAAATTCAAGTGTAATGTAAACGTAGCATTCACGACAGACAACGCAGACAAGGATCAAGAAAAGAAAATCTATAACCGTAAAAATAGAATAAATATAAATTTTCAGCTAGAAACAGGTTCAGATTTATTATAAAGAAAAAAGCGTAAGAAAAGATCGGTAATGTTAACATTACCAAAAAATGCTCAGGACTTTTGTTTCTATAAAATATCATCAATATATCTTTAATATATCTTTAATTTATTAAATACTAATTCTCAAGATGAGCCAGAGTTAGAAAAAAAAAGGATCTTAAGAGCAACCCATATGAAAAACCCTCAGACTTGGTATCAATATTACCTTGAGTAATTAAATGGAATATGTGTTGTGCTAATTACGATAAGATTTTTTTTTTTTTTTTTAGAATTGTAGAGTTGATTTTTAAAAGTGGGAGATAAGAATTTTTTGGTCTGTTCGACGTGATGTAATGTTTAGAAAGTTTGTTTCTCTAGGTCACTTAGTAGTGACATCGCTCCTCACTAGGTGCCCCATACTTTTGGTCATGTGCCAGATCTAAGCATCGGTTATTGGGCAAAAATTGGAATTTTAAAAGTGGGTTCACATCAGATGTATTGTTTTATGGGAAAACAGAGAAGCCTGAAGCATTCATGATAGAATGAAGAACTTATAACGTGTTCGGAACAGATTGGATGCATCTGTCCAAGTTATGGGAATTGGTCATAAAAACTTTTTTCTAATAAAATGAATGGATCTTCGAGTAACTCTCACAAGATAAAAAAAAAAAAAGAATTAAAAAATCCATTCCCGAAAGTTTTTTTTTTTTTCTGAAAAGTTGAAAAGAGGCACAAAATCCAACGCCAAGCTCCATTTAAAGGAATATGTAGTACCAATTTTTAGATCAAAGACGATTGTGCCTTTTTCAGCTTTGGATACGATAACAAGGAATTAGATCTCTTGGAAAATATGGGAGTGATGTCCAATGTAGATTATAGTGATTGTGTCTCACCGGCTGTCTATGTGAAAAAGAAAAATAACAAAATTCGTGTATGTACGGATTTATCCACTGGGCTAAATGAATGCTTACAAACATACAATTACTGCCTGCCAAGCCCAGAATAAATTTTCGCAAAGTTAAATGACGGAAAGTAATTTTCAAAGTCAGACGAATATTTGCAAACCCAGATTGACGACGAATGTTCAAAACTGTTAGCAATTAATACCCACAAGGGGTTATACAAGTTTAACAGATTACCTTTCGGAATTAAGGTTGCACCTGGAATTTTCAGCAAGTAATGGACACAATGTTGAATGATCTAAACTTCGCGATGGCCTACTTAGATGACAAATAAAAAGTGAAAATCGAGAGCACGTAGAATGGACACCTCGACGTGGTGTAATGGTTGGAAAGCTTGTCTTGCTAGATCAGTTACGATTGAGTAATGAGTTCTATCCTCACTGGGTGCCCCATACTTTCGGCCTTGTGCCATATCTAAGCCGTGCTTAGAAAATCATTGGGGCACCTCGAGGCGGTGTAATGGTTAGCAAGCTTGTCTTGCTAGAACAATTACAACTGAGTAGTGAGTTCGATTCTCACTGAGTACCCCCTACTTTCGGCCTTGTGCCACATCTAAGTTACGCTTAGAAAATCTTTTCAGGGCACCTCCGGGTGGTGTAATTGTTAGCGCGTTTGTCTCGCCAGAACAATTACGACTGAGTAGTGAGTTCGATCCTCACTGGGTGCCCCATACTTTCGGCCTTGTGCCACATCTAAGCTACGCTTGGAAAATAACTGGTCACCTCGAGGTGGTGTAATGGTTAGCAAGCTTGTCTCGCTAGAACAATTACGGCTGTGTAGTGAGCTCGATTCTTACTGGGCGCCCCCTAATTTCGGCTTTGTGCCACATCTAAGTTATGCTTGGAAAATCACTATTCGGCACGTAGATGAGGTATTCAGAAAAATAAACGAGTTTCAATTGACTGATGAGAAATGCAAATTTTTAATGAGTGAAAGTAAGTATTTGGGTCAAATCATTGACAAAAACATTAGGAAGCCAGACCCAATCAGAATAATCGCGATTAAAAATATGCCCTCCCCAACAAAAGTGTTATTTTCACGAGTATTTTTAGATTTCGAAAAATATGTTTTTATTCCGAACATGCAGTTTTTGCGAGCACTATTAAATAATTTACTGGAAAAAAAAAGTCTCCAAGTGGAATTGGACGGCCGAATGCCAAAAAGCATTCTAAAAAAAATAAAAAATTCTAGCGTCAAACTTGTTTCTCTCGCATTTTGATCGCAAATTAGAAATAATGGTGGAGCGTGATGGTAGTAACTACAGAATCGGTGTCTTAATTTTACATAAGCACAAAAATGGTTCGGTAAAAGAGACAACACATGCGACAAGAACTTATCGGCTGTGAAGAATTACAGCCAGATGGAGCCGTTAGGAATCATTTTTGCTGTGAAAATATTTCACAGATTCATTCACGGTAGAAGATTCAACCTACAGACGGACCACGGGTCGAAAAAGGGCATCCCGACGTATAGCAGCGCTAAGAGCTGAGAATGAAATTAAGAACGTTCTCTGCAAAACTGTACATGATCTACAAGTGACGCTGGATGAAATTAAAAGAAAAACCTCAGGCAGATACTTTTATTAGAGAAAAAAGAAGCAACTAACGTGAGAATTGAAAGAGGAAAATAAAATTAAATCGAAAACGTACGATGACAATATTTTCTCAATCTATGGTAATGCCTGCATCTCTTCAGAAAAGGATGTTAAAAGAATTTTATAAGTTCATCTATGTATCTCTAGAATGAAATCCCCCACACCCAGTTATGTCTACTTTCTCAATATAGACAAAGACATAGATATTGGAAAAGGCGTGCAGAGGGTGTGGCATAGCAGCAAAATCATCCCCGGTTAAATTCCACCCTTGGCAAAAGACACACCAAGGTCGAGATTACACATTGATTTCGCGGAATCCATAAATGGTGTCTTCTGCCTAATCGTTGTCGACAGTTTTTTTCGAATGGCCAGAAATTTTAAAATGCATGAATCCAACTTCTACAATTAAAATAAACTTCTTGCATGAATATATTTGCTAGATATGGTTTCTCAGATACCATTGTTTCAGACAACGCCATGCAATTCAATGCTTAAATTTTTTTGTAAAACCTTTGCAGTACAACATATCAAAACACCCCACGACCACCAAGATTAAATGGGAAAGCAGAACGCTTCGGCGATGCATTCAAAAGTGCATTAAAAAGAAGTAATCGAGGATATCTAATTACAGCAGTTTTTACGTGTATATCGGGTGATACCTAATCTTAACACGGTATCAGATATATTCCCAGCAGAACTGATGTTCGCAAGGAAAATTAGATCAGTGTTTGACAAAGTACTGCCGAAAAAAAGGTCGGTAAACAAGAAAACAATCTGATTCCCGGAAATACTTCAAACCTGGCGAACTTAGCAAAATGGGAAAGAATGCTGCGAATAAAAGGTAGCCGAAAGACGTATTTGGAAAGCTATTGTACATGATAAAAGGGTTTACATGAGTGAATAAAAGATATCTAAATCAAATAAGTATTCGAACGAACAGAGGAGCCGAAGGTTGTTCTATATGAAGTTTTCGATGTACTTATTCCAGAGATTGTTCCGGAAATCCAACGCTCCAGTTAAAGGAAGAGACAGTCAATAGAAGTGATGGATCTTAACCCAAAAAGAAAAAAGGATAGATTCTACAGGAAGTAAACCTCAAAAGATGAGATGTGGCAAGAGCCAGATACCCTCGTAACTATCATCAATGGACTGATCAATTCATGATAAGTAGGTCCTGGGTAATTGTCTAGAAGTTAATACTGTTGCTTGATACTTCCCTGCCCCAGGGCTCCGTCCCCGTGCTGGTGATATTACGGCTACAACTAGCTTGGACGAGCTATGACCAGCTTGGACCAGCTATGACAAGCCAAGACCAGATAATATTAGCTAAGAACAGCTCTGACCAGCTTGGACAAGCTAAGACTAGCTATGACTAGCTTAGACCAGCTTGGACAAGCTATGACCAGCTAAGACCAGCTATGACTAGCTTAGACCAGCTCCGACCAGCTTGGACAAGCTATGACACGCCAAGACCAGCTATGACTAGCTTAGACCAGCTTGGACAATTTGTGACCAGCTAAGACCAGCTTAGACCAGCGGCCTAAGCGAAAACACTCCTGTCCCCACGTTAAAAACTGACCTTGTGTCCCAACCTGACTCGGGGGGGCGGTCAAGTAAATATCAATACTGTTGCTTTGACTTGTCTAGCTGAGTATTGAATTCTACTATCACGACTGAAACTGTCGAGTTACGTGTTGTGTCTTGCTAGACCCCAAGTCAGGAAAATTTGAACTTTCATTAGATAATAATAATTTTAAAATAAACCTTAACTTTCAAGATAAGTTTAATGATAATAAATCCATTAACATATACATCAGGCATCAAATGCCCCACAATTACTAAAACGATAAAAAAGAAACAAAAAGGATAATACATAAATATATTAAATCTGAAGAAATTAAAAAGTTTAAAGTAAAAATTTAACCTTAATTAGTAATATTTCTCAACTGACCAACCAAGGTTAACATTAGACATAAATTTATTTGTAAACAATGAACAATATATGTTCATTGTTTATAAAGAAATTTAGTATTTTGAGGTTTATAAAGAGCTGTTTAATATTGCTGCGGTTATTATTGAGCTTAATAATGTACTGTTTGACAGAGATTTGTTCTGGCAAATGGCACGTAAGACTTCAGGAAAGTGTGGTTGTTGTGTATTTATATAAGATATATATCATTTTATATAGGTATTAATCATTTATATAACAATTTAAACAGCTCTTTATAAACCTCAAAATACCTAATAGATCCGATAGCAAAAAAGTAATTGCAGCCATCTACATAAGATAGAAGTAAGGATGCATAAATAGAAGTAAATACAATATAATCACACACGTTCTACGACGATTGTTGTGATACGTGTTAGTAATTAGAGTTTATTAAAGAAAATTTCTACACTTGCCTTAATAAAGTTCCGTAAGGAATTAAACACATTGGCATAAATGTCTGTTGTCTCTTATTTATATTGTTTATACAGGTCTATTTATATCTATTTGCTACACACACAAACACAAATAGACAAATAGACACAATACACGCATACATACAGATACACACACAGATATATATATATATATGAATTATTCATACAAAAAACAAATACAAAGGTTAATGATTTAATTGGCGAGAAATCCATCGTCGCGAACAATTCAAATAATATACAAAATCCCCGAACCTGTTTATGAATGAAAAGATCCTTGTTTCTATAAATTTCTGTTGCATAAGTTCTTATTATTTTTACAAGCTTTCGTCTGTTCCTACAGACATCATCAGGTAATATATATATATATATATATATATATATATATATATATATATATATATATAACTATGAATCTAAAGAGCCAGGTGGGTTTGCCTGGCTCTTTAGGTTCAATAATTAGATTGCTCTACTTAGTGTATTGAGTACTTTATTTAGTTTCTTTTTCTTTTTCGTGTTGGAGGTTTTTTTTCTTTGAACTCTGAGTTTGGATTCTAGACGATTATTTTCGCCTATCCCTTTTTTTATCCCTTATTTTTCCTTGGGTATTGCTTTGTTCATTTACAAGCCTTAAGACTTAAGGTTTTTCCGGACGAGTATATTATTATTATTATTATTAATATTATTATTATTATATAGAGGGGGGGGCTTAAAAGTAGGTATACAGTTATTATTATACCAGCATTGATATGTTTGAATAATCTATTTTGTGCGCACGTTTTGTTTTTCATTCGTGTATGCCTAATACTTGATCTCCCTATATACACATATATTTTGATCAGAAAATGTCATTACAGCCTGTATATAATTATCTTTTTGTACTTTCTCATTACATTTTTTGGCTTATTTTCACACTCACACACACACACACACACACATATATATATATATATATATATATATATATATATATATGTGTATATATATATATATAGGATTATAAAATTTGTCGATTTGCTGATTGATGTTATGTCCAGTACCCCGACTCTAGAGTTTCGTACATGATTTTTTTTAATTATCCCTTCCCCTCATCAGGAGGTTTCCGCAGTTGATTGCCGTTTTTCACATTTTTCGTTATTTTTCGACTAAGTTTGATGTAATTAATTTTATACGATGTTGGTTGATTTGGCTGACTTTTTTTCTTTTTTTGTGTATGTGCGTGTGTATCTGTCTTTTTAAGGCGTGTGTGCTTGCATGTGTATCAGCGTATGTGTCATTTCTCTCTCTCTCTCTCTCTCTCTCTCTCTCTCTCTCTCTCTCTCTATATATATATATATATATATATATATATATATATATATATACGTGTGTGTGTGTTGGTAAGACATTGTACAATATCCGAAACAAAAGTGGAGATAATGGGACAGTCTTTTTTTAAGTGATAATATTTTCTGGTCTTTGGTCGTCGGATCTGATCAGGTAATGAAAGTTATTGCCCCTGTTAAACTCCTTGCTTACATTGGTGAAACGGGTTGACATTTAAAAAATATTTTCAACTTTATGACGGATTATATATACAGGGTGAGACAAAAATCGCGCATCGTAGGGATAATTTATTAAAAGTATAATTACATATTCAAATTTTATTTACTAGTTATTTAAACGTTATATTTGCTATTCAAAATGTCCTCCTACTTTTTAAAATGACATTTCAATTCTGTGCCTGCATGATTCAATAACACGTCAGAGAGTTTTCATCTGTCATTTTACTGCATTCATATTTAATTCTTTCTCTAAGTTCCTCAATATTTCTTGGGAACGTCTAATAAACAACTGATTTCAAGGAAAAAAAAAATAATAATAATAATAATAATAATACGTTTATGTTTTGTAATATTAATAATTTATTGTTATTATTAGTAGTAGTAGGAGGAGGAGTATCAGTAGTAGTCCCTATGCCTCGATATTGGGGACTGTAATTACAAAGGTTGCTTGCAAACCAAAAAAATATCTTCCAGAATATCCCGTTCGACCGTTTTTGGTGAAACATTCTTTCTCATAAAGAAAGCGAATGGGAGAGTAAGATGAATTGTGCGTGTGCAGGGTTCAAAATACTTACATGCTTATCGTGTGTCTCTATTGATTGTGTTATTCTACATATATGAGAGGAAAGTCGGTGGTGAAAAAAAAAAATCAAACGAAAAAATCCCATTAATAGCATTGGATCTCGGAGAATTTGGCGCCTAAATTCTGGATAATCATCAGCCATATTTGTTCCACGAATGGATTTTGTTCTGATTTTCTTCTCGAGAAAGAATAATGATTCCGTCCAAATAAAAACTGTGTCGGCGAGAGGACGCTTATTTCTTACCAGAGGTGAAGCGATGTCGTCTGCTTGCATTTGTCATAGAATTGCTACCGAAAAAAACGTAACGGTTATCTGGGATAAAGTTTATCTTTAATAGACATGAACAGAAAGAAATGATTGATCTCAACGTAAATCAATAATTAGTAAGATAGTCTTGCAAATATGCACTAAATTCAGTCCTCATTGGTGCCTCATATCTGCACTTGACTGGCAGATTAAACTGAGCCTTAAAATAATTAACAAAGAAATGTGTAAAATATTTTGTTGTTGGTAGCTCTTCTTCTTCTTCTTTTAAGTGCCTTGGCTCGTCCACATGTGCGTAATGATGGTTTTCTACAACGTTTTTTAACATTTGTAGCACAAAACAGTATTTTGCCGCTTAGTATCCCACCGATTCCCCGTTCTAATATGCATTTACATAAACTCGATAGGTAGGTTACTAGCTGTTTTACTTCACCTTTCCTTGGATTGGCGCTACAAAATTACAAACAAAGAACCAAATAACAGAAATTTCATTACTTGTAGACTTCCAACCGTGGCAACAGCTAAAATGAATATCTCGTGTGAATATAAAAGAAAATAATAACCTAATATATTGACACTATATATTTCTGAGATGAGGTATTATGTACACTATTTACATTATTCGGACTATTGTCCTCATCTTTGTCGCCATATTTATTACAACGTTTCGGCCGTTGTACACTCCGGCTTTCTTCAGGTGGTTGGAATGTCGAACTAAACGCTTTATTTCGCTCACTGGACTAAAGGGTCCAGTTTGATAGTCCAAGCACCTAAAGAATGCCGGAGCGTACAACGGCCGAAACGTTGTAATAAATATGGCGACAAAGATGAGGACAATAGTCTGAATAATGAATATAGTGTACATAATACCTCATCTCAGAAATATAGACAGATACTGAAAGGCCGAAACGTTGTAATAAATATGGCGACAAAGATGAGGACAATAGCCTGAATAATGAATATAGTGTACATAATAACTCATCTCAGAAATATAGACAGATACTGAAAGGCCGAAACGTTGTAATAAATATGGCGACAAAGATGAGGACAATAGTCCGAATAATGTAAATAGTGTACATAATAACTCATCTCAGAAATATATACAGATACTGAAAGGCCGAAACCTTGTAATAAATATGGCGACAAAGATGAGGACAATAGTCCGAATAATATAAATAGTGTACATAATAACTCATCTCAGAAATATAGATAGATAATATATTGACGTTTCACATTACTTCCAATAAAAGCTTATGAAGGAACCTACCATTCATACTAGAAAGAGAAATAAACAGTACTGGACTTAAGAAATCTATTTTCTTGAAAAATTGTTTTAATAGAAAGATTATATAAGTTTCAACCAAATGTAGCAGTGGCTAGTCAGTCAATGAATATCGAGTGTTTCTTTATAAGGAAACAGTTAATATTGCTATTACCATTATCTAGATTTTAATATGTCCTGAGTATGTCAAGTTCTCCAAGCCCTCTTTTCTCATTATGCATCTCAGAAATGCCACTTATCTCTTTCTGATACTAAGTACAATTATTTTTGTTTCCATTTGCCTTACGGCATTCTGCTTGCTCAGCTATTTGGACGATGATCTCAGCATTTTACAAAGAACAACATCTTTGTTGGCACTAGAAATGTCCTACTACTCCTGCCATGAGTCAACTAATCGAAATGGATTATCCCCGTTCCTTGCAAGGCGCACGTATTTAAGCCGTGTTTAATCCCCTTCTATATTCCCTTAATATTCATCGCCTTACTATCCTTCCCATCCATGACTCATCAATCCATTTACACAACTCTTTCGCTTGAGAATCCGATAAGTCCCACTACCCCTCTTGCATTTAATATGCCCTGTGAGTGTCAATTTTTCAAAGCTCTCTTTCCCTATTATGAGTTCAATAAATTTCAACTGTTTCTACATCTAACGTACGCCCTTTTTATTTCTATTTTCCGTTAAAACTTTCTTATTTCTCACCTACTCTATCTATGGTATTCTCAGCATTGCTCTGGGGAACTATATCTCTGATTGCTCAAGGCTGTGCTTCATCTGCGTAGAAATCGTCCAGCAGCCACTCTCATATAAAATGATTGATATTACAAGGCAATGCAGCTTTTTTTCCTTTGCTTCTAATGAAATTTCGCCTTTTCATAATATTTTGTTTACTTTTTGAACGAAGTCTTTCACTATTGTAGTCTAGTTTGGGATTTATGAATATTTTCTGCCTTCTATTAAAACACTTCCCCCGCAGATATTTAAGACACTTCCCCCGTAGATATTTAAGACGCTTCTCCCGTAGGTATTTAAGATACTTTCCTCATAGATATTTAAAACACTTCTCCTGTAGGTATTTAAGACACTTTCCTCGGAGGTATTTAAAACACTTCTGTAGGTATTTAAAAAAACGCCCCTCGTAAGTATTTAAGACACTCCCCTCATAGGTATTTAAAACACCTCCATCTTAGGTATTTAAACACGTCTCTCGTAGATATTTAAGACAATTCCTTCGTAGGTATTTAAGACATTTCCATCGTAGGTATTTAAGACACTTCCCTCATAGGTATTTAAAATACCTCCCTCTTAGGTATTTAAACACGTCTCTCGTAGATATTTAAGACAATTCCTTCGTAGGTATTTAAGACATTTCCCTTGTAGGTATTTAAAACACGCCCCTCGTAGATATTTAAGACAATTCCCTCGTAGGTATTTACGACATTTCCCTAGTAGGTATTTAAGACACTTCCCTCGTATGCACTTACGACACGTCCGTCGTAGGTATTTAAAACATTTCTCTCATAGATATTTAAAACACTTCCTTCATAGGTATTTAAAATACATCCCTTGTAGGTATTTAAACTATATAATTGCTTTACGTTACCATCTCCACGCCATAGTTCGCGTCTTGGCCTGTTCTTCTTGCTGACGACCATACATCCTGCACCTACTTAGTGCAAGTGATAAGATTAAAGATAGCCCATGAAATAAATTATAACGATTGGCTGGAAAACACTTAAGGTATAATAAAGTTCAAACGAAAAGCATCTTGCAATACTTTGGTTTACTTTGTTTGTTTAACGGCATATCAACTGCTCATGGGTCATTTAATGCCGAAATGTTCTTTTGAGCTTCGTAACGTTTTTCCAATAATATATTGCTGGATTTTTTTTTTTTTTTTTTTACGATGAAAATGTTTTGCTGGTATTTTTTCTAATATATTTTTATATTTTCATGTTTTGATCCCATTTTGAGAGTTCACTATTTTCCCAGAGCTGAGACCCTAACGGGTACTACCGCTCAGGGTGGATCTAGAAACAAAAGCAATTAAGAGGTGGTTCCACGCTCCTCAATGCCTCCTGATCAGAGGCCTTGCTGCCGGGTGTAGTTTATCGTTATACCCAGGACGACTCTTGTCAGTATAATAAAGACGTAAACGGTATAAGTAATATATACTGTCAATTTAACGTATAGGTACGAAAGAAAATCACTTAAATAGAAACGCACAAAGATCAGTGGAAAGAGAAGTGATAGAAAGGAGATGATGACGATTAGGTAATGTTCCAACCCAGGAGATATGAAAGAAATTATTAAGCTATAAAATTGGAGGTAGGTGAGACATATAGTAAAAAGTAAAGGTAACAGGTGGAGCAAAAGGTTATTTAATTGATGCCCAGTAGATAGCAAGTGCAAAGAAAAAAAAGTTTATTAAATTATAGAATTAGAAGAGAGAGAATGATGGTTGCCGAGATGAAATCTCACAGAATAGCATAGTTCATAGTTACTGCTACTGCAGTCACTGCTGCTGTTGTTGATAATTATAATGCGATGATAATGATGATGATGATGACGGTCATCATCATCTGCTTTAGCGGATTCTCTATTTCACTCTAGGAATATATATTTTTATATATCTGGCTTAATCTTGCCAAGTTTTTTTTTTTTAGAATCAAAGATTTAACTCAGCATTGACGTAAATCAGTTTCTACTGCTTAGTTGCAAAGTCTGAGTCAGCCACAGTCGACTGTGAAAAGAAACAATTGTGTTTCGAGAATTAAAGAAATTCAAACAGAAATGATATGGAAATATCAGAAGAAATGCGTCGCCATTTCTATAACTTCTTAACAATTTTAAACATAAACAAATTGCCAGCAGTATTGACACTCATAAAAAAATGGTGACTTCTAATATTTTTCTAGTTTCAGATTGAAAGGACTTCTCTTTTTCAAACTACGAAAAAAGATCTGAGTGTAAAATAGTAATACCAATTATACAAAATAGTAATACAAATTACTCAATAAAATAAAAGTACTGTTGATGCTAGTGAGAAAATTGGTGATTCCTATGGCTTACAAGCAGGTTGTGCACAGATGTCTTTTAAAATCATTTTTTCTGACGATGATAGAATTTTTGTTTTTAGATTTATTTTTCGAAATTTTTATTGATTTCTTTTCTATGTCGTCTTTTGATGTTCGTTTTCCAGCGATAATGTTTACGAGGTCTGCCCCGGAAATGACCGCTTTCAACGGATATCCGTCCAAGTCATATCAGACATTTATCTGGGCTTTGCTCACTGAATCACCAATGAAAGTTTTCTGAAACAGCTGAATAGTTTCCATGGACGAATGTCCAAAGTTGCAAGCAAAATTTTATGCGTATTCATTCTGACTGGTACAGCCTCACAATATGCAACTTTATTCAACGTCGTCTCGTTACTGAGTGACGCCACAAGAATGCCTATTTACGCATGCGCTGTAAAATTCATTCGAAATGGTTGCTAAGTAACAGCAATTTCGACCAACCGTTTGTCGTAATATTCAAAAGGACTAGATATTTTCCGGGAGACATATATAAAATTTGTTTGGTGTGACCTAGACTGATCACACAAATATATAGATCAGTTCTTGTAAAATGTCTACCATTGAATCTTGGTTTTTATCGTTGGACACTGGCGTCGTATTGTCATTAAACAACTTAGGTATATCAACAATTCTGTAGCCAAATCCTGAATAGACGCATTGACTGGAGTCAATATTTAGTTTCTTGGCCCAAACCTCTTCGTTCAGGAATTAATATTCATGGCAGAGATCGTAAATTTCAAATCAAATTTCAGCTAATAACTGAATATTTGAATACATATATATATAATGGATTGAAGTACACAAGCCAAAATACTTCCTTTATAATTAAGCACAATCGTTAAAGCATTGGGATTTGGTGATTTTTCGCTCCTTCGGGACCAGGAGAATAAGTGAGGAAAGAGGGTGATAAAAAGTAATATATATATATATTCTTTAAATAATATCAAAGTAAAAGGAAGCGGTATTTGGGGCATCAATGGACGTTATAAGACAGTGACCCGAAACATACATCAGGAATTTCTACGAAATATTTAGCTGACAGCAAAATTAATTTATTAACGGACTCCGCACGAAGTCCATTAACTCTACTTAAAAGTTATTGGTCTACTTGAAAAGATCTCTAGAAGGTAGAAAACCTTCAAATTTGGAGGAACTAGAAGCTATTGCTAGGGGAGAGTGGAACAAAATACCCGTCACTGTATATACTGAACTTTTAAGGAAATAAAAAAATGATTGAAGGCAATAATCGGAAACAAATATGACGCAACTGATTGTTTTTTTTTCTTTTTATGTGCCATGTCCTTTCAGGGCGTAGGCGATCATGGCTCTCCACTATCTCTATCCCTTGTAGCTCCCAACAAGTTCCTTTCCTCTGCTTCCTTCCCCAGATCCCCGTTCTGTCAACCACTTGCTTAAGTCCGCGTTTTCCCGTATCTCTATTTCCCTCTCTTCGACCCGTGAGTATCAGATTCTCCAAGCCCTCCTTCCTCATTATGTGTCACAGAAACTTCAGCTACCGCGTCCTGATATTATAAGCCTCCTCCTTGTTTGCAACCTCATCGTTGCTCACACACTTGGTCTATGATATCCTTAGCGTCCTTCTGTAGAACCACATCTCTGTCGTCTCGAGTCTTTTCTTCATCTTTGAGGAAATCGTCCAACATTCGCTGCCGTAAAGAAGGAGAGATGTCACATAACAGCTCAGTATTCTTTTCTTTGTTACCAAAGAAATCCTCCTGTCTTGCAATACTCTGCCTAGCTTTTGGAATGCATCCTTGGCCATTCCAATACATCTACGGATCTCAGAATCGCACTTACCGTCCTCTGTCAAAACACTTCCCAGATATTTAAACTTCCGCGTCTGCTTGATTCTAGTGTTCCCGGCCTGCAAATCGCATTTCAGGCTCATCCTCTTACTGATCACCATGCGCTCTGTCCTCTTGTAAGCTTAAGCTTAGTCCTTTCTTCTCACTATCCGTCGCTACCTTCTGTAGGAGATTTTGTCATTTCTTTTCCGTGTCTGCTATATTTAGTGAACATGTCAAATAATTTTGTCGGATATTAAATGAGGTTTGATGATTAGTATTACTGCTTAATATTAAATCTTTAATCTTCAGCGCTTGATTTCAAATTTATTATTTCACAATTTGTTAAAGAATGCCTGATGGATTACATGTTTATTCATGATTATGGGAATGTGGAGTGAATAATTCTCATACCAACCGTGTATATATATATATATATATATATATATATATATATATATATATGTGTGTGTGTGTGCGTGTGTGTGTGTGTATATATATATATATATATATATATATATATATATATATATATATATATACATATATATATATATATGTGTGATATATATATATATATATATATATATATATATATATATATAGTGTTCAATAATTTGGACCGATTTTAAATGTGAAGTAAATTTATGCGTCTAAGGATTTTCTTTTTCTTTCAGATTTAACAACCATGGAAAGATTAATAATCAAACAATGTGTTTAAGTTTCAAGAATGCAATTACAAAAAATTCAGTGGCAGATGTGAAACCACCTTTACGTGTTCGTTTACGACGCGCAGTGCACGAGAATTTGGCCGAAAATCCAGACATCTCTACTCGTTATCGCGCGCGGGAATTGAACCTCTCTACAACAACGTTACATCGTTTCCAGTTGCATTCTCGTTTGGTCGATTATGTTGACCAAATAATCGAGAAGCACACGCAATGCATTTCTGTTTGAAGCTCCATTTTCGTAATAGGCTTTGATAATTTTAACACGTTGTTTAATTGTTAATCTTTCCATGGTTGAAATTGCCAAAGACTTAAGTTGTTAAATCTGAAAGAAAAAGAAAAAAATTCTTAGACGCTTAAAACTTAATTCACATTTAAAATTGGTCCAAGTTATTGGAACACCCTTTTTTATATATATATATATATATATATATATATATATATATATATATATATATATTAAGCATTACGCGAGCAAAGGCGTGAAGCCACTACGATGCGGGGGGTTGCAGAATATTTGGAGCGAGAGCAGATAGGGTGATAGAAGAAAAGGATGAGGAGAAGGATAGTGGATAGATCAAGGTAACTGGAGATGTCGATTGACATTACATTTGAATAGTTGGAGATTATAGCTCTCAGGAAACAGTAATTGGGAAGGTGTTCCACAGGCGAGATGTGCGAGGTATGAAGCTATTGAGTAGAAGAGACGGCTACATTTGAAAGTTTCTACAGTGTAAGGGTGGGAGCAGGATGCCAGCCTCGTTGGGCGCTTGAATTCATGGAGTCTGGGAACCAGTGAAAGCAACTCTTCGGAGCAACTACCATAACAGCGCGTCTGTGAGAGAGTGACTGTAGACGAGACGCCAGATCAGGGCCAATTATATTACATATCCGTCTCTGGATCTTGTCAAGAACTCCGAGGTAAACAGAAGGTGCCCCAGACCATATATGGCAGTAATACTCCATGCAAGGGCGAATGGTTGATTTGTATATTTGAAGTATCGATTCCGGGAGAAAAAAGTTCCTGGCGCGGCACAGAGAGTCAACTTTCCTCGCGGTGGAAGAAGCAATATATATATATATATATATATATATATATATATATATATTACATTGAACTCTCTTTTACTTATATTCTCCTTGGTATTATCCCTACTAATTATAAAGTGATATTCTTTATATATATATATATATATATATATATATATATATATATATATATATATATATATATAAAGAATATCACATATCACTTTATAATTAGTAAAATATATATATATATATAAAGAATATCACTTTATAATTAGTAAATATATATATTTTATATATATGCAGAGATCTGTAAAAGAGATGTAGAAACAAGATGAAAGAGATATAAATCATACATTTCGTTACAAGAATGACATTAAAGGCTTTATGCATATATATATATATATATATATATATATATATATATATATATATATATATATATATATGAGAAGAAGAAGAAGAGCGTGAATGAATAGATTGATGTAGATATAAACAGGAGCTGGCTAATAGATACATACATGCATTCATAGAAAGATTGTTAAATTGCCTCAGAGGACAAAACGAGTCGCCTAAGATAAGTTGTCCTTTTGTCTTTATTTATAAATATATATATGGAATGATATAGGTTGATAGGTATGAATTTTATTGGATAAAATAAATTGAGAAATTTATTAAATATTCAATTAACAAAGTGTATTCCATTGTTTTAGTGATCTATTCAATCAGTAAAAGAAAAAAAAGAATTCCTCTTGATTAAAAGTGTTTTTCGATATCTCCAAACTGTTAGAATCTCTGACCAAACAAACAATTTTTTTTTATGAAAGGAAACAATTGATAAACTGAAAGTGGAAGGCCAGGGAAATAAATTGCTGATCGAGGAACTTCGTATCTCAGATTCATTACTCTTTATTAGCATCTGGTTTGCAATAAGCGGGCTGGGCTTTTCATGCTACAAAATCATCTGACTTCATTTCTGAACATTTTATTTTTCCAGTGTGTCGTTCAAATAGCCAATTCTCAATATAATCTTCTGCTCTTTCTGCTGTGCTTTCCTTCCACCATCATACCATTTATTCACTCTAGTCTTAATTTCTCTACTTTTTTAAAAAACCATTCCTGACACGTGCTTTCACCTACTGCACTTTACTCTTCCATTACCCCTACAGAACATTTTTCAGGGGCAAAAATGCAATGTCGAAATTGGATTTTATGTTCAAAGTCTATTTTCATTAAGATAAATTACAATTTTAATTGTTCCGAAAATAATTCTTATATTATGTGTGTACATTCAATAAATTCTTGAGTTAGTTTCCCAACATTGTTTAAAATATATTGGTGATAACTTCCACATCAACCTAATATAAAATTATACGTATTTTAACAATATGGAATTCTGACGGTTTCAATGAAAACAAAATCCTTATTTATTTCTTAAAACTAATGTAGGTTGTCATATTAACTTTCCAGCCTTGATAGAGTCCAAAAATGTGTCCACGTCCTTTTAGCTGACAAATTGTTTTCCACCCTACAACCACTTTCCCTCAGACAAAATGTTGCAAGCCTCCCACTGTCCTATCGTTATTTCCATAGAAATACATTCCTTAGTTCCACCACTTCTAACCTTCCCGTCATGCCACGCTTATTGTAGCGAACCACCTTCATTCTCTTCGTATTCCATTTGTGAGATGTAAGTTCCACTCGAGCGGCTTCTTTCCATTAACCGATGCTTTGCGGAACCGACTCCCGCGTGGATGCTTCCCCAATCACTACAATCTTAACCCGTTCAAGTCGAGTTTTAATCGTTATCTTCTACACATAACTGTATAAACTGTGTCCTTAACTCTGTAAACCTCTAACTCGAGTGGCTCCCGGGCTTTGTGCAGGGTGAACATCACTGTAAACAAATATCATGAAAACAGCGCCGAATTATCATTTTCTTCATATTTCATTGGTAAGAAAATCGTTTCACTCAAACAACTTCATCCAGAGAACCGCTGCTTTGTGGAACCGGCTCCCGCGTGGATGCTTCCCCGATCACGACAATCTTAAACCATTCAAGTCTCGGGTTAACCGTTATCTTTCAACAAAAAACTTGAGCCGCTCTTGAGCCGCTCTTGAGCCGCTCTTGAGCATCTCATTTAGTTAATATAACGAACCCGACAAAAAGCAACTGATCGCATTAAATATTAGCATTGGTCTGATCATTTCACCCGTAGAGATCAGACATTTTTATTATATTCGACTTAAGTTAAAAAATTTTCTCCGGATTTCTTTGGTGAGGAGTTATTATTATTATTATTATTTGCATTATGTGCACACCGACTATTTTCCCTTCCCCGTGTTGTTATTAGCACAACGTTTCGCCATTTGTGCTTTACAGTCTTTATAAGGCGCTTGTCGATCCAGCTCGCCTTCTGTGCATTTCGTAATAAACTAACTTTTAATCTCCGGAGATAGTTTGTAATCGAACCCCAGACCATGTCTCGTCTCAGCTTCTTTTTTTTTTTACTTCTGCTCTGTTATTGCTCTCTAATGGCTTCACTGCATTTATCAGGCTCAAAGATTGAACGTACAATTATATCAGCAAATTCAAGAATCAATGCTTTAATCTAATAAGCTAACCAATGTTGCTTAATATATTTCGAAAACATTTGACAGAGTTTGTCTACTGGACTTCTTCAAAAGTTGAAGGGTTATGGTGTTTCTGGCCGAATTTTTGATTTGATACAATATTTCTCATGAAAATCATAAAATGAAGTTAAATCTTAATTTATAAATTCAGATATCACTCAGCGCTCTATCTCCTGATCTAATTTGTTCTTCATTTTTGTCAAGACGTTTTCGCTGTCATCTATTCTCAACACATCATCTATGTTGATAACACAGCTATTTACTTTTGTCTTAATGGCGAGTCTGAGCGGTTCGATATTAGTTAAATTGGCAGCTGATCTCGAAATAACCTACAAGCTGATTTTAACTGGGGCAAAATATGGTCACTTAATTTTAACGCCTCCCAAATTAAACAAAAAAAATTATTCTACCTTCCAACCACAATGGCTGATGCTAACCTCCAAGAGTTTAATTCATTGCACCTTCCACTTCTAACGTTTCACACTGATATGAATTGGAACAAATCAATTCCTATGTCTATTACTACGACATTTGGTTCACTGGTTCGTGCTAGACAATTTTTCTCGAAAGAGTCTATCTTAGAACTTTACAAAGTTTATCATTCGCCTGTGTATTTAATCACGTTGCCACATCTGGTCTAGTGCTTCTGCTATATATCTAGAAATTTTGGGCAAAATCCAATTAAGAATCTGCAATGTTATCGGTTCTGATCTGGCATCTCGGCTTCAATTACCTTATCACTGCCGTTTATATATATATATATATATATATATATATATATAAGGCACAAACACAAATATTCCATGGTTATAATATATTACAATGGGATCATAATCCCGATTCAATTCATCAGACCTACAAATTCAAACCTTATATTATAACAATGCAAAGGCGCCTGTATTTAATCCCATAAATATGATTTTATAAAGTTAATATTCCAGATAAAAAGGCACCTGTATTTAATCCCATAAATATGATTTTATAAAGTTAATCTTCCAGATAAAAAGGCACCTGTATTTAATCCCATAAATATGATTTCATAAAGTTAATCTTCCAGATAAAAAGGCACCTGTATTTAATACCATAAATATGATTTCATAAAGTTAATCTTCCAGATAAAAAGGCACCTGTATTTAATCCCATAAATATGATTTCATAAAGTTAATCTTCCAGATAAAAAGGCACCTGTATTTAATCCCATAAATATGATTTCATAAAGTTAATCTTCCAGATAAAAAGGCACCTGTATTTAATCCCATAAATATGATTTCATAAAGTTAATCTTCCAGATAATAAGGCACCTGTATTTAATCCCATAAATATGATTTCATAAAGTTAATCTTCCAGATAAAAAGGCACCTAATAACGACGAATTGAATTACGCAATTTTGTATGCAACAAAAAGCTTGAGAGATCTGATGACGAAAAAATTATTTACACTAATAATAATTAAGAATCTCTTTCCATTTAGTCTTTTGCCTATCAACATATCAACTTACAATGTACGCAGTTCGCAAAGAGTAGCAGAAAATTTTCCGACTAAATTTTTCGGAAATACCATATGTTGCTTGTTTCGAATTATTTCGAGGCTTCTTCTCTTCATATTACTTGCCTTGTTAAATATTTAGACTTTTTAATAAAGGTCGATTTCGAACATGGATTTTAAAGTCTGTCATTTATTTGTAAATGGGAATCAGGTACTGTTTCCGGGCGCCATGTTTAAGCAGCAGAAAACCATATTAACGTTAAAGTCGGGCAATCGACACAGACAAAGGACCTAACATCAATAATTCCATTTGTAGTTGGAGCTCCATAGGTTCCGATAGTCACATTGAAGAAAAACAAGACATTGTATTCACGAGTATAGCTCACACATTACGAAGAGCTTTATCTATGTAAAATATATGTGATGATAGACTCACTGAAGGATTCCTGTTAACCCACATCTTAAAGAAATACAAAAATTGTCACAAGTAGAGCTCACGCGTTACAAAGAGCTTTATCTATGCAATCTAAGGGATTTTTTAAATGAACAGTGGAAAACATCATAAAGCCATTTCTGACCTTAGGTCTCTTGTTGGGACCCGGAATGAAATATGTATACAACATAAATCAAAGGAAATAATAAAAAATAAATAATTAAATACAATATACATATGCGTGTACAAAACAATTTCTGTTTAATTTCGCCTCTCATGTGTATTGGTGCCTATGGAGAAAATGCGGACTTGAAATATACGAGAAATGGTACCTTTTTACCAAAGTGTTTGTCAAAGACGCTGGAACAAGAAATGTTATATTCATTATCAGAATGACATCGGAAAGATTTTTTTATTGATTGATTGATTTGTCCTTTTTACAGCTTACAAAACCTTTGTAAGTTATTTAAAGTGTAAACATATTTTGGATTGTAAGAATATTTTTTTTCTTTTTTGAGCGAATAAGTTTCGTCAAGAAATGTTACCGCCAAAAGCCATAGAAGGTGATCGAAAAGTCATGGTCTTGTGGGATTTCATCATCCAAACAAACCGAGTCCTTGATGGCAACAAACCAGACGTCACCGTCATTGAGAAAAGAAGATACAAATAAACAGTGTCTCCTCATCTATGTGGCAGTTTCTGGTTTCTATAATATCAAAGTAATTGACAAGTTAAAGAAATACACCGACGTTCGCATTGAATTTGCCACAATGTGAGATATGTTTAGGCTACTACTGTCGCAGTTATCATTTGGGATTTGGGGTCTATATCATCGAAAAATCGGGATAAAGTCGACTTCACAAATCTGAATTGTTTGGTAAAGGGTGCTCTCTGACTGAAGATATACGACTTTCTGGATAACATCCATAGTGCAAGTTCTTATTTAGTAACGGTGAGGAGATTCTTAATAATATACTGTATGCAGATGACAGTGTGATGATGTCGAATACATAAGTAATATTACATGACCTCCCACACAAGGTCGTAAAGGAAAGCATGAAGAAAGGACTAAACATGAATTGTATGAAGACAGAAAGCATGATCTCTGGTAAGATGGAAAGTTCAAGATTCTAGGAAATCCGAAATGTCAAAAACAAGCCTGTAAAGAATTTTATATATCTGGGTTCTATGTGAAAATGTAGTACCAAAAACTAAAGACGCATTGGAATAGAGAAAGTGTCTAAAAAAAAAATTACAAGAAATTAAAAATAAAGAAAATAGTGAAAAGAATAGAAAATGCTGAAGTGTAATAACAATCCTCCAATACTGCAGTGGATTCAAGAGACTTTCCTTATGGATGAAAAAGAGACTTGAAGAAATAAAAAATTGATTTATACAAAGAGACTGAGGATACCAGACACGAAACATGTGAGAAACGTGGAAGTTTTAAAGAAAATGGCAACAAAAAGGCCCTTTGGACGCATAATCATAAAAAGTCATATGAAATTTCCACGACACATAATGAGAAAAGAAGGTCGGGCAAATCTGACATTCACATGACATATTAAAAGTATGAGCTACGGTGGGAAGCCGCGTGTTGCATGCATGTCTAATAGTCTTGTGTAAATGGATAGTAGAACAAGTACTGAGATGGATAGTTAACGGACAAATATTCAGTAAATAGAAAGTCGTGGAGAACCATAATTATTCACATACCAAATGGGCACAGAACATAAAAGAAGAATTAAAATTTGATGATATTCGCTATTTGCTAGGCACTCTTTTGAAAAATGGTCTTTGTGTAATCACATTCTAATTAAATTTCTAAGACTTTTACCAAATAGTTCGCTTTAGGGACTTCATTTGGGATTTTGAGACTGCGTACAATGTTGCGCACAGCGCCACGTTTATATTATTTACATTATTCTGTCTGTTGTCCTCATCTTTGTCGCCATATTTATTACAACGTTTCGGCCGTTGTACGCTCCGGCCTTGTCCAGGTGGTTGGAATGTCGAACTGAATCCTTTATTTCGCTCAGCGGGGAAGACTGTTCTAGTTCCACGTGCCATGTTTGATGGATGTCAGTTATCACTTATTACCTGTTAATTTCCCTTTGAAAGTTCTCCACTGCCTTAATCGGGTATTGAACTCACACTCTGGATCTAACCAACGCCTTTATCCACTGTGCTATGTGTCCTTGAAGAAGGCCAGAATGTACAACGGCCGAAACGTTGTAATAAATATGGCGACAAAGATGAGGACAATAGTCCGAATAATGTAAATAGTGTACATAATACCTCAGAAATATAGACAGATAGCGTCACGTTTACTCATAAGAACTTAATTATACCATTTAGTATTTTCTACATGATTAACCTTTTTAAGTACATTTTAGTGTTTTATTACTTTACTAATGTTACCCGTCAGATAATCGTTTTAATCTTTTACCCTAACAAAATTGTAAATACGATCTGAAAGATTAAGGACCATTGGAAAAGCAATCATTGCACCCAGAGATTGACTGAATGATTTATTTATTTTTTAAGCTTATCAACCTTTTGCAGGTTACTTAAAGTTTAAAAACATCAGACTGTAAGAATATTTGGAGATAATTATGATTTACTGAAACAAGTCCTACGAATTAAGCCGTGTGCTGTGCGTCCTGGGAAGACATTAAACTACATCTGCATCCTGGGTAAGACGATAAAGTACATCCAACAACAAGGCTTCTGATCACCTATTAATTGCTGGTGTTCCCAGTTTCACTCTAACCTGTGGTGGTAGCACCTGTTAGGGTCCCAACTATGGGCAAATAGTTAACCCCGAAACTGGGCTAAAACACTATGAAAGTGTAAAAAATTTTAATACGAGCAATACATTTTCGTAAAAGGTTATTAGCAATGAATTTTTGAAGAAAAGATTATTACCGGCAATACATATTTGGAAAAAATATTAGCAGCAATATTTTGGAAAAAAAATATATTACCAGCAATAAAAATCTTGCCCATATTAAATATCCCATTCAGGTTGATATGCCGTAAAACAAACCAAAGCAAACCCATAGCTGCAGGAGAAGTGGTGGATTCATACCTTTCCCAAGAATATTGGCACGTAAGTGAATATAACGAGTCCGAATGGAATTAGAACTCGACTCTCAGATTTCCTATTCTGAACCGTTTCTATTTCACTATATATATATATATATATATATATATATAGAGAGAGAGAGAGAGAGTGTGTGTGTGTGAGTGAGAGAGAGAGAGCATATCAATAAGGAAGCTAAAGTAATCGCCCAAAAATTAAACCTAGACGACCGAATAAGTTGCATCAGTAAGGCGCGAGCTTTTATCACATTAAAAGACCACAAAGAAAATTTCAAAACCAAACCTGCATGCAGACTCATAAACCCAACTAATAGTGAACTAAGTAAAATAAGTAAAACGATACTAGAAAGAATTAATTCTGAACTTAGGAAGAAGTTAGGAGTAAACCAGTGGAAAAACACAACATAAATAACAAATATAATTGGCAATTTATACAATTAGACATAAAAGAATTTTACCGATCCATAACAAAAGCTATGCTAGATAAGGCCATCACGTTAGCCCAGGAACAAATGAAAACAATCACAAATGAAACCGATATTATTAAACACTCCCGTAAATCACTATGAAGACGCATGGATAAAGAAAGAAGGGATCTTTGACACTACAAAGGGAAGCTTTGACGGTGCAGAAACCTGCGAAATCATAGGTATATATTTACTACACGAACCAAGCAAAATAATAGATAAAAAATGATACAGGACTCTACAGGGACGACGGTCTCATAATCTTAAGAAGCTAGAGCAAACAAAACACAGACAAACCTAGAAAAGCAATAATAAGAATTTTTAAAATAACGGATTTGACATAGACATAAAAACTAAACTAAACGAAGTAGATTTTCTAGATGTTACTTTCAACCTAAGAAAAGGCACATATAAACCATACAGAAATGATAAACCACTGTACATACACACAACTTCCAATCACCCACCTTTAATAATCAAACAGATACCAAAATCGATTAACCGTAGATTTTCCGACAATTCTTCCAATGAAATAATATTAAACGAAGCTAAGAAAGTCTACGAAATAGCCATAAAAGATAGTGGATTCCCGGCAACACTCACATACTCACCACAGAGCACAAAAAAGGAAGATAAATATCATATGGTTCAACCCACCGTACTGCAAAAACGTAAAAACAAAAGTAGGTAAAATATTCTTCAAACTCTTAAACAAACACTTCCCGAAATCAAGCACTCTACACAAAATATTCAATAAAAACACTATAAAAATCAGCTAAAGTTGCACCGAGAACATGGCACAAATAATAAAAAATCACAACAGGAAAACTATCAACGAAACACCCGAACAAATTAAACCCACGTGCAACTGTAGCTACAGCGGTCTTTTTTATTTTTCTTAGGATATGATAGCTTTACTGAACCTACCCCTCGCCAGGCTGGTTTGGAATTCAGAGTTCTCCATCTCCTTGACCAGAGGCATGAACAAGGCTAAAAACCCTAGTTTACTCAGCTATTTAAATCATAGCTAGGGGAAAATTCCTTCTTACCTTATCCCAGGTCATTGGTGTGGTGTGAACGAAACACTGTCAGAATTTGAAAATTGCAAGCCAGTTCAACTTCGCTCGTACAGTTTTATATTCAGTTTTAATTTATAAATGAAGCAGAGTAAAATATTATACAACTATAACTAATATTAACATAGGACAATCCGAACGATGGACTGGAATATAAGTTATGTAACTAATAGGGGATTTGTTCTTACCATAGATCCTATTAAGGAAAATAAGAGATTAGCAATAATAACTAATAAGAAAATGGGACAACTATAACAATATGTTGTAATAAAAGTTATGTAATGAAAAGAAAATTCGTTCTTAACATCAACATAAAATCATATATTTTTCCATAAAAGAAAACACTTTCCGGCTTCTTTTTCTTATATCCGAACTGCCAACATCACTTATGTGTTTTAGAACATTATTCAGTCAAATTTAAAACATTTAAATCGTGAATTAATCGTGGGTAACTGAAAGTAAAACCGCAGGTAACAGTGCCACCAAATGCGAATCGATGAATGTTCAAAAATAGACATGACTGGGCGGAAAAGTTATTTTACTCGGAAATGTTTAAAAGGCTGAGTGGGATTTCACTATACAGCTCAGTGGTTTGAGTTCAAAGCAGAATTCGTGGAAAAGAGAATGGATCTATTTGATTTTGAAAGGAAAATTTTAACGCAACTTAAACCAGATTCTAATCACGGTAAAGAATAAAGACGTGACAGTGGATATCGCTGTTCAGTTTAAAGTTTAACAACTAAAATCAGAAAAAATGTTTGGCTTGTTCCAGAATTGAGAAAGCTATACATAATATGATGGTGAAGTTTATAATCCTTTATTAGAGCGGAAAGAAGCATGTGTTCGACTATTTAATGGAAGGAAAACGGGATGTTCCACGGACCGTCTTTTTCCATGGTTTGTTATTAGCTGAAAAATAGGATGGTGAATTATGTATTGAAGAAAAAATGAATCGAAGAAGTTATTTATCTGGGTAAATTAACCTAAACATGAAACGTGAACACGTCACCCATCTTAGGTTAGGTTTGACATCCGTCCATTCCTCGACTCTTTGCACGAGAATCTCTTTATAAAAAAATATGAGTCTAAAATAAAAATAATGAATAGCCAACTGGGTCGGCATGAGCTGCACACGCGGTTACACAACGTCCATTTTCCTTTTGAGGACTCTCAAATTTCAGTTAGAATTTCAATTAAGTGCCTGCCTTCTGAAGACATTTTTTTATGCAGTCAATTTGGCTAACACAGCAATTTACATGAAGCAAAATTTAACAGCCCGCGAGAATAAAATATTACGAAAATCATTAAGAATACAGAGAAAAATACTGTTATAAATAATCAGCAGTGGTCTCCCCTTTTTTGTTACTCTCCTCTTTAAGAGAGATATTTCTGTTTAGTGGGACTATAAAAGGACACTATACGCGAACCTTGTATTCTCATTTGAATAAAGCTTTCTAAAGGCCTACACCTGCGTACTTTTTTCATTACACTGACGTTCTTGGAAGGCTTTTTTTACTTGATCTCCTGTAAAATTCTATAGGAATTAATTCTAATTTTCACGAATCAATTAAAAAAAAACTACGCTAATTGCGGTGGAAGGCAACCAGAGTTGTCTCCCTCCTCGAACTCCTCGACTATAAAAGAAATGGTCGAACCTTACTTATGAGCAGTAGTCAAATTGTATTGATAAACTCTTCACTGCAAGATTAAACTTTCAGATGCTTTTCTTTACACTAATAATAACGCAATATTTATTCCGATTTGATATCGTCATAAATACAAAGTTTTTGATTTGATTCTACGAAAATAACGCAAATTGGAGATAAACATGTTCTTTTATTTCTGCATGAAAATAGCTATTTACATAAAGAAGCTTGATACTGTAATTAATTGAATTAATATTTATATTTTAAATAAAAGCGAAATAGATTATCAATCAAAAGCCGGAAAACGGGTTACATTTTTGAAGCATCGAAGGAAAATTCCAAGAAGAGACGAATATCCTTACGTTTCTTTCTTTATTTTTTTGTAATAGGTGGGGGTCTAAATTTAGTTAGAATTCATGAATACATCAAACATTGGAATCTGTCTATATTTCTGAGATGACGTATTATGTACACTATTTACATTATTCGGACTATTGTCCTCATTTTTGTCGCCATATTTATTACAACGTTTCGGCCGCTGTACGCTCCGGCCTTCTTCAGGTGGTTGGAATGTCGATAACTGACATCCATTAGACATGGCACATGGAACTAGAACAGTCTACACCAGTGAGCGAAATATAGGGTTCAGTTGGGCATTCCAACCACCTGAAGAAGGGCGGAACGTTGTAATAAATATGGCGACAAAGATGAGGACAATAGTCCGAATAATGTAAATAGTATCAAACATTGGATTATACCTGATGTATTTCTAACAGTTTAAGAGGTCAGTTGCTGCCTTCCGCTAAAAATTAATATTTCTGACACTTGTTTTCAAGACGAGCAGTTTCTTCACACTTACGATATTAACGCACCAAAAGAATTTTTATGTATTTATATGTGAAAAGTGTGTTTATATAAATATATATATATATACATATATATATAGATAGATAGATAGATAGATAGATAGATAGATAATTATTTATATATTATATGTGCGGTACTTATTAGAAAGCGCTCAATATCAGAGATAGAGCTAACATATTTGGTTGGATTGATGTGAGTTTGTGACCCTGGGTTTCACACTTTTGCGATCGTCAGACAAACTGATTAATTTTTTAAATTTTGGGTTTATGTAGATTGCGTGTATTGGTGTTATTATGGAAGTGGGGGGAATCGTCGTAATGTCATCATGCTAACGCAAACGTAGATGCATGTCCGTACACCCGATGAGGTACGCAGACACACATACACACTCGCTCGTCCCCCGGGGCTCATACAGACATAAACATATGTGGACTGTATAGGGTTTGACATATGTATGTATATGGGTGGTGTTGTGTCTATACATACGCATTTGTATATTGAAATTCAAAGATTGGAAGTGTAGCGAAAATTTCTTGTGAATGTCTCGTGAATGTATACATGTCAGCAATCAGAACATTTTCCTATTTTTTCGCTGAATAATATTTCCTTGAATGCACGTATATCCGTGTGATGGGGTCTGTGTAAAATTATGATAGGTAAAAATTGCTTTTATTTTTATTTTTTTTAAATTTATTTGTTATTATTTTAAAGCTGGTTATTTGCTTGTTTTTGATGACTCTGTATATGTAACTGGTAGAAATTTCGGTTTGTAATCCTTATTGGTTATTTTTATGGTGGTATTAAATATGCTGGGGGAGGGGGTAGTTAACGTTAATAATTATAGCGGGTTTATATGATAATAGTAGATGTGATGTGATAGTAATGTTGTAAGGGGATTGGTGGCAATGATAATATAAGTAGCTAATAGTTATTGTACATTGGTAGAAGTGATTAGTAATGATAAAAACAATAAATGTAATTATTGTGGTGGTAGCTTGAACTAAAAAGTGATTGTTGGTGTTTTATTTTATTTTGGTGTCTGCAAAAATCCGTTATCTCATTTCTTTGATTTAATAAATTTTCGTTTTTTAGAAACTTAATGTGTAGTTTTTTCATGTAGACATAAAGGGTATGTGTGATCCCAGGTTTTACAAGTTCTTGCTCTACTTATTATCTTCCATCATATATATATATATATATATATATATATATATGTTTAAACTCCCAGATCAATTCTGTGGACAAGACAAATTGGTATAAAATGACAATTGGAAAAAAAATTTTAGATTTTACCGACGCGTTTCGTCTTCCGACTTTTTCAAGACAAAAATGAAATAGAAATATCTTTGTTGTTATAGTTACATAAAAAAAAATACAAATTTAAAAAGATAGACGCTTCTGTCTAAGCCTTTTTCTGGTTAATGTAAATTTCCTTTATACTAAGAGTTTTTTTATCATTTTATACCAATTTGTCTTGTTCACAGAATTAATCTGGAAATTTAACTGTATTGTCGACATTGGTTCTTAGGGAGTGATTGAATATGATGTGTGTAAGTGTGTATATTACTATGGGTGTATGTTATCATTTGGCTCATTAGGGAGTGAGTGAGTAAGTATGATGTGTGCAAGTGTGTATATTCGTATAAGGGTGAGGTCCCAACACCTCTGTCTTGTGTGGGTGAGAAAAGTGAGTAGGTCTTGATTTGTGGCCTTATCTTATTAATACTATCTATATTGTTAAATTTGTGATTAAGCCTTATGTATATATATATATATATATATATATATATATATATATATATATATACATACACCCCTCACAGTGGAAATTCATCGGCTGCTGCTAATTAATGCTAAAAGTTCTCCGCTATGAATTGAGCTAGCCGGGAATGCTTGTATCTCGTATATAATGCGTTAAAATTCCCTTTCTCTTATGCGTGCGCTGATAGCCTAAGGGTGAGGAACTCCGACATGTCAAATCGGTCAAGTTTCGATCGCGGCTTGTAATAATCTCATATCCATCCACTCCGATGAGCTTTGATATAGCAAAACACTCCATTTTTATGTTTATTCATTCTTTTTATCGATACAAATATTTAAGTAAATGCTCTGTTTTATAATAAACAGTATTAAACATTTACCGGCCTGTTAAGGCACGTCAGGCTATATGACGGTTCCATATAGGATACAGGTTCGGTTCCTGTCGGAGGAAGAATATTTTCTCTGAAAGTTTCTCGGACATTCAGTCCGGTAAATGTTCTTTAATACTGTTTATTATAAAACAGAATATTTACTTAAATATTTGCATCTATGAAAAGAATGGATAAACATAAAAATATCTTAAAAATAATTGTCGGACTGTGTCCATTTCATAATATATATATATATATATATATATATATATATATATATATATATGTGTGTGTGTAAGAATATGGAGAGATGATAAATATATATAATATAAAATGTTGGAATATATAGTAGATTATAATACGTATTATTTATTATTATCAAACAAATGACTATTTTTTTGCTTGAAGAAACAAGATCTGCTCAGTGGAATCCAAGAAATTTATTTTGGTCTTGCCACGTCGTCATATAGAAATCATAGAAATCAGCCTCAATCCAGAAGTCAAAAGCCTTGAGCACAAAACACTCGATAAATATTATTTATTTTACGAGGCATAAAAAATATTTTATGTTGCGCAATAAATCCGTTTATTTATATTGCCAGCAGTTGGAGACATTTGATAAGCGAGAACACAAAGTGTTTATTATGACATTCATGCTACGATCGACATTAATAGTTCGCCTCAATCAGCGGCTGAAAGTATCTTTTAATCATTTCACTCCAAGCAATGCGATGGGACCGCTAAGACACAAGGGGGGTTATTGAGAGTGGAAGAAAGTCAGAAAATTTTAGTGAGTAGAAAGGACAATAAAAGAACAGTTTTTCAAGAAAACAGAAGATGGCAATTGACGTTGCATTTAAAATTAACTAAAACGCAACGCATCTCCAAAAGTGGTGATGTCATGTTTTATTTTTAAACTAAAATTTACCAAATCCAATTCCCTAGAGCCATTCAAGGTAGAGGGTTACTGTTAAAACGGTTATAATGAATGAAGTGTGGATATGAATGAAATATGATGTGGTAGGAATTTAAGATTACCAGGATCAAGAGGATATATAACGGTTCAAGCTTGACGTGAACAGGTTAAAATTGAAGTGTCCAAGTATCCCCGTGGGAGACTATTTCACAAAGTAGCAGATCTTGGAAAAACGCTAACTGGAAATTTCTTTTTGCATTTCGAATACGGGGGTTTAGCTCCGTTGAGATGACATGGTGGGTCCTAGATAAAAGTAAATGTCTGAACTGGTGAATCGAACGAATAGAATCCATCTGAATGTCTGCTATCGAAATGACGATTTAATAGTCATAGGCTTGCGACGTCGTGTCTGTGTGAAAGAAACTGTAGACTTGCGCATTCTTCCATATGATTTTGTAAACAATGTTGAAATTTATCAAGATCGGAATATAAGGACTGAGCAGTTCCAAGCCCAGATATAACATCAGTAATCCATTTTAGTTTAATGTGAGTCTTATGGGGATTTTCTAAGCATAGTTTAGACGTGGCACTCGGCCGAAAGAATAGCGCACCCAGCAAATATCAAACTCATTATTCAGTCGTAATTAATCTAACGAGACAAGCTTGCTAAACATTACACCAGGTTGTAAGTGTCTTTAAGATAAAAGATGGCAACATTTTGACTAAATAGTCACAGGTTTTGTTTCTGGGAAATTAACTGTGTCGAACACCAAAATCTTTCTCCTCTGACTGTGGTAGTATGTTAGTGACTAAACATTTTTTTAAAAAACGTATTGCAAGAAAAAGACGAATAATAAACGAAATCTTAATTTGCAAAAGGGGACATTGGAAATGAAAGAAATATGGAGAAACTCAGACGAAATTTGTACGAGGATCGCAGATTCAGTTGGCAATTAAAGCAATCGTTACATTTATATCATAGTATATAGTATATAGAAAGTTATATGAACTGAGACAGAGGGTCCTAGGTGACAATAGCCTAGTTGATTAAAGCGCTGGTTTGTGGCAAAGTAATTGTAAGTTCAATCCCTAGGCGTATACTTGGACTCGGTGGAACCTTCAAGCAATACCCTGAACAATACTAAAAATAAGAACTAGACGAGACATCCCTAGACATGATAAGTGGAGCGAGAACAGTCTACTCTGTAGATTACATAAAGGGTTCAGTTCAGAATTCCATGTAGGTTACTCATATGGATGTATACCTGATGAAGGCCGGAGGGTTCAGCGGCCGAAACGTTGTGACAACGACAACAAAGATGATATCAACAGTCCGAATATGAATAGTGAAAATAATGATATTGACGGTTCTGAATATACTGAAATATATATATATATATATATATATATATATATATATATATATATATATATATATATATATATAACCAATTCCTGTTGATGACGTTGACTCTGGCACATTTGTCTTTTATTCAACACCAACAAACGCTAACCTATGGTTTATACCGTAACTAATTATTTCCCCGCTTTATGTGAAAGGTTAAAGCTTCCCCGCAGATATGACTATTCCAGACTATTCAGCAATTTTATTGTATTTGGTTGTAAATGAAAACCCAAACATGGCCATCTCTTTCATTTTTTTTAAATACTCTAAGAGCAAACAATATTTCATTTTCTGAGATCCGTCTTGCACTGATATAGATATACAATCAGATCTGGGATAATTCATGCAACCATCAAATTTTCAATTAAAAATAAAAATAGCGAAACTGAATTGCTTAATTAAACGCCGGATAATTTCTAATTGCCTTTAAATCCGCTTTAGATATAAAAATGAATTCAATTTACTCTCCTGACCCCCCCCCAATCTCTATTCTAAAATAATTCGGCTGTAAATAAATGAAATGAATCAGTACAGCTTGTCATTCAAGATAAACAATATCAACGTTTAGGTTTGTTTTTTATAATCTTACCTTGGATATAATTACTTCTAGTATCACGAGTGTTTTTCTATTTTACCTATTCTATTTTTTTGTTCCTCAGATTATACTGACTCACAATATTTGTCAGTAATTTAGTAATAGTATATCGATTATGCGTATATATATACATACATATATATATATATATATATATATATATATATATATATATATATATATATATCTAAGGAGAGAGAGAGAGATTAATTTTATTTTGTATTTTTATTCTTTTTTAATCAATAAACCCAAGCAAGGCGATAATGCCACTAAGATGCAAGCGACTACTGGGAGCGAAAGAGACTGAGAAAACTTTAGAAGGAACTGATAAACCAACCCTAAACAGGAAACAAGGGATAAATCCCTACAACTGTTTAAAAGACTCGTGGGGTGTGGGGGGAGTTTGAACCAGACTATAGGCAAACATATCTACTCCTATTATATATACATATAAACCTAGGCAAACCTGTCTACTCCTATTATATACACATACATACAAACCTAGACAAACCTAAGCTTATTTATATATATATATATATATATATATATATATACATATTTATATGTATATATATATATGTGTGTGTGTGTGGGTGTGGGTGTGGGTGTGTGCGTGTTTCATTAAATAATATAGACAAGTTTATTTTATGTAAATTCCTTTCATATTGTCTGATAAGAACATTATCATTGAAAGACGAAAGAAAATCACCATATTGATACATGTTTTTTTTAATCCTATCTAAGCCATCGGCTTACATAAGCCGTCATCAAAGATGACAATTACATTACAATATATTAAACAATGCACGGACATGGCTGAACAAGACTGAAACCTAACCGTAACAAAATAAACTATCAAAACTCCACAAATATACTCAAATGCCTATAATCGATAACAGAAGCCATTGGTTTATACCAACGGCTTCCCTTTCTTAACAGTTCTCGTTTTCACTCTCGTGTAATCATGTGTGACGTCATGAGCCGCGGTGCGATTTTCGCTTCCAGCGGCTCGTATGCACGAGTTTGCCGTTGCTTGGAAATCTTCCATGCAAACAAAAACAGACTATCATTATTGCCATGTGCGTGTATTGTTTAATAGATTTTAATGTTATTGTCATCTTTGATGAAGGCTTATGTAAGCCGAAAAGTTAGATAAGATGAAAAAAACATGTATCAATAATATGATTTTCTTTCTTCGTTTAATGATAATGTTATTAAGCTTATCCGACGATATGAAAGGAATTTGCATAAAATAAATAGACAAAATTTGTCTATATTATTTAATGAGACAAGCATCAATGAAAAAATGCTGCCTAAACACACACACACACACATATATATATATATATATAAAGAAATAATCACACATAGAGTCAATCAGAAGTATTAATGCGATTATTGGCGACATCCATCGCTAGAAAACATAATATATGCATTAAAATCCTGTTCATCCATTATTGCTATTATTGACGGTTGTGTAAGATCTCGGAACGTGCAAAGACGCAACGCTAAGTTTTTCAAAATTTTAAGTGAGAATTTTATTTAAATATTTCTTGTGATGTGTTAAATCCACGTATTCTATTTTTACAAGTGTATTCAGTTTTTATGTCATGAACTAAGTATATAGTTCAATAATATAGTGTAATGTCTTAGTAGTAGTTTTTTTATAGGAATTTTTTTATGTACTGCGGATCGATAGTTTTTAATAAACATAAAACATTAGCATTAATACTCCTAATTGACTCTATGTGATTATTTCTTTGTATGTAAATCATATGCTGCCTAATGTTTTATTTTATATATATATATATATATATATATATATATATATATATATATATATATATATATATTCTACAAAAATCGAATGCCTGATAACTATAACCAAACGAATCTGCAGATAAAAATATCATAAAGGAATACACCACTCCAGAAAAAACAAGAAAATTTTTAAAATCTTACATATCTTCGTACATATTTATATGTCTACTATTCGTCTATGCACTTAAAATAGATGCCACATATTTACTGTGGACTTCTGCCGTGAATTTAGAGATTCTTATTGGTCCTAAAATGGCATCTCCACTTCAATCACTTTCTCATCCCCGTGACGTAGCTTTCCAGTAGATTTTCTATAAATATTTTCAAGGTAATTTATCTGATGAACTTTTCTCTATAGCACATCGTCTTGATGACATCAAGTGCCGTGCTAGACTGGCGGCATTGTAAAATATTATTGAAAAGGGTTGATGTAACCGTAAGTTCTCTACCAACAGTTTCTTCTTTCGCACTTCTCGTTTGTGGAGGACTCTTTCGACTTCTTGCTTTCCGGTCAAATTCAACAATTTAAATGCAATGTCAATCGTTATCATCTGTCTTCTTAATTCATGTTCTTTTATTATTCATCAACCTTAATGGTATTATTTTTCTTACATTCTCTCACACTCAGTAATCTCTTGCATCTTAGTTTCTTTATTGACTTTACTTGAAGTGAAATGATTAATATATATATATATATATATATATATATATATATAATAGAAAAGTTCAGAGCAGATAACATTAGAAAGATTTTTAGAGTTCCATGAAAATAAGTGGATACAACGTTTAAAAACGCACTATGCAGCCGGGCTTAATCACAAATTTAACAATATAGATAGTAATAATATATAACCCCACAAATCAGGACCTACCCACATTTCTCACCCACACAAGACAGACATGCTTACGGAGGTGTTGAAGACTCACACTTATGCACACACACACCCGAATATACACACATACACAGATCATACTCACTCATACCCTAAGAACCAAATAACACACACACTTAACAGAGACACATCCCCTTTCCAGGAACCAATAAAACTGTCAAAATGACCAGGGAATTCAGCGCAGCATGAATCCATCCAGCTCTTATCTCAAATAACAACTTAAAAGAGTCTGTTTGACCAATACAAGGTCTGACCAAAATTCATGTTAAAAATATAAAAAAAATAAAACAACAAATGAAAACTACAGACAAAAGTTCATTTTCTCCATCAAGACATTCATTTCTGTAGTTCACTGCTACCAGCAAGCAGAAAACTTTTTGATGATGGTCATGTTGACCGAAACTAGTCGAAAAATCTAAATGAAATAATAATAAAAACGAAAGAATATTAACATACAACCCTGTGTGTCTGAAGACTTAAAATTTTTAATAATTTTTATTGTTCAATATATATATATATATATATATATATATATATATATAAGAGAAAATATTGACACCACGTCATTTTCGACGTATATGGCTTCAGCATGTCGTTACTTGGGGCCGAACAGGTAATCTACCAGCACAGATAATTTGATTATATTATTGAAGGTTATGCAGAATCATCCACATTTTTCAGAAGAGTCGAATACATAGAACTGGTGCACATAGTGTGCCACAAGGTCTTCAAACGAGTTTCCTCAATGGGGCCCAGTCCATCTAATCACCAGTAGCTGAGAAGAGAACAGACAAAAAAAGCACGTAAACTTTGAAATCTCGAACGCTGCATAAGCGGTAAAAACGAACATAACTGTGAACTACTCATGTGGCACTTCTTCCCAATTCGTTCCCAATTTCAATGAACACAGTTTTTAAACACTCTCAATAGTCCAAACCAGAGCAATGCCAGCAAGTGCATAGAAAGATTTGCTTTGAATGAAGATTTATTTGGGTCTTGATTTTGCTCTTCACAAAGTATAATCCGTTATGGATGTTTCTTTATATTCTTGTAAAATATTCTTTTAAAACAATAATCTTATAAAATATCCTTTTTTATAAATTCTTTTTTTCAAATCCTCAGAGGTGCAAGCATTTCTTTTCAAATAATTTCTCTCTAGTCATAGGGATAGTCTATAATTTCAGTCACTTTTACATATTGTTACAGATGACGAAAAAACGTTGAATAATTTGAATGTTTTTTTCTAACTAATTAAGTATAACAGGATAATATCTCTCGAATTCAGACAAACACAAAAAAGATTCAGTATCCACTTCAGACAAAAATAGATTAAATCTCAACAGATAACATATTCGTGGCGTCTTAAACGGAAAACATTTTTTCTAAATATTTCAAATCATTTTCGCCAATGTTTTTAATGAATATACCAAATAAACAAAATGAATTCTGCATTATTATGTGTCTTACGTTCTCCATAAACACGTCATTCTTCAGGAAGTTAAGTGAGTAGCTATTTTAATTCCTAACTGAATCGTATTGTGACAACGTAACTTCATCGTCTCATACACTTGATTTACAGGGATATATTATTATTATTATTATTATTATTATTATTATTATTTGGACATTTTAGAATAACAGCAATATCACCTACTGCAGTCAAATTTCCAGCATAAATTATAGGATGAGATTACACACATATTATATATATATATATATAAGATCAAATATATATATATATATATATATATATTGAGTTTTTATATATATATATATATATATATATATATTGAGCTTATATATTTATATATATTGAGCTTATATATATATATATATATATATATATATATTGATATTATATATATATATATATATATATATATATTGAGCTTATATATATATATATAGCTTATATATATATATATATATATATATATATTGAGCTTATATATATATTTATATATTGAGCTTATATATATATATATATATATATATTAGCTTATATATATATATATATATATATATATATATATATATATATATATATTGAGCTTTATATATATATATATATATTTGTTGAGCTTATGATGCTCGCCACTGCGTCTGTCGAATTTAGTTTTAATAATATTATGTATCGGCAGATCGACGGGGTAGCTATGGGTTCGCCTTTGGGTCAAGCGTTGGCGAATATTTTTGTCGATTTTCATGAGACTTCCTACGCTAATTCCTAGGTAGTTATAGGATTCATCTTGTTTCAGCTCCATAACCTTTGTGACAAAATCTAAATCTATTGAGTGGGTTTCTGTAATTCTTCCTTTCTTGAATGTTACTTTTGGCCATTTTCATCTTCAAGCGAATAGTGGATTCCAATTTGAGACGTTTTATATATATATATATATATATATATATATATATATATATATATATATATATGTGTGTGTGTGTGTGTGTGTGTGTGTGTGTGTGTGTACACTATTGGCCAAAAGTTGCGGCTTTCTCTGGTGTTTCCCTCCTGAAGAATTCGCGCCAAAGACCACAAAAACGCAATATGCCTTCTTATTGATATGACAATCCCTGCATACTGTAATCTATCTTAGAAGATCTTTAAAAAGCTATCAATTACAAGGACCTTGAAAACGAAACTTCAACAATGTGACACATAAGGACACCTATAATTTCAGTTGTAGTTGGAGACATCTGATTGTTTGGGAAAGGTTCATTGAAGGCATTCTGTGTAGGTCAACCCTTAAAGACATGCAAAATTCGTACTCACAAGTACAGCCCACACCTTACGAAAGGTTTTATCTATGTAAAAATTTAGGTGATCTTTGTTTATTTCTTTTTGTTTGTTTGTTTGTTTGTTTTTCAAAAAAATGCTTCGTGAAAATTGTTATGATGCCATTTCTAACCTTAGGTCTCTGGTTGGGACCCGGAGAGAAATGACTACACAACATAAATCAAAGTAAATAATAATAATAATAATAATAATAATAATAATAATAATAATAATAAACCTTTTAAAAGATATCAAAATACAAGAGCCTTAAAATCGAAATCTAAAAAATGTGGCACATGGGAACATCAACAATCCCTGTTGTAGTTGGATCCCTCGGATTGAATGGAAAAGATTCCAGTAGACTCATTGAAGGGATTCCTGGAAGCCAATGTCTTTGAGAAATACAAAAAATTGTTCTCACGAGTACAACCCACACTTTACGAAGGGCTTTATCTATGTAAAATATGTGTGGTTTTTATTATTTTTTTTTTTTTTAATTAGTCAGTGGAAAATTTCATGATGCCATTTCTGACCTTAGGTCTTTGTGCGGGACCCGGAAAAAAATGTGTCCATATCAGAAATCAAAGAAATAAAATAATAATAATAATAATAATAATAATAATAATAATAATAATAATAATAATAATTAATAAATAAATAAAAATAATAATAATAAAATAGAAAAAATAATAAAAAAATAAATAAAAATAAAAAATATTAAAAAAGTAAATAAAAATAATAATAATAATAATAAAATATTCTCACGAGTACAACCCACACATTACGAAGGGATTTATCTATGTAAAATATGTTTGTGTATAGCCAACTGGTATCAGGTTGCACGGTATTGGCACCCACTGAATATAAAACTCAGCATGATTGAGTGGGCTAATATCTGCACTGTAAAATCTGCAACTTTTACGGAAAGGAAACTGCAAGAAACTGGTATGAACACCACCCAGACCCGGTCACGGAGATAGAAACTGCAACAATTTTATGGGACTTTACTATACACACAGACAAAACAATCAAAGCTATTCGCCCGGACAAAATGTGCCTTCTTATTGATACGACAGTACCTGCCGACTGCAATGTATCTTTGAAGATCTTCAAAAAGCTATCAAAATACAAGGAGCTTGAAAACAAAATCTCAAAAAAGTAGCACATGAGGACATCAGCAATTCCAGTTGTAGCTGAAGCCCTCAGATTGATTGGAAAGGATTCTAATAGACTCATTGAAGGGATTACTGGTAGACCACACCTTAACAAAATACAAAAAATTGTTGTCACAATACGAAAGGCTTTATCTATATATGTGTGATTTTTTAAAGCTGCTCAGTGGAACATGTCATGATGCCAATTCTGACCTTAGGTTCCTGGTCGGAAAAAATGAGTATAGCCCAGAAGTCAAAGGTAATAATAATAATAATAATAATAATAATAATAATAATAATAATAATAATAAGGACCTTGAAATAGAAATCTCGAAAATGTGGCATATGGGAACATCAACAATCCCTGTTGTAGTTGGAGCCCTAGGACTGGTTGGAAAAGATTGCAGTACACTAATTGAAGGGATTACTGTAAGTCCATGCCTCAAGGAGATACAAAAAATTGTTCTGACAAGTACAGCCCACACCTTACGAAGAGCTTTATCTATGTAATTTAATTTTTTTTTTTTTTTTTTTTTGTCAGTGGAAAGTGTCATGACGCCATTCCTAACCTTAGGTCCCTGGACGGGACCCGGAAAGAAATGTGTAAACGCCAGAAATCAAAGAAAATAAAAATAATAATGATAATAATAAACCAAGAAGCAGAAACACAAAAGTCTACAAGGCAACACTCAAATTGATTCTGGATGAAGTAGACCCACATATGTCTCAACGAATCAATAGCAGCAAAACTAAAAATTAAATATCAAAATAAAAAAGACATTCTCACAGACATTTCCACCTTGGAAAAGAAAAATAGAGAAAGAAATTGAATAATTTTTTAAAGTGGAATATCAGTGCTCGATGAACTGGCAAGAGGGACAAATGTAAGAAGTAGAAAAGTAAAAAGAAAATACAAATTTAGGAGTGAAAATGAAGTCTTATCAGCCAAAGAAATAATAAAATAAATGCAACTGAAGGTTCAATGAATCAGACAATATGAAAAAAGATCAAGATTCTACAGACTAAGCAAGATCTTTCAAACCGATACAAAGAAGTTTTATGGAGAAACAGGCAAACAGAAAATTGAAATGACAACCCCCCCCCCAAAAAAATTGAAGAGGTTATACAGTCTGGAGAAAAGATATGATAAATAAGAACAAAACAACGCAGCAGATTGGATCACACAAGATGTAGAACAGATGAAAAATAAACCAGAACAAGCAATGAGCGCGAATCACAGAAGAGGAGGATGTTGATTGTGCACTAAAAAAAAAAACATGTTTTATCGCCCCTTGGTGAGAACCGGTCTTGAGCGACAGTGTCGATTCGAAAACCTTCTTCTTTCACAGCCGGTGATCGCTAGGTGTTTTGGTTCGGAGATAAAAGAACTTCAACAAAGGGAATTTTAACTTATCTATTTTATTAAACAAGTCGACGAGTACATTTCTGAATACCCCGTAGGAATCGCTCTTTCACCCCGCTGGGGAGCAGGTCTAGAGACGAAGGAACAAATCTACATTGTTCATCGTGTAAAAACCAACTCCTCGAAATCCCTTTTTCTATCTGACATTCCCACGCTTGTTCAGCCAATCAAAATTAACATCCTTTATTTTGTCTTACATCTGTTCGCTAATTTCAAACTGATGAAGTCGGATCTGAAATAAACTTCTCTAAAAAAATAATAGTCTGCTAAACTATTATTTAACAAGCATGCAACTGAACATCTCCAGGAAGACATAAAATTCCTAAATTTTGGCTCTATTACCTAAATACAGCACACAAAAAACTAGTCAAAAAGCTTCAAGAAATGGTCAATGATCCTACTAAAATTCCATCATGGGTAACCAAAGAAACTACCTTCTTTCGAAGCAAGAATGGTGACACAAATGTCCCAAAAACTATAAACCAATTACATGTCTTCTCACTACTTACAAACTGCTGACATCTATTCTGACAAAACAAATATATTCCTTCTTAGAAAAAAATGACATACTACCTCTTCAACAAAAAAGGGTTCAGACGTGGTTCTTACGGATGTAAAAACCAATTACTATAGAATGATCTTGGAAAACCGGTTCAATGCAAAAAAAATCTCAATACTGCCTGTATAGATTATTGCAAAGCACTCGATAGTGTACCCCATTCCTAGATGTTAAATTCTTTAAATATATACAAGACATCACATGTCGTCATCAATTTCATCAAAGTATGTCGATATGGAGATCAACACCACACCTCAATCAGATGAATGAGATTTATAAGTCTGGTGAAATAAACCTCAACAGAAGAATATTTCAAGGTGACTCTTTGTCTCCCTTACTATTTTTTATATCCCTAA